>JAGWCC010000158.1:0-600000 GCA_022651775.1 Drusus annulatus | reverse complement strand
CCATTGTGGACTGCTAGATTTTTGTTGACCTCAGGTTATATATTACCTGTGTGTGACGGTTGTGCTAGTGAAACCAGTTTGCGTTTGTATTTATTTATTTAAATACTAACAGACTATTGTCCAACTACAAAAAAATCATAAAACTAAATTGGGGAAAAAGAGCAATAGAGAAATAACAGCGAATACCTGATATTTTAATGAAGCAATGACAAAAATTGGACAAAATATATATAAGAAAGAACATTCAAATCAAAGCCAAGGTCAAGTCAAGGTTTTGGCAGAGTCGTAAAGAATGACAAAAATAATTTAGACTGTTAACAAAAATTTCAAGACCATGGCTTGATTCAACAAGTCTCTGGACAGTGGAGAATGATACTTATAATTAGTAGAGTGATGATTGAGGAACAGCAATGAATTGTTTATTCTTATAAATGAAGTGTTCTACACAAAGCAATTTATATTTATCATCAGTGAGCCCAATGATGTTTTTTTTACAGATGTAAAGTTCATCTGGTACATTCTATCCCAATGCCTTTCATCCTCTAGAATCATGTTTTATTCATCTCCCTATCAAAGGTCTTTATTTTTTCTCACGTTTTTATCTTCATTTTGAATATTTTAATGGTACGATTTTGTAGAAACACCGCACGACGCCGTAATATGAAGCCTTCGCGAAAAATATGCTTTATGCAAGGCTACCTTTCACATAAGCTTAAACCAATGATAACACAGTAAGGTTGTAACTTTTGGTTAAAAATGTAGAAAATTTTTACTAGATTATTTTATTTATTAAATAGGAAATAACTTTAAAGCTTATATGCTTATTATTATTAAATATATATATTGTTGTATTATGTTGATATTCACAAGTATAATACAAGGGCATGCAAAAAATTAGACTACCAGAAAAGAATAAAGTCAACTCCCAAAACAGCTTACTATGTAAAGGAATGAAATCGTATAATGCGCTGCCGGAAAACCATCAAAATTATGCCCATCAATAAATTTAAAAAAGCCTGTAAAAATTATTTAAAATGCATGTAAACCAAAATAATAAGTAGTGTTTAAGTTAAAATATCATTAGTCAAAAAGAAAATGAAATAATTAGATACTTGTAAACTTAAATGTACAAAGTAACTAATATAAAAAAATTATAATAATATCAATAATTTTCAACGTAAATATGAAACTTTAAATGATATTAATAATTTTCAAATGAAGTATGAGATCGATTAAAATGCCGGTTTCTTATAAGGTCTCGGTGGCAGAATTGGCAGAGGTGTTACTCCCGGGTAGAGTAGAGGTTCCGAGTTCGAGTCTCGGTCGCGACCGTTATATTTTTTCTGCTTCATATTTACGTTGAAGATTATTGATATTATTTGATTTAAGTACATATAACAGGCATGGTGCCCAAAACATACATACTTAGTGGATATTTTATAAACATATTAAACAACAATAGTTTATCGGTAACTTAGTAAAAGTTAAACAAGTCAATAAATATCTAACGAAAAACAAGGCGTCTCTTTTCTTAGTTTTATTTTTTTCGATACATTATTCAAAGCTCCATAGCTCATGATTGAAACAAAAACACTTTAAATACCTCCGTGGTCGAGTGGTTAATATCCTCCACTACAAATTTAAACAGTGGGTTAGAAACCGGCGTACGCAAAAACAAACATTCAATTAATAAACAGACTAATTTATCAACATCAATCCGAAGTATATTTGCGACATGTTTCAGAGTGAAAGATACTCTCAGTATCGCCCTGGTGAAAGACCACAATTCAACATCGAAACGTTGCTTGAAACGGCTTTAACTGAGTTTGGTAACCAGATCTGTATATCTAGGTACTTCTCAACCTTCCTCTTCCTCGTCTCCTTCCCCTCCCCACTACCTTCAGCCTCACAACATACCCTAATCGGGGACGTCATAGTCTCACTGGCTCTAGACGGTTGGGAAAAAAAAATCAAGGGTTTTATTCCTACCGAAATTCGTTTCAGTCCATCAGCCGTCAGCCGCATTTTTTCGTTTGTCACACTCTACTAGCATACAAGACAGTTATACACACGCCTGCTCTATTCAAGGAGTTCGTTTTACGAGTAAACAGCCGCAGAAAAAATACGTGTGTTACGTACACGAAAAATATAATTTATTTGAATGCGCTGGGCCTCGAACTCGCAACCTCTAGATTCGTAGCCGCGTAGAATATAAACCGCTCCGCTAATGAGGTAGTCATATTAATGACCTCTACGTAAATCTCAACACATTGAAGGTTGCGTACGCTCATTCGCTTACTGCGCAGCTTTGCCGAAGCTGTTCGAGAAGTAGACAATCCATATAATGGTGATTGGCCTTTTTTTCCGGTTCACCCGCTTTTTTTTCACACTTACTCCACGCAAGAAACGATTCTCTCAGGACCTATGTCATCTTTGAGGATGCTGTGTGGAGGATATTTTCCAGGAAAAGAAGGAGTGAACCTGGCTCTTGAAGAGACCCATGTTGAAGGAGGGTGGAAACACAGAGGCTGGCAAAACCTTCCACATCCGAGCTGTTGAACATAAGAACGAGTCGTAATAGCGACTTGCTATCATGTATTAAATGTCAACCGTGTACAAATGTTAAGCGCGCGTTTGGCGAGTTTTCCGACTATGCACCGGTGCCGAAGGGATAAATGAGGCACGTTCCTTGGAGCATCTTCCATTGAAATACCGGTAGAACAAGGACAGCATTCCCACCTGACGCCTGTGCTCCAAAGATTGCAATCCGTTTGTTGAGGTAGGAGAATCTATCAATATCCGTTTCTGCACAGAGTTCGACGGCCTCCATGGTCAAGTGGTAAGACGCTCGACCACGAATCTAAAGGTCGCGGGTTCAAACCCGGCGTGCGCAAATAGCTTTTATTAAATTTATGTGTGTCATAACACATTGAATTCATATAAAATAATATAAAGTATATTTGCGGCATATTCCAGAGTGGTAGATACTCCAAGTATCGCCCTGGAGAAAGACCACCATTCAGAATCGAAACGTTGCCTAAAAATGGCTTTAGCTGTATTTGGTGACCAGATCTGAATAGCCAGGTACTTTCCAACCTTCCTCTTCTTGTCCTCACTACCTTCAGTCTCATAACATACGCTCTAAACGGTTGGGAGCAGTTGGGACTCTAGTGCGGTATTATGTATAAAAAAAATTCAAGGCTTTTTTCTTACCAAAATGCATTGTAGCCCGTCAGCCGCATTTTTTCGTTTGTTACACTCTACTAGCATACAAGATAGTTATAAGCACGCCTGCTCTATTCACGGAGTGCGTTTTATGAGTAAACAGCCGCAGAAAAAATAAAGGTTTGAACACCTGTCGAAAATTTCAATTTAAACTCCCTCGGGCTTATTTCGCTCGGAGGGTATTATTTATTGCAGAGAGCCAAAAGAACGCAAATAGCCCAACAAAATAGTGGACAAATTTCCCATTGAAATATGGGTGCGAGATTTTTTCTCATTCCACAAAAAATAATGCATTTATCTCTTTTCCTGGAATTGGCATTAAAATCTACACTACTAGGTATTATTGTTTTAGACTGTTAAAGTTGTTTGATGTAATTTTTCAATTTTAGCTGAAATTCATGAATATTATCTATAGTTTTTAGTTTTAGGAAGATTGTTAATGTAAGTTATTCTTAGATAGAGCTAGGTATTTTGAGAATGCTTAGTGTTAAATTTTGGGATTTTAATGTTATTCTGATATCTAGCAGACATATTAAGTTGTGATTTTTTTAGCTGTTTTTCTTTATAAATTTGTATAATTGAATATTAGAATATTAGTCTAGAGCCAGTGAGACTATGGCATCCCCAAATTGGGTATGTTATGAGGCTGAAGGTAGTGGGGAGAGGAAGGAGATCGGGAAGAGGAAGGTTGGGAAGTACCTGGCTATTCAGATCTGGTCACCAAACACGGATAAAGCCATTTCAAGCAACGTTTCGATTCTGAATGGTGGTCTTTCACCAGGGCGATACTTAGAGTATCTACCACTCTGGAACGTGCCGCAAATATACTTGTTATTATTTTTTATATGAATTAAATGTGTTATGACACATATTAATTAAATAAAAGTTATTGGCGCACGCCGGGTTTGAACCCGCGACCTTTGGATTCGTAGTCGAGCGTCTTACCACTCGACCATGGAGGCCGTCAGATATCTATTGTAAGTACATTGAATATTGTAAAAAGGGTTTCAGTAGAAAATGTTGATGGTTTTTTTAAGATTACCTTAATTACTAATCTTTGAATTATTTTAATAATAACAATATTTGGATAATTTGTATAGCGCCGTTTTTGTGAAAAATGGCGCTGTACAAATCTTAATTTCTACTTAATATTAATTCTTAGTTTATATAAATATACAGCAACATACTTACCTGGCAGGTCACTTCTGGCAGGACACAATCACCTTATTATAATAATTTTGAATTTAGCTGATTCTTACATATATATTTTTTTTTAATTTGTTTTTAATTTTTTTATTATTATTTTTTCATTTTTAAGGCATGAGAGCAAATTTAAAATATGGTATATCGGAGGTATTTTTTAATTTTTCGCAGTGAGGAACAGATAATGGCGAAAATCTTCTAATGAATTTAAGGAATGACAGTCTGAAAAGTTTGAACAGAAATTCTATTGGGCTTGTTACATCTTGATTATGGATATGATTTTCCGAAAAAATGGGTTTTGAGTTTGGCTCTGAACTCTGTCGAGTCTTTTATAACTCTCAGATCATGTGGTAGTCCATTCCAGGCTTTAGGACCTGACACTCCGAAGGCGCGCTCTCCGAACTTAGTGTCTGGTGTGCGCTTTGTGGGTTTAAAATGTATTCATATGTCCCTCCCCAGCCAATCATACCGAATTGTAATATAGATTGAACAATTGCATAATACACTCTTTTAAGGTTTTCTAGTGTAAGAATTTTTCTAAGTCTTATGAGAATATATATGCATTTCCTAATTTGTTTGACAAAAATGTTATTATTATTATTATTAAAGTTTTTTTCATTCCGAGATTGTGTTCCCTCGGCGTGATTTTCGAAAGAGACCATAAGAGTGATCTATATCACATCCGACAAAAAACTACCCCGAAAGCATTCGAGACCCCACCCCAAAACCCCCGAAACCCCCTGAAAAACGTCTCCGTTGATTGCGGGATCCGAAAAGGTTGACCACTCACTCTGTCCCGCGATAATATATTTACGAGATGAGAAGTGCGCGGCATGTGTCAAAGGGTCCGGAGACCCGCTCTTTGAGTCCGGGCGGCGCCGTAAACCCGGAAAGGCATAAAAGGCGATCCGGGAGACCCCCGTAAGTGTTGCCGGCAGAAGTGGTCCGACCCGGAAAGTGTTGGGATGTAAAGGTGCCATTCGTGTTTTTCGAACGAGGGCGTTAATGGGTTAACTAATTAAGGGTTTTATTTCAGTCTGGAGGTAAATAAGGAATTCATCCGATCTGCCTGAGATTAATTACTTCGCCTTGCTTACGTTTGTGATCGTTACGACAGATGTGAAGCCTAAATAGAATGATTGCGAATATTTTTTATTTTATTTATTTATTCTTGCTAAAATATAAAAAAAATGCATGGGTTTGGTCCATGTTTGTCTCACTAGGAGATTCCTGTGTCGAGACAGACGTAGTGTACATAAATTATATAATATTAAATGTAAATATTAATTAAGATAAAATTGAAATAAATAAAAAGGAGAAAGAAGAAAAGAAATGAAAGATGAAATCAAATGAAAATTAGAACGAAAGTTATAAATTAAATGAAAAAATTGCTTTGTATAAGACCACAGATTTTATTTCAATGTTTATGACCGACCGGTTTCGCTTAGCCTAAGCATCATCAGGGTATAAAATTAAATATTTGGCATATTTAATTCATTAAATATGTCTAACCACAATGTAATTTCTTGCTACAAAAATTATTATTATTTTATTTGTTGAACTTGGAACCTAATTATTTTATGATACGTAATATGCTATGCTAATAAGTAGTAAAAATTATATTAAAATAATTTATATAGCACCGTTTTTTTTTTTTTTTAATCATCTCAAGGGCTCTGTACTGGTGATGGTCGATATTCCTGTCCCGGTTATTAGGAACCGGTTCCAAACCAGTCACTGGAACCGTCGATATAATTTCTCCAGTGCTTTTCAGTCCTCGAATACCGCTAGCAACCCCCTTCCCCCCATGAAAATAGAAATATCTGACTTTTGGGCGAGGAACCGGTTCCAGTTGTCATGCAACTGGCTCCGGTTTATAGGCCTAAACATAAAATTCTTCTTCGTGGAACTTTTTTTTCACCAGGAACCGGTTCCAAAAATAACTGTGTAAATAACCGGTTCCTTGAAAGTCACCGGTAACTGGAACTGCAATGACACGTAATTTCCGATATCAACCATCCCTACGCTGTACAAATTTTAATTCATAGGCTCCATGTTATTTATAAATTTATAAATATAACCTATGGCATATTAATATTTAATATGATATTATGAATACTGTAGAATGTCTGTCGTACACTCGCAACGGAAGCATCCACGTGCTGGCTACAAACTAAAGTGCTACTATCTTTAATTTTAAAAGAGAACTATTTAATTTAGAATTTTACGAAGATAAAATATTGAATTACATTAATTACTAGTTTATTTGGATTACGTACAGAGATAGTATACAGAAGTACACTTATATTAAAAAAAACTATGTTTTTCAAAACTGCGACTTAAATTTACATATTTACTTTGGTAAACCACATGTACCTATTTATGAAACTCAATATTTAAATAATTTTGTTGAATTTTACGAATTCTTATTATCTGTTGTTTATTATATTCTATTTGTAGTTTTTGAAATCATTTTGTAATCTTTTAACTTTTTGTATTCATTTGTGTAATCCTGTTTTTAAATACCGTCAAGTTTAATATCTGAAAATAAACAAAGCAAAGAACCAAATTAATGGGGTGTAGTGAAAATGAGGTCCTTGAGGCGTATGTGTGGTAAAACCATGAATGCTTGTATTATGGATGCCTGAAAAAGTTTGTAATTTTCGATGTAAACGTAACATTCAAGATTAAAAAGGACTAGGTGTTTTGTATATTGAGAGCGAATGAACGTAGAGAGAAGTGTCAGGAAAATATGTATGATGCACAAGTGGATGGAAGAAAGAGTCAGGGTTGCCCCAGGAAACTATTTAAATTAGAATCACCTTATTCTAGCTTTATGCTTTATTTAAACATTCATTATTGAAACAATATCAATAGTTTTCAACAAAATGTGAAAAAGAAGAAAAAATAGAAAAAAACCTTTCACCCTTATGGGATTGATAAAAATGACAGTAAATAAAAATGCTTCGGTAGCTCAATTGGCAGACACGCCAAGTCTCGAAAAAAACTCATCTTTTTTTATTTTCTGTGTCTTCAATAATTAATATCAATGTATTCCTTTTTTTTTTAAAAATATCAAAATTCACATTTAAAGACAATTCAAAAACATATTATTTTTTTACAAAAATCAGGATGTACAGCGGTGTATGTCCATAGTATGTATTTACAAAGAAGATAAATACAAATAATAAATAAAAACTGGTAGACAAAATTCAATTGAAAATAGTGGACTGTAAACGATAAACTATACTACTTGATGGAAGTGTCTGATTATAGCTTGTGGAAAGATTATGACATGAAGGCAAAATGAAAAACCATTCACCCACCGATGTAGTTGAAGTTGTCGTTCTTGATTTTTTACTTTTACACATTTGTATTAACGAAACGAATCACAAAAACACCATACTTATTTTATTATTCTTATACACAAAACACCGCATTTATTTTAAATTATTTTGATATCAAACAAAAAACCGACAAATAAGTGAAATGAACGAGCAACCACGTTTTTCACTCCAAAACTCTTCTGTTCGATATTCAATTGTTTCGAATACGGTGTTGTTGAATAAGGAATTCGATATTGTAAAATGGTTGGATAGATATGTATTTGGTTAAAAAACATGAAGGGAAGAACCTAATTAATTATAACTTTGAAATCCAACAGGCAGGAAAACAGCTTTCTGTTTTAAACGCAGATTCATTTATGCAAAATATGTCAACTCCACCCCACCGGCATGACCATTGGCAAGGTAGTCCTGCAGGCCGGGAGATAAAACAATCTACGCTTCCGAAGACAGAGACAGAGAAGTTAATACTCTTCATGATAGCAAAGTTTTCAAATCATCCCCAAACATCCCCTCCAAGACAGGGTTGTGTTACTTTCTCTATTGTCTGCCTACTTGTTGCACGAAAAGGTTAACGCAATTTAAAAATCGTTAACAACAAAGACAATACGCATTGTCTTATCGGCTTTCTCCTTCCTGCTGCCATAACACCGGTCTCTTGAAGACTCAGGTTGACTCCGTCCTACCATTAAAAGACACTTCTCCACAGCATCCCCAAAAGATAACACGACAAAGAGTTTCTGGCGAGAAGAAAGGACGAAAATATAGTATTATGTAATATGATATTCCCAAAAGCAATGAAAACACCACAAAGTGAAGGTTCAATGAATAGAACCTTTTCATGAAGCTGGTACAGGAAAGTCGAGTCGATTTAATGTATTATGTAATTATACAGGGTGTAACCAAAAGTAAACGAAATACTTGTAGATACTCTCAGAATCGCTCTAGCGAAAGACCACCCTTCGGAATCGAAATTTGACGCCCCTTGTGGTAGAGTGGTAAGACGCTCGACTACGAATGTAGAAATCGGGCGTCCAAACCTGATTTGCGCTAGTAAATTAGATTCAATTAATATGTGTCACTTCACATGGTATAATATATTTACGGCACGTTCTAGAGCGGTAGATACTCATAGTTTTGCCCTGGTGAAAGACCGCCATTAAGAATCAAAACATTGCTTGAAATGGCTTTATCCGTGCTCGGTGACCAGATATGAATAGCCAAGTACTTCTCAACCCTCAATTTTCCATCTCCTTTTCCTCACCACCAGCCTGTACACCCTAATTGGTCATTCAATTTTGGAATCTTCATGTTGAATTAGCCATATTTTGAATTGTTTTTGAACTTTTGTATCTCAGTAGTATGTTTGATATCATTGGAAGAGCATTGTACAAGTTTGAAGCATGAAATTTGTAGTTTTTCTTAACCACAAGATGTTTTAGTATTTAATTTTGGAATGTTAATTGATTTTAAAGTTTTTTAAAATTGTGTTAGTATATTTCAGTATACTGTGAATATTTTAAAATTATTTTTTAGTATATTTCTGTAATTTCGTGAATATTAAAGTAATACTTTTTCGAGCTTTCACGAGCTGTTTCATGTAGGTGTTTGAGGCAGATGCCCACCCAATAATCACATATTCTATATGCGATTGGCAAAAAAACTTTAGTAGACTTTTTACATATCATTTATGCTGAGTATATTGGTATGTTTCTACAGAAGAACATGAGCTTTGTGAGTAGTTAATGAGTCCTCTAAAAGATTTTCATCGATTTCAACGTTTTTTCAATTCCCTTTTAAACAATTTGGTCGCTAGTGTGGAGGGCCGTCGATCTGTACGTACTTTCTTTGAACACTCTGTGTTAGATTTCAAAGATATAATTTTTTAGGTTCTTACCTTCTTGTTTTTCATCCAGTTCCTAACTTGTCATTTTTATCTTATCTTAAAAGATTTTCTTATTCAACAACACTGTGTTTGAAAAAACAATTGATAATCGAAACAGAAAAGAGTTATGTGAAAAAACGTTTTCGTTCGTTGGTGACTCGCTTGGTCGTTCGGTTAGTTGTTGTTCTTCAAGTAATATTAAATTAAGTGTGGTGTTTTTTTTGTGATTAGTTTTGTTAACAATATAACTGTGTAAGAAGAATAGAGAACTGCTACTTCAACTACATCGGTGAGTGAATGGTTTCCCATTTTCCCTTTATTCCAAAAATCTTTCCACATCCATAATTAGACACTTTCATCGAGTAGTATAGTTTGTCGTTTTACTGTCCACTATTTTCCAAATTCATTTGAAGCTGAAAACACATTCGGTGTTTTATCGCAGCTTCGGATCCAACACCCTGTATAGTGCAGTATCTATTATGACGTTACCTTGTTGCCTATAACACAACGTAAAGCACCCCGTATAGAGCATCTCTGTATTGTGGACTCACGTGGCTGGCAATTTACAAAATGGGCTCTCTAATATAATAAAAAGGCAATTTCGACCCGAGCCACAAGGATTGTAGTAGCGCCCCACACAACTACGTTTCTCGTGTGGCAGCGCCCTACACAACCACACAGTATTGTAAACGCAGCCTTCGAACGCTTTCTCGGTCGAATAAAGGATATCGGTGGGGATACGTGAAGCCTCCCTTTGCAATGTTGTGAAGCGAAGCGAACATGTTCCATGGACATTTATTTTGTAGTCAGGTTGATGGTGGAATTAAAGTCGGTGTTAACAGTGCACGGCGGAAACAGGGAAGTAAAGGTGTCATAGTGGCATTCCTTCCGAGGCTTGTCGCCATTTTAATGACAGTTGTTGAGGTGTGGGGGCCATTTTGAAGTTGCCACCTCCACCCCTCTGGCGGTATACTCGCGAAACACCGTGGAAAATATTTGAAAGGTTGAGCTGGTTTCGCTGCATGTCGACAGCAGCAACGGCTCGTGACTTTCTAGTAAGCAGCGGCGGCTCGTAAGTTTTAAGTATGCTAGAGTGCGAAGATTGGAAAATAAGACATTTTTAGTATTGTTGTAGCCGAAAATGTTTTTATTTTTTATTTTTTATGAATATTTTCAGGATTTTTCAGTTTTGGTGGTGCACTGCACGGATTCCTGAAAGAAAAATTGTTTTCGGCTACAACAACATCAATAATGATTTATTTTTTTCAATCTCACCACCTGCACACTACAAAATCACGAGCCGCCACTGCAAGTGAGTTAGGGTGCTAATATTGCGGTCACAGAAAACAATTTTAAAAAATTATTTATTTCGGTTTTTTTATATGAATATTTTTGGCAAACCTAAAAATCCTGAACATCTTAATTTTTTTTTTGAAATTTTTCGGCTATAAAAACATCAATAATATTGTAAATTAGCACTCTACGTCAATAAAAGTCCTGAGTCGTCACTGGTCAACAGGCTTTAACAATACAGCTTTGGATAAGATTTTGAAATTTTGGACTTCCCAACCTTCTTCCCCGTCTCCTTCCCCTCCCCATTACTACATCCTCACAACATCCCCTAATTGGGGATGCCATAGTTCCACTAGCTCTAGATGGTTGGGAGCAGATGGGACTATTGTGCGGCGTTCACTATTAAAAATAAATAAAATGGGAAAAACATGATTTAGCTAATATTTTACATTTTAATTTTTAGGTTTTTTAATTTTATTTAAACAATAATTATTATTATTTTAATTTTAGTAAAACAATAATAATTATTATTTTAATTTTTTTTAAAACAATTTTTCGTTAAAAGCTCTGCGATGTTATTATTTTTACGCGTGACAGCTTTTTCGCCTTCTGAGGGCATTATCAAACTGTTCAATATTTTACATGTCAGGATGAACACTGAACACTGGATACTAAAAAGTGTCTAAAGATTATATTAATAATTAAATGTCATTAAATAAAATAAAAAATAATGTATTGGCATTGTATCATGGGCATGAACGAAGAAAGGAGCATCAGGAGAATATATTACGCGAAAGTGAATGGAAGAAGAAGTCAGGGACGCCCGATGAAGACATGTCACGATCAAATTAATCGAATACTTTAGTCGTGATAACAGAAGAGTATGTAGTATAAGACGATGTATGAATGTGAATTAAGCTAGGAATGTGCAAAAATACAGACTTGTATGGCAGTTCATCCTCTCTGCCTACCCTTGCGGAGAAACGGCGCGATGGTTAGGTTAGGTTAGGTTGAGTTAGTTAATTAGGTAGCATTGTAAAAAAAAGCCATCTTAAACTTCTTACATTACTAAAACTCTAAATAAATAATCACGATGATATAATAACTTTCTATAAGACCACAGATTGGATTTTAATTTGTATGACCGACCGGTTTCGCTTGGCCTAAGCATCATCGGGATACAAAAATAAACTTTAAAAAAATAAAAAGTGTGCGGTTATATATACATACAGAGGGAGAACCCAATACAAAATATAAAATAAAATAAGTGAACAGTGAGAAGAAAAAGGAATACCATTTGAATTATAACAAAGAAACAGAGAGAAAAAGAGAGATAATATGAACTGAAAGAGGCAAAACGTCAACTGAAAACGTGATAAAAGAATAATTTAATTTTATGAGTTTACAGGAAATATACCTAATATTGAACTAATGGACAAATTTAACAGATTATTAAGAAAATGACTATCCATTTTAATGGTTTTCTTTATTCTAGTGCTTCTAAATTATATAATCTGTTGCCATGACGGCCTCCATGGTCGAGTGGTAAGTCGCTCGACTACGAATCCACAAAGGTCGCGGGTTCAAATCCGGCGTGGGCAAATAACTTTTATTCAATTGAAATGTATCATAACACCTTTAATTCATATAAAATAACGTAAAGTATATTTTCGGCACGTTCCAGAGTGGTATATACTCTTAGTATCGCCCTGGTGAAAGAGCACCATTCAGAATCGAAATGTTGCTTGAAATGGCTTTAGCCGTGTTTGGCGACCAGATCTGAATAGTCAGTAACTTCCCAACCTTCCTCTTCCCCATCTCCTTCCCCTCCTCACTACCTTCAGACTCACAACATACCCCAATTGGGGATGCCATTGTCTCACTGGCTTTAGACGGTTGGGAGCAGTTGCGATTCTTGTATCTCACTATGTATTTTTTCTTCTGATTTTTTAAAATATGACTATTAATTTTAATGGCTTTCTTTATTTCTAGTGTTTCTTAATTATTTAATCTGTTGCCATGACCATTTTATGGAGAATATAACGGTCAAACTAATAAACTCCAATCAGTTTTTAATGCTGCAGCAAGGCTTATCTCCGGGGTATCTAAATATTCGCATATTTCAGAGCACCTTCGGAACCTTCACTGGCTCAAGTGCACTGAAAGAATCCAGTACAAGTTGTGCTGGATGGTGTTTAAATCCATTAACGAAATGGCTCCACTGTACATCACCGAACTATGCGTTCCAGAAAACATTCTTCTAAGGCAGTCGACTCTTAGATCAGCAACGTCATCGGCTATCGGAAGGCTGATAGATCCCAAACGCAATCCAAATAATAAGTTTGGAGATCGCGCTGCAGGAGTTTCGGGGCCGAAGGCTTGGAATAAACTCCCTCCGGAACTAAGATGTATAACGAGCCCAACAGAATTTCGGTCCAAACTGAAAACTTACCTTTTCAGACTCTCATATCCTTAAATTCATTAAAAGAATCTAAACATAATCTGTCTCTCAACGAATCACCTTTAGATATACAAATTTTAACCAAATCCTGTACTGTACGACAAATTCAGAAAGTCCATTTTTTAATTTCGCTCCCATGCCCTAAATCGAAAAAAAAAACATAATTATAATTTAAAGTTAATAAGTGTGTCTATCTGATAGGACCTACCAGGTAAGTATGTTCCAGTATATTTTCTTATTCAAACTAGGAATCAATATGTAAAAATAGAAAATAAGATTTGTACAGCGCCCTTTAGGTGATTTTTCACTAAAACGGCGCTATAGAAATCATACAAATATTATTATTACTAACGGTGCTTTTAATTGAACGTATGATATTTTTGTAGGCATACAAAATTATTTCCAGAGCATCAGCAAGCACGTAAGAGTGAGAGAATCATTCAATTTGCCATCACGTCTCAACTACCGGCACAAAGTGCGATAGTGCTTGAAGAAAACTTCGGTTTATATCTTTTGTAGAAAAGGACGACCAATCGGACTGAATTTTATCTACCCGTGGCTTAAAATCAGACCGTCTATTTTGGAACAAGTCGGGAATGTGAATTTTATGCACCGTATCCTGAATATGTTCGACTGGCATACACGAAAGTGGGTGATAAAAGTTGTCGGTGTCGGAGGGGGGAATCTGGAACGACCGAGTTATTTTGTTGAATTGTGACTAACTTACTAGTAAAGAGGACGGACTGTCATACAACACTGTCTGGGCACACACTCCTTGCTTTATTCACATTCACACATACTCTTCTGTTATTCTGACTCTGAATGTCCAGACTCAAGTATTTGATTCACTTGATCGTGCCGTGTCATCCTCGAGCGTCCCCGACTTTTTTTTCCATTCACTTTCACGTCATATATTATTATCACACTCCTTTCTTCGTTCATTTGCTCTACTCGTCCAAACCATCTTAGCGTTCCTTCCTTGATCACATTTATTTATTTAATTATATACGCCCTTATGGGCTTTTACATAACTGTGTAATAAATAACATAAAATAATAGTGACATAAAAGTAACATAGAGTAAATGATTAGCACCCAAAAACATAAGTAAGTTAATAGAAATATTATAATGCAATAAATTAACACTAGTATTTTAGAAAGAGGTATGCTACTATAGCCTTCTAGTAACTAGATTCAGTGCAATTGAATATATCTACTATTTCAGCGAAAGAAAAACCAATTATTCATTACGCTCAACATGCCCAAACCATCTAAGCGTTATTTTTAATCCTATCCAAATTTAACACGGTTTTACATGGTTTTACGTACATACGTCTCAGGGATCTCATTTCTACAGCGTCAAGTCTACTTTTCATCCTTCGTCTGCCAGTTCCATGCCTCACTGCCATACGTCGGGATTGGTATAAACACCCAATTGTGGACTGCTAGCATGGCTTTTTTGAACATTTTTTTGTTTGGATTTATATTTATTTTGTAACAATTTACATGCCCCATGCAGAGTGGTAGATACTTGTATCGCCCTGGTGAAAGACCATTATTCAGAATTGAAACGTGGCTTGAAATGGCTTTAGCCGTGTTTATTGACCAAACCTGAATAGTCATGTGCTTTCCAACTTTCCCCTACCTCGTCTCTTTCCCCTCCACACTATCTTCAGCCTCACAACCTATTGGGGATGCCATAGTCTTACTGGCTCTAGAAGGTGGAGATTCTTGTGCAGTATTCACGTAAAAAAAACCTGCACGTTTTTTACCATACTTTATAATATGTATAAGTTTTATAATCTTATATTCTATTTTGTTTTAATAGATTAATTTTTATTTATTTATTTATACTAGGTTTTAACAGACGTTTTCACCTTCGTGAAAACAATCCAGTTATCAAAACTTAGTTATTGTAGAATGATTGTTAAAAAAAAATTACAAATACAAAGGATACATCAAATACAAAATTACAAAATCTCAATCAATGATAAATAATACAAACAAAAGCAAGATACATAAAGAGAGGTAAAAACGATACATGTTTTTTTTTATCTACATTCATTTTAGCTGTACTACTAAAAAAAATAATTAATAATAGTTCCCATACATTAGTGACAAATAAATATTTAATATAAACGCCTTTTAATTTTTGGCAAATTCATATAAAAGACGTCAATATTTGAGGTGTATTCATTCCCGAGTGTTTGTAGGCGAGAAATGGGTGCATGTACGAGCCTGTTCAAAAGAAAAGGTGAATTACGAATTTTCGCGGGCTGTGTACATTCGATTATCGAAAAAAAAATCGTTATGTTGGTACACATATTTTTATCATATGTAAGCATTATCAGTCATTTTGGATTAAGTGGTTTGTTTTTGACAACTGGAAAGGTTAGTCACGTTTTTGTGTGTTCTTCGATTTTTTACTTTTGAAAAAATAGGATTAAAGAATACGAGTGTGTATGGAAATTATTGTTGCAGAAAAGTATGTTTTGCCGAGTTGCTCGCTGAGGTACTCTGAGTTGATAAGGTGCAGGAGTTCACAACAGTCCAATTCGGACTGAATTATTTTGAACAAAAAAGCTAAGTCGGCTATTTTCCTTCTGTTTTCTAGGGTGTGGATTTCGAGTGGGTTTTAAAGGAATGTGCAATTTATGTGTAGTTTGAAGTTTATGAAACGTTAAATTTGCGCTGTACACGTTCAATATTGTTTATGTGGGGACTACACTATAGAGTTGTATTATAATAGACTACGTACTAACGACAGGTAGACTATTTTTATGACTTCCAACGAATATTACAAAGAATTACAAGAATACAACATATATTTTAAAGTCAATAGATTATTTTATCCTTGACATGAACAAAGTAACCAACCGTCACTGAAAGGCAGTAGAATAAACTACCAACCGATAAATTTAAAAGATTTAACCTTTACACTGAAACAATTTACTATATTGTCTTTTTGAACCATTTCCAAAAACACCCAAAACTGCCAGAATCGCCCAAAAACCCACGTTCGACCAGAAATATATCCCGGTGTCAGGTAGCTTAGTATTTTTAAAGATTTCCACTCGGCTTAGTACGCTGAAGATAAAAACCGATGGAAGTGTGCCGTGGGCGTTTCCATGTGCCCGAATTAAGGTCAATATATAGGGTCCGCCAAATAACTTTTTTTTTTCAACTAGTGCTTATTTCGTGAATGGTAACACTTAGCTCATGTCTGATTTGACAGATAATTAGTTTTATCCTTCCGCTGAGCGAATATGGTTGTGTATACGCTTGAACAACGCTGGGAAATATTGCGACATTACTTTGAAAATCATGGTAATGTTGCAGAATGTGTGCGAAAATTGCGTACGGTTTTTGGAAGAAGAGAAGCACCGTCAGCTCCGTATGTTCGTTATCTTGTGAAAAAAGTGAAAGAAACTGGCATCCTCATCGATAAACCAAAGCGTGAAAAGCCAAAAACAGTGCGTACACCCGAGAATATCGATGCTGTGGCAGAAAGTGTGCGTGAAGCGCCATCAACATCAATTCACCGTCGTTCTCAACAATTGAACATTTCGGAGACATCATTGAGACGAATTTTGCATAAAGACCTTGGTATAACGCCATACAAAGTCCAATTGGTTCAGGAGTTGAAGCCAACTGACCATCCAATGCGTTTTCGCTTCGCTGAGTGGGCCTGCGATCGACTTACAGAAGATGCCGATTTTGCCAAAAAAATCATCTTTTCGGATGAAGCTCATTTTGATCTTGGCGGGTATGTAAACAAGCAAAATTGTCGTATTTGGGGCACAGAAAACCCGCACGCATACATTGAAAAGCCGGTACACCCAAAACGAGTCACTGTTTGGTGCGGATTTTGGTCCAGAGGCATAATTGGGCCATTTTTCTTTGAAAATGAGCAAGGAGTGGCCGTTACAGTCAATGGCGATCGTTATCGGGCCATGTTGAACGAATTTTTGTTCACAAAAATTGAAGAGGAGGATATTGGCAACATTTGGTTTCAACAGGACGGCGCTACGTGCCACACAGCCGAAGCTACACTCGATGTTTTGCGCCCTTTTTTCAAAAAAAAAAAGTTATTTGGCGGACCCTATAGTATATTTTCGGCACGTTCTAGATTGGTAGATACTCCAAGTATCGTATACCATGAGAGAGAAAGAGACAAGAAAAGTCTTCACATAATACTGCAACACTTCTAAGTATTAAGAATGTTCTCCGTCCGCGTTAACTTCATTAAGTCGTATAACTTACGTCAATGCATTTTGAGGTTATTTCCAATATTTGTATTGATTAAAAAACTTGCAGTGGTTATACAAATCAGTCAAACATGATGGTGATATGTGCTATGGGTGAATAATAATTGACGGCCTCCATGGTCGAGTGGTAACACGCTCGACTACGAATCCAAAGGTCGCGGGCTCAAAACCGGCGTGCGCTAATAACTTTTTTTTAATTAATATGTGTCATAACACATTTAATTAATACAAAATTAGTATAAAGTATATTTGCGGTACGTTCCAGAGTGGTAGATACTCCAAGTATCGCCCTGGTGAAAGACCACCATTCAGAATTGAATCAATGCTTTAAAATGGCTTTAACCGCGTTTGGTGACCAGTTCTGAATAGCCAGGTACTTTCCAACCTTCCCCTTCTCATTTTCCTTCCCCTCCCCACCCGCTACCTTCAACCTCACAACATACCCCATTTGGGGATGCCATAGTCTCACTGGCTCTAGACGGTTGGGAGCAGTTGAGACTCTTGTGCGGTATTCACTATTAAAATAAAAATAAAACAAACGTGGTTAAATTTAATTCAATATTTCAAGCAACGTTTCGATTCTGAATGTTAGTATTTTTACCAGGGCGATACTGAGAGTATTTACCACTCAGAAACTTCCGCTTATGTTTGTATATATTGATTTCATGTAAAATAACACGCGGAAGTTATTAAATTATATGTATTTGTGCACGCCGGAATTCGAGTCCACAACCTTTGGGTCGGTACTCGAGGGTCTCAACCGCTCGGCTTTGTATTCATTGGGAACAACAGTTTTCTTTCAAATCTGTGTGGATCACACTTCTAGGGATTATGTGTTCAGTAGTCCAGTTGAATATCTCCGACACGGATGCTGGCTGGTTCGTGGACCAATTGAAATAGGGTAAATGCTTGTCGCTATCTTGTTAAACCCATTTTACCTGTTCTGAGACGTGAGAACTTAAGCCAGGGGAGCTAAAGGTAGGGCAAAGTGGATTTTTGTTTTTTCGAAAAAATCAAAATACTTTTAAACCGCACAAGAGTCTCAGCTGTCTAGAGCCAATGAAACTTTAACATATCTGATTTTTATTTATTTTTTATTTTTTTATTTTTTTTTTATTGTTTTTATTTTATGTTTGTTTGAGGCTTACAAGTTCTAATTATTTCATTTTCTTTTTGACTAATAATATTTTAAGGGTTTACATGCATTTTAAATAATTTTTACAGGCTTTTTAAATTTATTGATAGGCATAATTTTGATGGTTTCCGGCAGCGCATTATACGATTTCATTCTGAATAATCTGGGGTATGTTGTGAGGCTGAAGTTAGTGCGAAAGAGAAAGAGGAGATGAGAAAGAGGGTGGTTTGAAGGTACCTGGTTATTCAGATCTGACTACCAAACACGACTAAAGCCATTCCAAGCAATATTTCAATTCTGAATAGTGGTTTTTCACCAGGGCGATACTTAGAGTATCTACCACTCAGGAACGTCCTGCAAATATACTATATATTATTTTGAATCAATTAAATGTATTATGATATGAATTTAATTAAATACAATTTATTTGCTCACGCCGCGACCTCTGGATTCGTAGTAGAGCGTCTTACCACTCGGCCACGGTGGCCTTCTTTTAAAAAAAAATCACTCGATCACACAAAAATTAGTTACTGGTTGATACTACCCGGTTTCACCCGAATTTCCACACTTATTTGATATATGTATGTCGTGCCTTATTATTTGACAGCTTTTTTTATATACTGCAATTATGTTGACATAGAAAAGTTGGGAAAATTTCCTAACGTCAGAGCTCACCGTTCTGCCAAGACCAGAGTTTTTCTCCTTTTTTTGTTTATGGATAGTAAATAAAAGCATTATATGACAGTTTGATCCTCAGAGCAATAATATACAGGAGGGAGCGCTAGTGAAGTCAGGATTGATGTTTTTTTCCTGACTCCAGTGTAGCTAGGGCTAGGGTATTTATACATCCATTCACAGCACATGTCGACATAATATTTTTGTTTATTTGTATAACCACTTTTTCACAATATTGTTTTCAACAAAAATATAGGATAGAACCTAAAAAACCGTTGAGTTATGTCGTATAACAAAACGTAGTGGGCGGAGTCACCGGAGACGCGGGAGACGGAAAACATGCTTACACACCTAAAAGCGGTGCTATATTATGTGACAACTTGTCTTATCCCTTTCTTCGACGTTAATCGTTGTAAACCGTGAGAGAGAAAGAGAGAAGACAAGTTACAACATAATATAAAACTGCCATTTTGTATGTAAGCATGTTCTTCGCCTCCCGCGTCTCCTGGACCTAGCAGGACATAACTCAACGGTTGTTTAGGTTATATCCTATATTTTCGTTTATAACAATACTGTGAAAAAAATATTATTCAAATAAATGAAAACAGAAAAGAAACTCGGAAAAAGTGATTTATCGTAAATTTGTATAGGTTGGGTAAAAATATGTAGCTCTCTCTCTCTCTCCATATATATTCATGAGGTTTGTTCCTTATTTTCACACACCAAGTAGGTTACTTACTTTGCGATCGCTGCATTAAAAATCATCAAATCATCACAATGATTTTACATTCCATGTACCTAACAGATCCACTCGATCCAAAATTCTTTTTAAATGCAACAATAATACCAGGACTGAGTCACTTAGATACTCGCTTGTACCTAGATTGCATACAGTGGGTAATTCTTTCGCTGAAATAGTAGATATATTCAACTGCACTGAATCTAGTTACAAGAAGGCTATAATAGCATACCTCTTTCAGAAATATTGCTGTTAATTTATTCCATTATGATATTTCTATTAACTTACTTATGTTTTTTGGTGCTAATCATTTACTGTGTTATTTTTATGTCACTATTATTTTATGTTATATATTACACTGTTATTTAAAAGCCCGGAAGTATATAATTAAATAATTAAATAAACAATACTTAATTTTGAAAGTTGAAAGCCCAATTAAAGATCGCTGTAAGCCTCCCTCCCACCCCCACAACGGGTGGACCCTCCAGAATTGGATTTGCAGGGGTAGGCGAAGCACGTAATCGCCTGTGCCGACCCCTCACTTCTCTTTATTGCCCCTAAAGGATATCGACACTGGGGCTACGGCCGCGGCGGTCCTGGAACCGTCTGGACAGATAACTGACCATCAGGGCTGTTGAAAAATTAAGGTTTACCACTGTCATAGATTGACCGACAATATGTGGTATCAAACTATTGTAGAACTAAGGAACTATAATGAATAAATGTAGTAGGTAATTGTCAAATGATAATCTTTGAGGTTAGGCAGATCACGTTTATTTACGAATTTAAACACGCTGACTTAAGTACTCACAAAACAAGAGGTGTTTTCCGTCACGAAGGGTAAACCGAAGTGGAATTGGTTATGGTATAGTTACTCCAACTGCGTTTCTGACAGATACATGGCCTGTTCAAAAGAAAAGGTGAATTTTGAATTTTCGTGGGTTGTCTACATTCGATTATCGATTTTTTTTTGTTATGTTGGTACAGATATGTTTATCATATGTTAGCATTATCAGCCATTTTGGATTAGTGGTTTGTTTTTGACAACTGGAGAGGTTAGTCACGTTTTTGTGTGTTCTTCGATTTTTTACTTTTGAAAAAAAATGGATCAAGCCATAAATCACTTTCTCCGGGTTTTTACGTCGTACACCATGAGAGAGAAAGAGATAACAAATATAATACACCGCTCCTATGTGTTGTCCCGATGATCTTGGGCTCCTGGGTCACCGCGGGACTCCGCCCACATTTTTTATTATGTCACTAAACTTGACACAACTAAACGGTTTTTTAAATTATATGCTATATTTTTGTTGATAATAATACTGTGCAAAAGTGGTTATACGAATAAACAATAAACATTATGTCGATATGTGCTATGAATGGATGTATAAAAACCCTAGCCTTAGTCAGAGCCACGCCCAGGTCCGCCGAGTCCGGTAAAAATCATCAAAAACTGACTACACTGCCTTAGATAGATACCACTCTATATACTCTAAGGTTTCTGTAATAAAAAAATTGTTTGTGTGCTTAAAATAAAACCATTCTCACCATTAAAATTCCACCATGTTTTTTATACCAGTTGTATTTTATTCCTATGCATTTAATGAAAAATCCGATATACGAAACGAGTGATTGGTTTTTTTTAAATATAATAATGTTTTTTATCCGTGCGCTTTCTGCCATAGCTTATTCAGCAAAGATCCTGTTCCTTTAAATGACACTTTTCCAACAGAGATATGTCACAACGCCAAGAAATAAAATGTCACAATGGGAGTTTTTTTATATATTATGATAGTGGACTTTTAAAATGAGACGTTGTTATGTTTATGAAAAGCTTCTATTTTTAGTTAGTGAACAAACTAGGGAGTAAATTGGTACCACTGAACGGATGAATTCTAGCAGTGTCTGATGATACAAGGCATTTTTGGTTCCAAGGCTCCTCGTCAGGCCTGTGAAAATGTGTACTCTATCGACTCTAAGGCTCTATTTCAACATCTTTACTCCGCGCCACAAATTACGCCATGATCCACTCCCACCTTAGTTATATAATTAGTATATGAAGCGTCGTTACCAAGGAAAAATTATCAAATATACAAGTTATCTAAAATATAACCATAAGGTATATATATCATTAACCATGGGATTCTCTTGTCAAAAATATATACTTACATACACAAATTCTATACATTGGGGATGTCATAGTCCCACTGGCTCTAAAAGGTTGGGAGTAGTTGGGACTCTTGTGCGGTATTCACTATGAAAAAAAGTATTTTTAAAAAAAAAATTTGGGAGGGTAAGGAGATGGAAAAATGAAGGTTAGGAAATACCCTGGTATTCAGATCTAGTCATCAAACCGTGAGGCATGGAACTGGCAGAGGATGGATGAAAGTAGACTGAATGCTGTGGAAATGAGATCCCTGAGACGTATGTGCGATAAAACCTTATATGACCTCATTAAAAATGTGGATATCTGGAAAGAATGCAAAGCTGATGCAAGCATAATGAATAGAATCAAGAAAGGGGCGCCTGGATGGTTTGGGCATGTTGAGCGAATGAACGAAGAAAGGAGAGTGAAAAAAGAATATATTGTGCGAAAGTGAATGGAAGAAGAAGTCGGGCACGCCCGAGTAAAACATGACACAGTCAAGTAAATCAAATACTTGAATGGGGTCATATGAAGAGTAAGAATAACAGAAGAGCGTGTATGAGACGATGTATGTATGTGAATGAAGCAAGGAATGTGTGCCAAGACAGAGTCGTATGGCGGTGCGTCCTCTCTGCCCACCCCTGCAGAGAAACGGTTTAGTGGTTGGCTAGTTAGGCATCAACGCGGCTAAAGCCATTTTAAGGGATGTTTCAATTCTGAATGGTGGTATATCACCAGGGCGATACTGGTAGCATCATCCATTCTTAGATGCAATATAGTTTAAGGGCTCGCTAACATCTAACTCTAACCTACAAAATAAAATAAAATTGAAGATATGTTTTACTTCCTTTTTTTTCAATATAAGCGCCGAGGGTTTTCCGATACAAATAAATGTCTATGTTTCAGAAGAAAAATATAATCCATTTATATTAATTTATTTGTAAAAACGCCGGTAAAGCCTTCTTCGCGATTTCCAAAAACATTTTCCATTTCTTCGGAAATACATTCAAAATCCCATCCCGTATCAAATCACATCTACATACAAATCATATTACGTATCGAATATTTATACATTTTTTTCATTCGGAAACGATGAAAGGGCCATGGATAACGTGTTGAGTCGGTCAAAAGGTTGTTTGTAAAATTATTTTTAAAACAATTTTTTTTTCACGTGAATACCGCACAAAAGTTCAACTGCTCCCAACCGTCTAGAGCCAGTGAGACTACGGCATCCCCAATAGGGGTATGTTGTGAGGCTGAAGGTAGAGGGGAGGAGAAGGAGATGAGGAAGGGAAAGGTTGGTAAGTAAAAGCTGAGCCAAAGCTCAGTTGAAAAAGAGTTTGAATCGAAATTGACCATTTTTTTAACGATCATTCGTTGAATATCAAAACAATGCAGAAGCTTTAATAATTATGGAAAATAATAAGGATTGTTTAAAAATTTTTGAAAAAGATTTTGGACAGCGTGTACAAAGCAAATCATTACGAATTATCGTCTAGAGCCAGTGAGACTATGGCATCCCCAATCGGGGTATGTTGTGAGGCTGAAAGTAGTGATGAGGGGAAGGAGATGAGGAAGAGAAAGGTTGGTAAGCACCTCGCTATTCAGATTTGGTCACCAAACACGGCTAAAGCCATTTCAAGCAACGTTTCAATTCTGAATGGTGGTCTTACACCAGGGCGATACTTAGAGTATCTACCACTCTGGAACGTGCCGCAAATACACTATATTTTATTTTAAATCAATTAAATGTGTTATGGCACATATTAATAAAATAAAAAATATTTTCGCACAGTACGAGTGCAATTCCCCACACGTGCTCCGCCCCCGAAGCCAGTGAGACTACGGCCTTCCCAATCGGGCTTTGTTGTGAGACTGTAAGGAGTGAGGAGGAGGGAAGAAGGGAAAGTTTACACTAGAGCACTTTAAGTTTTTTTGATTCACAATAACACGGTCGAACAGATGTTTTGGCACAGCATAGCATGACACGAGGTATAATTTTATTAAATTAATCATGTATATATATGTACCATATATAGATATATTTACTAAAAAATTACCTGTGTTCAAAAAACTTACTAAAATTTTAAATAAAAGTAACTTTGTTTTGAGACCACTTTATTAGATACATATACTAACCGGTTTCGGCTCTAACCGAACCTTCTTCAGGGTTGAACAATACATATTTGTTCAGCCCTGAAGAAGGTTCAGAGCCAAAACCGGTTGGTATTTGTATCAAATAAAGTGGTGTCAAAACAAACTTCTCTTTATTAATAAAAGAACACTTTTTTTTAAACCACAGAGTTTATTATGATGTAGGCCTTCATCATAATAAATTCTGTGGTTTTAAAACAAAGTATTCTTTTATTTATAATGTCCAACCACCATGTGATTGCTTCTTACGAAAAAAAAAAAACTTCCTTTTATTTAAAGGAAGTTTAATTATGTCTTTCCACAAAGTTAGTGCTTCATGTAGTAAAATATAGTTTTTAGTTTTGAAAAAAATATTTTTGCTAGTTTCCATTGTACTTTAATTGGATTTGATATCTATTGAAAAAGAAAAAGATATCTCTACAATTCTACAATCAACATTTCAACCAATTCCGTATTGCTAAAAAACAATCGCTTTCTTTAGACGTTGCAGGTATAGAGGGAAAGATAAATGTAAGATTTATCGGATGTGTCTTTTTAGATACGGGGAGGGTGAGGCGGGCGAAACAGGCAAATCGGGTGAAATGGCCGAAGCGGGTGGGAGGGGGTGGCTAGGGAGAAACGCGTGGCGAGGGCGAAGAAAAGAAAGAATTGATATTTTTCACACCTGGCAACGTGGAGCAAGACGAGATACGACCGTATTTTTTAAACAGGCAATCCCAACCAAAAATAATAATATTTTTGGAAAAGAAAACACTAGATCAGGCCCTTCGATGGGGGAAAAATAAATTAGTTTTTTTTTTTAAATATATTTTTATACTTTCAACGTGTTCCGGTCTTATTGGAAGATATACCGCATCGGTGGTTCGACAGCCACCGTGGCCGAGCGGTTAAGATCCTCGAATACAGAGGTCGCGGGTTCGAATACCGGCTTGTGCAAATAAATTTTATTTAATTACTTTGTGCTAAAAATTATTACTATTCATATTTTTATCGTTTTATTTTTATTAACTTTTTGTTCTTATATTATTTTTTTACATAACCTACTTCACTAGGTCATTAGAACCTGTTCTGAGGTAGGTGACAGTGAGTACAAGTAGAATAATATAAAATATGTTGATATTTGTTACACAATGCTAGATGATACAACAGACACTGACCATAAAACTCTTTTGTACCATTAATTTTTCCATATAAGATACATTGTTAATACCACACTAGAGTCTCAACAGCTCCCGACCGTCTAGAGCCAGTGGGTCTATGACATACCCAATCGGGGTATGTCGTGAGGCTAAAGGTAGTGAGGAAGGGAAATTGATGGGGAAGATGAAGGTTGGATATTATCCGGCTATTCAGATCTGGTCATCAAACACGGCTAAAGCCATTTATCTATTTATTTATGTATCTACCACTCTAGAACGTGCCGCAAATATACTATTTATTATTTGTATTTATTGAATTTAAAGTATATTTGCGGTACGTCCCAAAGTGGTAGATACTCTGAGTATCCACCTGGTGAAACACCATTATTGAGAATCGAAACGCGTTGTATGAAGTGTATAAGTTTGTGACTAGATTTGAATAGACAGGTGTGACCTTCCTCTTTCCATGTTCTACCCTACCCCACTTACTTCAGCCTAAAAACATGTTTGTGATTATTTTTTTGAGTTTAGCTAACATCATGGAGTAAACAATCCTTAACAGTGGACTGGGGTTATTGGAAAAAATCATTTTGAGGAATAAGCAAGTGGATGAGTTTGTGTATTTAGGAAGTATGTTTACGGGAGACGGAAAGGTTGATAAGGATATTGAAAGAAGGGTGAATGCAGGAAAACTCCATTAATGGAGGACTGAACGCTGTTGACGCAAATTGTCCAAAGAAGCGAAGCTAGCAGTCCACAACGGAGTGCTTATACCAACCCTGGTGTATGGCAGTGGGGCATGGAACTGGTAGAGAAAGGATGAAAGTAGACTGAATGCTGTGGAAATGTGATCCTTGAGACGTATGTGCGGTAAAACCATGTATGACCGTATTAAAAATGTGGATATCCGGAAAAAATGCAAGGCTGATGTGAGCGTAATGAATAGGATCAAGAAAGGGACGCTTAGATGGTTTGGGCATGTAGAGCGAATGAACGAAGAAAGGAGTGTGAAAAGAATATATTATGCGAAAGTGAATGGAAGAAGAAGTCGAGGACGCCCGAGAAAGACATGGCACGATCAAGCAAATCAAATACTTGAATCGGGATAATGTGAAGAGTCAGAATAACAGAAGAGTATGTATGAGACGATGAAGCAAGGAGTTTGCGCCAGGACGGAGTTATATGGCGGTCCGTCCTCTCTTTCTAGTAAGTTAGTTTAGTGGAAATCCTACAAAATCCTTCTTTTTTTTTGAAAATACTTACGAAAGATTTTCTCCGATATCCATTTATTTGAAAAGAATATTAAAAAATACTTCTTTGGAATTTACGAATATATATTTTAAGTTGTGAACAAAGCGTAGTCAAGTAACTTGATATTTCATCAAAAAAGTACTAAATATTCGGGGATAACGAATTTTGGGAGAACCGAAATTATTTTTAATAGATAAATATTATATTACATTACTTGAAATATTTACCTAAATGTTAAAGCGTCAGATATAATTAAAACAAAATGAAGATATTCTCTTAGGCTGGATCGAATTCCCATATTTTTTTTTGTTTAAATTGTTTTTTTTTAAATTCAATCTAGAAGTAATGTGTATTTTATTTTATTTACAAACTAACGGACTATTGTCCAATTACAAAAAACATACAAAACACCAAATGAGAAAAAAAGAGCACCAGAGAAAGAACAGCACATACATTATATTAAATGTAGCAATGACAAAAATAGGACAAATATACAAACAAAAAACATTCAAGTCTAAGCCAAGGTCAAGTCAAAGTTTTGGTAGAGTCGTAAAGAATGTCAAAAATCTGTTTAGACTGCCACCAAAAATTTCAAAGTCATGGCTTGAGTCAAGGGTCAGCACTCAAGAATGACGCTTAACGTTACTTTCTAGCATTCTAAAACATGCAATACTACAAAATATTTATCTGTTAATTTTCTACGGGTAGTTAGAAAAATGTCTGAGGTATCCAATGAATACAGTTTTTAAACTGTAATTTTTAAAATTCTATGAATTACATACTAAAATGTGCACTTTGAAAACCAGTAAAGGCATTTTGTAACGTTTTACCTAAAATTCTAGTATGTATACCATAAAGAATTTAAAAGATTACTGTTTAAGAATTGTATTCACTGGAAACCATACTCATTTCTCTAACTACCCATAGAGAATTGACAGATGAATCATTTGTATTATTGCTTGTACTAGAAAGCCAAAAAGTGTGTATTTTTGGGTGCTGACCCTTAACAAGTCTTGACATTATGGACAGCGGAGAATGATACCCATAATTACTAGAGTGATGATTGAGGAACAGCAATGCATTGTTATTATTTGTATTATTTTCTATTATATTTAAACTAGTTGTCATCTGTGAAGAATAACGGAATGTAACTTGACTTGCCAAGAAAGAGTTGCTTTTCAATCCATTCATATATATATATTTATTTTTTTAATATGTATACCGCACAATAATGCCTTAATCTCACTGGCTCTAGACGGTTGGGAGCAGTTTGGACTATTGTGCGGTTTTCACTATAAAAAACAATTTAAAAAAAAAAATGCTTTTCCAGAGCAGGATTTTCAAAATTTGCGATCTTAGATTTAATCTCAGCTTTCAAGCATCCGAAAAAAGAAGATCGCTAGTAAGGAGGGCCTTTAACGTCAAAATACATTGATTTATATCACACCATATATACCATCAGATATTTTTTATATATTCTTTTCACACTCCTTTCTTCGTTCATTCGCTCTACATGAATGAAAGAAGAAGTCGAGAACGCCCGAGAAAGACATGGGACGATCAAGTTAATCAAATACTTGAATCGGGTCATGTCAGAATAACAGAAGAGTATGTATGAGACGATGTATGAATGTGAATGAAGCTAGTAGTGTGTGCCAAGACAGAGTTATATGGCATTCTGTCCTCTCTGCCTACCCCTGCGGAGAAACGGCGTGATGGTTACTTAGTTTGTTAGTTAGTTCAGTTACTTCGCAACCTTTATATTTCCCTTCTCCTTGCCATATTTGTTCCATTCAGCTTCTCATCATACCCCGATTAGGGATGCCATAGTCTCACTGGTTCCAGACGTTTGGGAGCAGTTGGAGACTCTTGTGCGGTATTCACAAAAAAAATTATAAAGCGCTTTTAACATCACATCGGTGTAGTGAGAGACCGTTATTCAGAATCAAAATTTTGCTTTTAATGGATTTTGAAAAGATATAAATTCCGTCAAAAGCTTTATATAGTCAGATATTTACGAATCTTCTAATTCATCTTTTCACTTTCTTTTGTACAGCCTCCAGATTTTCTACGAATGGTAGAAGATCTGGAGCCTACAGTGTAAGAGTTTGCCTGATAATAGCCAACCCCCCATATGAGAGGGCACCAGTTGACACGATGAGCTCTAGTCTAGTTTCACACGAAATAACAAAATTTTCAAAATAAGAAAAGAAATACATGCTTCGCAACTCCCAAACGATCATTTCGTACGTTGTATATTTGATTTTCGGATTACACCTTGTACCGTACTGACGTGACAGCCCGTCAGCCTGACAACACGTAGAATGAACACGTTCACGTGATAATACGTCGTACGGAAACTAAACCATGCAAGAAATATGGCATTATACTTTGGAATATGTACACTGAAGACTTGCTCAGTAGTATAGAATTTTGTAAGCTGGCTTAAAGTTTGCGTGGAGTCATTGTTGGGACTTTGAAAAGACGTGGAATTGGAAACGCGTAAGGTGAAGAACTCACATTCCTCGTGAAAGGAAGGTCAGAGTTAAACAAAGAATTGAAAATGTAAGGCAATACATTGAAGATCTTGACAGAAAAATATAATATTAATAATCTTAAACTCAAATATGGGGCGGAAAAAATCCAGAATCTAAAAAGAACCATGGTCATGACCTAGACTCGAACTCGGAACCCCTACTCTTATTTGACGGCCTCCATGGTCGAGTGGTAAGACGCTCGACTACGAATCAAAAGGTCGCGGGTTCAAACCCGGCGTGCGCAAATAACTTTTATTTAATTAATATGTGTCATAACACATTTAATTCATATAAAAATAATATAAAGTAAATATACTTGGAGTATCGCCCTGGTAACAAAACACCATTCAGAATCAAAACATTGCTTAAACTGGCTCTAGCCGTGTTTGGTGACTAGATTTGAATAGCCAGGTACTCATCGACCTTCCTCTTCCCCATCTCCTTATCCTCCCCACTACCTTCAGCCTCATAAAATACCCCAATTGGGGATGCCATAGTCCCACTGGTTCTAGACGGTTGGGAGTAGTTGGGACCCTTGTGCGGTATTCACTATGATAAAAAATATTTAAAAAACTCCGGGAGTAACGCTTCAACCAATTCAGCCATCGAGATCTTATTAGAAACCGTTAATTGTAATCGATCTCATACTTTTCATTGAAGATTTTTATATTATTTTTTCAATTCGTGTTTCCGATTTTTGGCTGCCATCTTTACAATGAAGAGGTTTTTTAGATATGACTTATCTTACCCCTACCCAGCTGGTTCGGGAATAAAACCCACGATACCAACATACGCTTTGTTCTTTCGCAGATTGGCTGTAGAGCCGTTAAAAACAACCCGCTGTTTATCGCGAAATTGTATTCAGCGACAAGGCGCATTTTTGGCATACCGGGTTTGTCAACAAGCAAAATTACCAACCTTGGAGAAACAATGTATGGAGAGAGAGCTAATTATTTTTACCCAACCGACACAAACTTGCGATAAATCACTTTCTCCGGGTTTTTAGGTCGTACACCACGAGAGAGAAAGAGACAACAAATATAATACTCCGCTTCTATGTACTGTAACAATGATCTTGGGCTTTTGGGTCACCGCGGTCACAACTAAACGTTTTTTTTTGTTAGATGCTATATTTTTGTTGATATCAATACTGTGATAAAAATGGTTATACGAATAAAAAACAATAACATTCTGTCGATATGTGATGCGAATGGATGTATAAATACCCTATCCTTAGTCTTAGCCACGCCCAGGTCCGCCGAGTCAGGTAAAAATCATCAAAAACTGACTACACTGCCTTGGGTAGATACCACTCTATACACTATATTTAAATATAATATAAAATAATACATATAAAACAAATAATAACAATGAATTGCTGTTCCCCAATCATCACTCTACTAATTATGGGTATTATTCTCCACTGTTCAGAATGTCTAAGAAACTTGTTAACTCAAACCACAGTCTTGAAAATAATTGATTTTTGTCATTCTTTACGACTCTAACAAAACCTTAACTTTGATTTAAATGTTCTTTCTAATATTTACTCGTATATATTTTTATTGCTTCATAAAAATATTATACATGTGCTGTTATTTTTCTGTTGCTCTCATTTCCCGCATCGTGGTATGTATTTTTTTTGAATTTGGACAATAGTACGTTAGTATATAAATAAACCGACAAAAATCTGAATTAAAGTCAAAAGGCTAACCTCGTAAGTTTAGACAAAAATGTATTTCGTGAATGAACAAAACTTGTGAACGTAAGATCGGGCAATTGGAGGTATTGTGTCCACAGTAAGCTTGAGCACTGACTACTGAACACAAGAGGGGAATGAAATCCTTGTTTTCTGGCGGATAAGGTACTCATGCCGCACAGCCTTATGCAATATAAGGTCCTACAAAACTACGATTGTGTACAATTGGAGAGAGCGGTGAAATGATGAAAATTTTAACATATTTTTGGCAGGTTCTTAAGACGGGGAATTTATTAAAAATTGTGTGTACATACTAATAATAATTACAGTGAATCAATAATATATAACGCAGTTTTGTGATATTTCACCTCAAGTGCGCATCATACTTAATTAATTGAGCTAATAAGACTAACTAAGAAGGAGAAAATAATACATAATACACTCTATACTATGAACGACCAATGTTTAAAACGTGTCTCCACTATGAAGGATCTTGGGATCATATTTGATAGTAGGCTAACGTTTCATGCTCATATCGAAATGACCTGTGGCACTTCATTGAAAATGTTGGGTTTCGTTATACGTACTGCGAAAAACTTTAGAGACAACCGGGTTCTCACAATATTATTTAATTCCTTGGTGAGAAGCAGGCTGGAGAGTGGGTCAGTGATTTGGAGTCCGCGCGAGGAGAAGTACTCCCTCATGTTGGAGAGGGTTCAGAAGAAATTTCTGAGATTTCTCCACTTGAGGGAGTATGGTTACTACCCGTGGCTCTATCCGACTGACTTTCTCTTGGGTATGCTATGAAAAAACCATCTACGGGTCAGAAGGGATGCGTACATCGTCACCCACTTCTTCAAATTGATACGTGGATGTTTCGAAAACTTAGCTATCATGGAGAGCATTAACTTTTGTGTTCCCGATGGTTATCGCCGTCATCGACAGCATAGATTGTTTGTATCTCCCGGCCTGCAGGACTAATTTGCCAATGGTCATGCCGGTGGGGAGGACTCTCTTGCTATTGAATCGAATCGCTTCGGATATGGATATTTTTTGCATCAGCGAAACTGTCTTTAAACAGCAAGTTTTATTGCTGCTTGCTTAACTTATATTTACTATTTATCTATACTGTTTAGTTATAAAATCTTGTCTTATATTTTATGTTATATGCATTGTACTCTGTTTTTTTTACACTCCATGTATATTTTTCTACATATCTTTAATAACGTCTTAAAATTTTATTTTGTAATGTTATTAAAATGAATAAAGAAATTGAATTGAATTGAATTGAATAATATGTGTTCGATCCGGAAACTGCGACAAACGCCGAATGCGTTTCAGTTCCGGATGAATTATGAAATTATAGTGGACTGTAAAACGAATACTTCTTGATGGAAGTTCCGATTGTATATTGTGGATAAAATGAAGATTTAAGCCAATTCACTCACCGATGAATTGAATGTCTTCGACTGCTTGAAATCTTGAATTCTTTTGAACAATATGTTGCAACAACACAACCTCCCACGACCGAAGATGAAACCAGAAGGAGGCAGCAACCCGCGACACGATGATCACCAACAACAGTCTTCTTCTTCTTTTATTTTTGAAAGTCTGTTAAAAATAAACCGAATGGCAAATTGGCAGAATAGGTAAAGACTGGATGATGAACAAAAGGTGAGAACCTAACAAGTTGTCTATTTAAAATCCAACAATATGTATACTATCTAAAATCATGATCGTTATCATAAATCGTGAGAGAAAAAGGTTCAGATATGGGTATAACCTTGGAGAAACAATGTATGGAGAGAGAGCTAATTCTTTTTACCCAACCTATACAAACTTTCGAAAAATCACTTTCTCCGGGTTTTTACGTCGTGCACCATGAGAGGGAAAGAGACAGTAAAATAACACACCGCTTTTTATAATATAATAATAATAAATAATAAAAGTTTTATTCCGGTATTTATTTATGTACTGTAAGGATAATCTTGGTCTCCCGCGTCTCCGTTAACTCCGCCCACACGTTTTCATTTGCGACTAAACTGGACACAACTTAACGGTTTTTAGGTTATACGCTATATATTTGTTAATAAAAATACTGTGGAAAAGTGGTTTTACGAATAAACAAAAACATTGTGTCGACATGTGCTATGAATGGATGGATAAATACCCATTGCAAAGTCCTAGCCACGCCCAGGTCTGCTGAGTCAGGTAAAAATCACCAAAAACTGACTACACTGCCTTGGATAGATACCACTCTATGTACTCTGAGGGTATAACAGTGCATGTAACATCAACAGATTTAAAAATAAACAATTTACTAGTTGCTAAGGGTCTAAAAATCCATATGAAACGTATGAATTCATATTAACACATTTGTTAGTCAAAAAAAAGGAAATTAGATTGAGGACAGTTAAAATGTCGGTATTTAAAAACTTTTACATCTAGCATGGCCTTCGACGGTATCCTTGGTCGAGTGGTAAGACGCTCTACTACGAATCTAGAGATTGCGGATTCAAAACCGGCGTGCGCAAATAAATTTACTTTAATTAACATGTGCCATAACACATTTAATTTGTATAAAATATGTTGCAGTATATTTGCGACACGTTCCAAAGTGGTAGATACTCAAAGTATCGTCCTGGCGTAAGACCACCATTCAGAATCGAAACGTTGCTTGAAATGGCTTAAACTGTGTTTAGTGACCAGAAATGAATAGCCAGGTTCTTCCCAATCTTCTTCTTCCCAATCTCTTTCCCCTCTCGACTATCATCAGCCTCACAATATACTCCGATTGGGGATGCCATAGTCTCACCTGCTCTAGACGGTAGGGAGCAGTTGGAACTCTTGTGCGGTATTCGCTGTAAAAAAAAATATTGTTAAAAAAAAAATACTTTTTTTTTTCGTAGTTTTTTTTAACGTAAACGTGGAACACATCCTCCAAAATCTTCTTCGTCCCAGCACGATAATATAAAAGCGTCAGGGCAACTTCGGCCCGCGCTGCATGTTTGTCCAACTTTGTTTGTGTGCTCGCTAGTTTGTCTTCAGTCTTCAACTATCAACTTTAGTTGAGCTGTTTGGCGAGGGTCCCGGGGAGGGGAAGGTGACCGGGACGGGACCGGAGTTCAAAGGACACGAGAAATGGAGGGTTGTTTTGTTCCGTTTCTGAAAATTTGATTTGCGTCTCAAAGACTCCGCTGAAATTCAGATGAAGGGATGAAATAAATACGGCATATTTGGTTTGTTGAAATATTAATTAAATTACCCCACGAAGGGTAAGCTGAGATGATGGAACGGCTTACTCATTACCGTTCTGGAAGATTTTACTCTTTTTTGAATTATTCAACCAAATAAATTCATTTAAATGAGAACCGATATATTTATTAAAAAAATACTTTTGAATCCAAAGTCGTGGTGTTTGAAAGAGAGAGTACGAGAACAGCGTGCGGTACGGTTGTGAATGATAAATACTTGGAGCAAGTGGATGAGTTTGTGTATTAAGGAAGTATGTTCTAGGGAGATAAAGGATTTGGAAGAAGAATGAATGCAGAAAACTTTATTAATGGATGACTGAACGCTGTTGGCGCTAATAAAAAAATTGTCCAAAGAAACGAAGTTACCAGTCCACAGTCAAGTGCTTATACCAACCCTGGTTTATGGCAGTAATTCCCAACCTTCTCCTTCCCCATCTCCTTCCCCTTCCCACTATTTTCAACCTAACAACATTCCCCAATTGAAGATGCCATAGTCTCACTGAGTCTAGGGAGCAGTTGGGACTCTTGTGCGATATTGACTGTAATTTTTTTTTTTTTTTTTAATTAAGGGGAGGGGAAAGAGATGGGAAAAGAAAGGTTAGAAAGTACCCTGGTATTCAAATCTGGTCATCGAGCCGCGAGGCATGAAACTGGCAGAGGAAGGATGAAATTAGACTGAATGCTGTAGAAATGAGATCCCCGAGGCATGCGATTAAACCTTGTATGACTGTGTTAAAAATGTGGACATCCGAAAATAATGTAAGCGTAATTAATAGAATCAAGAAGGGGACACTTAGATGGTTTGGGCATGTAGAGTGTGATAAAAATATCACGTGAAAGTGAATGAAAGAAGTCGGGAACGCCCGACGAAGACCATGGCACGATCGAGTGATTCAAATACTTGAGTCAAGCCATGAGAAGAGTCAGAATAACAAAAGAGTGTGAGCCAAGAGAAATTTGTTTGGCGGTCCGTCATCTCAACCTACCCTTGCGAGGAAACGGCTGGATGGTCAGTTAGGTAATTCTGGCCAAAATCATTTAGTCTTGCACCAAAAATTCAAAGCTTCAAGCCTGATTCACACCAACGTCCGGTTCCGCTCAGTGCCGATATTGTTCCGCATGAGCTTATTGATATGGTATGAATAACAATCAAGGAGTATGTGCCAAGACAAATATCCACGTTTAGCCAAACCTAGACTAACCGAAAGGATGCGTCTTTCGATTATAACCAGTCTATTACCTCTCCCGCAAACCGACTAGCACATAACGGATAACGCGGCATCCGTCTTGCCCCCAACCACCTGCCCGGCAGACTCCGCAGAGGCAGGCAGTGAATAATTGAGGAGGCAGACCACAGATGTCAGCCGACTTGTTGTTTATCACCTCTCATGACATCACAAGCGGCGACTTACCAAACTACTTGCGCTACTTGTGGAGAGTTTGCACGCTCTCATCGCTAGACCAGTTAGTTGTAGGTTTGTTTATCTGTTTGTTCGTTTGTTTATTTGTTTGTTTGCATTATAAATAATACCGTGTGAGGTTGTCGTGGCCTATTTGGTGTTGATTTTATAGTATCGTTGTTGGTTTGTGACATAACCTTGTTGCAATGTGTTCATTAAAAGCTTTCTAGCCGTGTAGTAATAATATTTTCTAATGTTTTTTTTTAAATATATTATTTGCCCGTTGCTCAAGGGTAGTTTTTTTTTTCATTTCATAGATTCTTATTTATCATTAAGTGATGAATCATTTAAAGTTACTAACTCTAACTCTTGTTCGTTATACCAATAGAACGTGCTTTCTTTGTTATCTCACGTGGGTGAAAAAATGCTTTTACGAGACTTGAATCTCAGAGCCTTGGAGTAACAATGTATGGAGAGAGAGCTAATTATTTTTACCCAACCTATACAAACTTGCGATAAATCACTTTCTCCGGGTTTTTACGTCGTACACCGCGAGAGAGAAGGAGACAACAAAAATAACACACCGCTTTTATGTACTGTAAGGATGATCTTGGTCTCCCGCGTCTCCGGGGACTTCGCCCACATGTTTTCATATGCGACTAAACTCGACACAACTAAACGGTTTTTTCGGTTATATGCTATATTTTTGTTGATAACAATTCTGTGAAAAAGAGGTTATATATACGAATCAACAAAAACATTATGTCAACATGTGCTATGAATGGATGCATAAATACCCTAGCTCTGGTCCTAGCCACGCCCAGGTCTGCCGGGTCCTGTAAAAATCATCAAAAACTGACCACGCTGCCTTAGATAGGTACCACTCTATGTACTCTAAGCTCAGAGCAATAATATACAAGAGAGAGCGCTGCTGTAGTCAGTTTTTATGAGGTTTACTGGATTCGGTTGGACCTGGGTGTGGCTAGGACTAAGGCTAGGGTATTCATACATCCATCCATAGCACATGTCGACACAATGTTTTTGTTTATTCGTAAAACCACTTTTTCACAGTATTGTTATAAACAAAAATATAGCATGTAACCTAATAAACCGTTGAATTATGTTATTTTATTTCGCGTATCAAAACGTGTGGGCGGCTTCAACGGAGACGCGGGACACGAAGACATTCTAACAATACTTGAAAGCGGTGTGATAATTTGGGAGATTTTGTTGTCTCGTTCTTTCTCATGGTGTACGACGTGAAAACCAGGAGAAAGTGATTTATCCCAAATTTGTATAGGTAAAGTGAAAAGAATTAGCTCTCTCTCCATATATTGTGTCTTCAAGGAGGTAGCTGATTCGTAAAATGCAATACATATCGTCGATGGAAAAGCTAATGGGCTTAAGCGACACTTTGGTCAAAAACGAGTTGGATATCCAGTTTTGTTCAGCTGTTATTTCTGCATCGAAAGCTCTGACTCTCGTTTGATTCTGAAGGCTTTGTGGCCCTTCAGCCATCTTTATTTATTTATTTATTTATAAATTAACGGACTAAAGTCCAATTACAAAAATACATATAAAACACGAAATATAAAAAAGAGTAACAGAGAAGAAATAGCATATAAATTGAGATAAATGAAGCGATGACAAAAATAAGGCAAAATAAACATAAGAGAGAACATTCAAGCCATGGTCTTAGTCAAAGTTTTGGTAGAGTCGTAAAGAATGACGAAAATCATTTAGACTGCTACCAAAAATTTCAAGACCATGGCTTGAGTTAACAAGTCTTGACATTCTGGACATTGGAGAATTATACCCGTAATTAGTATTGTGATGATTGAGGAACAGCAATTCATTGTTTCTGAGTCTACGGCAAGGAATGTTGAACTGGATAAGTTGCAACAGAGAAGGTGAGTCAATAAAACAATTAATAATTTTGTAAATGAAAATTAAATCTTAAATATATTTACCATTTGGTAGAAGGCTCGACTCAAGCGACACAAGTTTGGGACTTTTTTAGCTTTTTGCCACTTCAGGTAACTTCAGGTAGTGAGAGCATTGATTTACCTGGATTTACCTTTTTTCAAAATCCAACCAGGTAATTAAAACTTATGAATTTTATTGTAAAACAAAAAAAAACTTTTAAAGTGTAAATTTCCCAAAATGGCGCCACAGCCCTTTTGCCTTTCCAGCGACAATATGTGATTACCCTTCTGAAAATAATTTATTTTTATTAATAATTATTAATAGATTTGACTAAGATATTCATTAATAAACAAAAACAAATAATGTTTAATCAATATAAAATATGAAGAAAATAAAAGTTAGGTTGCTACCGAGATTCGATCTCGGAACCTTTATTCTATTTGGGAGTAACGTATTTATCTACTGTGCAACTGAAACGTATGTCTGTTTTATAAGGAATATGCAGAAATGATAGGCCGCCACACATTAATTCATCATCTCAAACATACTCTTCTGTTATTCTGACTTTTGACCAGAACCGACTCAAAGCATTTAATTAGTTCGATCGCGCTATGTCGTCCTCGGGCGTCCTCGACTTCTTTTTCCATTCACTTTCGCGTCAAATATTATTTTTACACTCCTTTTTTTCGTTCATTCGCTCTACATGCCCAAACCATCTAAGCGTCCCTATTTTGATCCTATTCATTACGCTTACATCAGCCTTGCATTTTTTTCGGAAATCCACATTTGTCGGACCAAGCGGAGAGTCAGAATAACAGAAGATTAAAAAGATATTAGATTAGTTAGTTATATGAACAAAGTGTCAATTATATTTTAGGCACTTTCTTGTGTTTCAAATTAGTGTTTTATTTAAAAAATATATATATTCTTTTAAAATTTATTTTGTAGAACTCGATTTAAATTCTTAGGTTTTTTTTTTCAATAATTATTATTTTAAATTTTAAAAATGATTTTCACTAAAAAATTTTGCTGGGTAAATATTTTTACGCGCGACAGCTGTTTCGCCTTCTGAAGGCGTCATCAAACTATATTACAAAATTTACAACACTTAAGACATTGCTGATTGTAATGTATCTTTTTAACAAAACTATTGGGTGTCTGCCTTGGGTGGCACGTTAACCCTGCTAAAACAATACGCAACAATGATAATGGCCGGCCCTAGCCCAACCTTTGGGGCTGGTCCACTCGCTGAATAATTAAATGCCACCCACTTACTCCCTTACAAGAAACTGGACCGGAAGCTCGCTACTCAGTGCGCTTTCAAAACCCCAATATTGGTATTAAGTAAACGGAGATGGAGATGAAAAGGTTTTATTTTTATTTTTGTGTAAACACTACGACAGAGCGAAGAAATTTATTTATTTACAAAAAAACATACAAAACACGAAATGGGAAAAAAAGTACTAGAGAAAGAACAGCACATGCATAATATTAAATGAAGCAATGACAAAAATAGGACAAAGTATACATATGAGAGAACATTTAAGCCATGGTCTAGTCAAAGTTTTGGTAGAGTCTTAAAGAATAAAAAATCATTTAGACTGCTATCAAAAATTTCAAGACCACGGCTTTGGAGAATAATACCCATAATTAGTATAGTGATGATTGAGGAACAGGAATTTATTGTTTCTGAGTCTACGGCAAGGAATGTTGAACTGGATAATTTGCAACAGAGAAGGTGAGTCTGTAAAACTATTGATAATTTTGTAAACGAAAATTAAATCATAGTAAATAACGGAGTCTTGTCCCGTTTAGTTGAGTCAAGTCCCGCGGTGACCCAGGAGACCAAGATCATCGTTAGAGTACATAGAAACGGTGTATTATATTTGTTTTCTCTTTTTCTCTCGTGGTGTACGACGTGAAAACCCGAATAAAGTGATTTATCGCAAGTTTGTATAGGTTGGGTAAAAATAATTAGCTTTCTCCCTCCATATATTGTTACTCCAAGTACTTTATTCACACTTTAATGTATGAAAGTTTGTTTCCTTTATAAAAAAATAGTTCAAATAATGTCTGCATTGATTTTGAACCCTCGGCAAAGGGATGGTATTAGACGCCACCTCCCTGTCAGACTGTCAAGAGGTGTCTGGCCGTTCTCTCCCGAGTCCCCAAGGTCGAAAAACAATATTCAATTACTTGTTTCCGAGGAACAGAGATACAACCTTCACGGCTCCACAGAGCCTGTCCCAAATGATCATCCCTTATTTTACAAATACACCGGCTGAATTATCCACCTCAAACCTTTTTTTTAATAACTCATACGTTGTTTTATTAACGACTTATTCTTGCCGAGGTTGAGATATAATTCCGCAGAGGTCGCTAATAATGAAAAATGTTTAAAAATGATTTGTTTTTATTTAAATTTGTCCAGCGGTCCAATTTTAGGTATATTTTCTGTAAACTAATTAAATTTATCATTATTCTTTAATCACCTTCTCAGTTGACGTTTTGTTTCTTTCAATTCATATTATCTGTCACTTTCTCTCTGTTCCTTGGTAATAATTTAAATGTATATATTAAATAAAACGATAAACTTTGTAAAACATCACTTTATTTGAGTTAACCGCCAACCAGGTTTCGCTTTTCTCAAGCTTCGTCAGGGCTTTTACATCAACTAAATAACATTACGTACAGACAGACATATATAGGACAGTGATGACAGAGAGAGATACAAGATATAGAAGAGGGAGGCAGAATTACATACAGAGAGATACATATGGACAGTAATGAATGACAGAAAGAGATACAAGAAGATAAAGTAGAGGGAAACAAAGAGATATAAGTATAATAGAGGTAGACAACTAATTGAAAATGGCCTCTACTACGAGTATATCTTGTATCTCTCTCTTTTATCACTGTCCTATATATGTCCTAAATTTCAAATTTTACTGTTTATTATTATATTGCATTGTTTTTAGTGGTGTGACCGCTCTGTGTGAACTACTACAAAGAACTACTTCATTTTGTGGCAGTTCACACTTTAAGCATTTCTCACTGTGCGAATACTTCAATTGAAGTCGACTACAAACACTACAAAGAACAACTTCATTTTGAGGCAGTTCACACCTCGATTGTAGTTCGACTTCAAAAACTACAAAAAAGTACTTCACTTCGCGTCAGTTCGTTTATTTTTAGCGAGGAACCGGTTCCAGTTTTCATGGATTGAAGGTGACTTCAGTTGAAGTGTTCACCGTGAAGGGTTCATTTTAAAGAACTTGTAGTTCGTGAAGCATTCACAAAACTTTGAAGTTTTTCCCAACGCTAACTGTTTTTATTGACAATCATTTACAGAAATCAGAACTATTTACTCAATTGCAATAAATTTATATTATAATTATCTGGTTTTTGAAAGTTATCTAGTCTTCTTTACTAGCGGAGAAGCATCCACGAGCTGGCCACAAACGAAAGTGCTGCCATCTATAACATTCGAAGAGAACTATTATTTTAGAAGATGATATATCAATTTGTTAATTGCTAGTTTTAAAATTAATGGGTGTAAGCATCCACTTTTCTCGCATCCGCACAGCCTTAGCGCCATCCTTTAGGCTGCGAGTTTTCTCGGAACTTTTGTAATAACTCGATACGTCACATTACAGGAGCTTCTCGAGCCGAGAGCCTCATTACTCGAAGCATCGCCGGGCAAACTTTGGCCCGAGAATCACAGTCAGCGCTAATCTGTGTTCTTACAACTTTAGAATTAAGGCTTTTGCGATGTTCTAGGAAGTTTAAATGTCTTAACAGATTTTGAAATGAGAGACCATTTCGGAAAATGAGGAACTCCACCATTTTTTGTTTACTTTTCTTAATTTGAATACCGCGAAAATGATGCAAGGCTGATGCAAGAGTAAAGAAAATGATCAATAAACGGACACTTAGATGATTTAGGCATGTAAAAAGGGTGAATGCAGAAAACTCCATTAACGAAGGACTTATCGCTGTTGGCGCAAACAAAAAATTGACTGAAGAAGCGAAGCTAGCAGCCCACAATGGAGTGCTTATACCAACCCTGATGTATGGTAGTGTGGCATGGAGCTGGCAGAGGAAGGATGGAAGTAGACTGAATGCTGTAGAAATAAAATTCTCGAGAAGCATGTGCAGCAAAACCATGTGCAAGGCTGATGCAATTGTAATGAATAAGATTAAGATAGGGACGCCTATATGGTTTGGGCATATAAGATGGGTGAATGCAGGAAACTCCATTAATGGAGGACTGATCGCTGTTGGCCCAACAAGAATTAGACTTAAAAAGCGAAGCTAGCAGTCCACAATGTAGTGCGTATATAAACCCTGATGTATAGCAGTTAGGAATGGAGCTAGCAGAGGAAGGATGAAAGTAGACTGAATGCTGTGGAGATGAGATCCTGTAAAACCATGTATGACCGTGTTAAAAATGTGGATATCTGTAAATAAATAATATTAATAATAATAATAATAAAGTTTTATTCCAGAAAGCATGCAGGAGTAGTGCAATGCAATACCTTCCATAATTGATATTAATACATAGTAATAATCATAATTAAATATAAATACAATAATAATAATAATAAAGAAAAATAAACATAAATTCGTAAGAAAAAATAAATAAATGAAATTGTAATATTAATGGAGGATATTAGGTCTCATAAAAGGACGCTTAGATGGTTTGGACATGTAGAGCGGATGTATGAAGAAAGAAGCGAGTATATGACGGGAAAGTGAATGAAAAAAAAGAAAGGACGAGAAGACATGGCAAAGGTAGACACTCGACTACGAATCCAAAGGTCGTGGGCTCAAACCCGGCGTGCGCAAATAATTTTTATTTAATTAATATGTGTCAAAACACATTCAATTCATATTAAATAATAAAAAAAGTTTATCTTCGGCACCTTCCAGAGTGGTAGATACTCTAAGTATCGCCCTGGTAAAAGACCACCATTCAGAATCGAAACGTTGCTTGAAATGACTTTAGCCGTGCTTGGTGACCAGATCTGAATAGCCAGGTACTATCCAACCTTCCTCTTCCCAATCTCCTTACCCTTCTAAATACCTCCAGCCTCACAACATACCCTATTCGAGGATGCCATAGTTTCCCTGGCTCTAGACGGTCGGAAGCAGTTCAGACTCTTGTGCGGTATTCATATAAATAAAAAAAGTATCACCCTAGTGAAAGACTACCATTTAGAATCAAAACGTTGCTTGAAATGGCTGTAGCCGTGCTTGGTTACCAGATCTGAATAGCCAGACACTTCCAAACGTTCCTCTCCCCCATTTAATTCCCTTCCCCACTCTTTTCAGCCTTACAACATCCTAATTGAAGAAGCCATAGTCCCATTGGCTCTAGACGGTTGGGAGCAGTTGAGACTCTTGTGTGGTACTCGTCATTAAAATAAAAAGTCCGAGTATACTCGTAAATAAAGAATGTTGGGTTTTTTTTTCTAATGTTTTGCTTTTGTGAGTTAATAAGGATAGTTTATTACAAGTGTTTTATTTTATTATTATTGTACAACAGATAGAAATCTATCCAATTACAGTACAATAGAAAACAATAAAAATATATTTTTTACAACTAAACATTTTAAAATTATAGTATTTTAAAATTACAACATTTTAAAATTGATAATGAGTATTTTGAACATAGGTAAATTTTCGGTAAATATATCTATATATATATACATGATTTATTTAATAGAATTATACCTCCTGTCATGCTATGCTGTGTCAAAACATGTGTCCGACCATAGGGCATGCTAAACATGGCATGATTTCTGCTGCGGCAGTATTTGTCAAGCACGAATAAGCAGTAGCATGCCAAGAGGTATGGACAGTCGATCAAGGGGTTTATAACCTTAAAGCCTATTGTCATGAGACCAGCATTGCGCCTAGTCTCTAAGCTTTGATAATTTGTCTCCTCGAGTAGTTCCATGTGATGCATGAACATAGGGTATTTTCTGTGCGAACGCATGTACACATAACTGAGGATTTTTTTCTGAATCTGTTCCAACATATTTATGTATTTGGTTTGATGTGGAGCCCAGACAGTGCTAGCATACTCCAACTTGCTTCTGATCACTCCATTGAAGAGGGCTGTCATCGCATTTGTGTTATCAAACTCTTTGCACCTTCTTATATACAAAACCAAGAAAAAAATCGCTATTCATAACATATTTAAAAAAAAAAGGATCATTACTTTGGTTTACCATCCCTCATGATACTACAGTAACAGTACTACACGTTTCACGTACAATAAAACTTCTCAGAGTTCCTATAATTTCCCATGCCCCACATTCTGTGAACAATACTGCCCGAGAAATAATAATTAAAGAAAGAAACGCGATAGGGCAACTAATACATCATCCATCTGGCCTCTTCCTTTATTCGTCCTTCCACCCCCCACCCCCTCCCCTTTATCGCCCTAAGCCTTCTGAATTGATCCTCAAATCTCATCTCGTCCTCTGAAAGCGCTTTTCTTTTAATATAAATGATATTACGACTGGTATATAATACATCGTGGACCAAAAAATACTCTTTTCATAATGAATTAATGCGATTCATGTATTTCAATTTTCCGTTGTGTTTTGGTGTAATATTAATTTTAAAATAATATAATGAAAATGAAATGATAACTTTGTATAAGACAACAGATTTAATTTAATTTTTTACGAGCATCATCTTGTTGAAAAAGATCATACGTTCAATAAAAGCACCAGTGCTCATATTCTCCATAAAAATGGTCATGGCAACAGATTAAATAATTTAGAAGTACAATAAATAAAGAAATCCTTTAAATGAATAGTCATATATTTTTTTTAATCAGTTAAGTTTTCATTATTATTTTATCACGTTCTCCTCAGTAGACGTTTTGCCTCTTTTGTTTCATATTATCCGTCTGTTTTTCAAGAAAAACAAGTAATAAATTATTAATATAAATAATAATATATATATATTTATATATCAATCAATAACAATAATAAGCCTTTAATATAACGCACTTGAGGTGAACTATCACAAATCTGCGATAAATATATTCAGTGTTATAATCACTAACTTAACTAACTAATCATCACGCCGTTTCTCCGAAGGAGTGGGCAGAGAGGACGGATTGCCATACAACTCTGTCTTGGCACACCTTGCTTCATTCACATCCATACATCGTCTTATATACCTACTCTTCTGTTAATGCTGTATAAATGAGATTGCTGAGGCGTATGTGCGAAAGCCATTTATGACCGTGTTCGAAATGTGGATATCCGGAAAAAATGCAAGACCGATGTAAACGTATCGAATAGAATCAAGAAAGGGGCGCTTAGATGGTTTGGGCATGTAGAGCGAATGAAAGAAGAAAAGAGTGTGAAAAGAATATATGACGAAAAATTTAGTGGAAGAAGACATCGGGGACCCCCGAGGAAGACGTGGCGTGATCAAGTAAATCAAATACTTGAGTCTGGCCATATCGAGGGTCAGAATAACAGACGAGTAGGTTTATAAGATGATGTATAAATGTGAATGAAGCAAGTATTGTGTGCCAAGACAGAGTTGTATGGCAACCCGTCCGTGAATGCTGTAGAAATGAGATCCCTGAAGCGTTTGTGTGATAAAACCATGTAAGACCGTTTAATGAATGTTGATTTAAGCGTAATGAATAAGTTTAAAAAAGGGACGCTTTGATGATTTGAAAGCGGTTGAACGAAGAGAATAGTGTGAGTAGAATATATGATATTAAAGTGAATAGTAGAAGAAGTCAGGGATGCCCGAGGAAAACATGGCACGGTCAAGTGAATCAAATACTTTAGCCAAGCCATGACGAGAGATAGAATAACAGAAGAGTCTTTATGAATGCGAATGAAGTAAGGAGTGTGTGCCGAGACAGAGTTATTTGGCGGTTCATATTATCTGCCTATCCCTGCGGGTAAACGAGTGATGGTTAGTTGGTTATAATAGTCTGTCTGTCTCGACGCAGGAGTTTCCTAGTGAGACAGACCCGGAGTAATACCCTAATTTTTGTATTTACCAAGACGAATAATAAAATTTAAAAAATAAATAGTTGTATTTTTTTAATACATAGCTAAAATTTGCGACTGGAAAAGTAGACAGGTAACGTCGATTGCCATCGTAGGTACGAGAAGGTAAACACCACAGCTAATTAATAATCAACGTCAAGGTGTAGATATCGTAATTATGTAATCTGTTTTTCTCGCTGTCTCACTTTACGCTGTCTATTTGTCATCTTCTCACCTATCTGTCATTCCTACCAAGAAGTTTAATAAGTATGTCTGTCGCGTTTTATCCAATAATACTTGGCTAATTTACATAGCGCCATCTGTGTAAAATATCACCTCCAGGGCGCTTAAATACATCCTAATGTTGTCAGTTGTGCTCTCAGAGCAATAATATACAAGAGAAAGCACTGCTGTAGTCAGTTTTTATGAGTTTTGTCGGACTCGGCTAGACCTGGGCGTGGCTAGTACTAGAGCTAGGGTATTTATACATCCAATCATATTTCAACATACTGTTTTTTTTAATATTTGTGTTACCACTTTTTCACAGTATTGTTATAACCAAAAATATAACATACCACCTAAAAACCGTTGAGGTATGTCGCATAGCAAAACGACAAATACATTTTAAAAAATACCAACAAATTTGTAAATAATTTATTTATTTATTTGCTTATAAATTAACGGACTTAAGTCCAATTACAAAAAAACATACAAAACACGAAATGGGAAAAAAGAGCAACAGAGAAAGAACAAACAGCACATACATTATATTAAATGTAGCAATGGCAAAAATAGGACAAAATAAACATAAGAAAGAACATTCAAGCCATGGTCCAGTCAAACTTTTGGTAGAGTCGTAAAGAATGATAAAAATCATTCAGAATGCTACCAAAAATTTCAAGACCACGACTTGAGTTGACTGGATATTGGAGAATGATACCCATAATTAGTATAGTGATGATTGAGGAACAGCAATTCATTGTTTCTGAGCCTACGGCAAGGAATTTTGAACTGGATAAGTTGCAACAGAGAAGGTGAGTCTATTAAACTATTAATAATTTTGAAAATGCAAATTAATTCAAAGTCTTTCCTACGCTTTTATAATGTTTGTTCAATATCATCATTAGAATATTCGCCTCTTTCTCGCCCTAATCTCCATGCAATTCCGCGTAAGAAGCGATGTCGTACGGATGCAATATGATGAATATGAACGGTATGGAAAATATGAATAATATTTTATTCTCCTTTTCATTTCAGATGGTAATTTTTTTAATACACCTGTCGTTCTGTCCTTTTCTGGAAGGCAATTATATTAAATGCCACCCTCTCTTCGAAGCTAATGGATTAAATCCCAAATCGTGTATACATGGTGTTTAAATTTTATCACATTGTCGTGTAAAGGGTGTGTGTACTTGTGAATTCTGTGTTTGTGCGTGTGTTGATAATTTATTTAAATATATATTATATTCATACAGTGTTATGTCAAATGAAATGATGGGTGTCAAATGTAATCTAGCTCCTCTATCTCAGGAAGAGGGTTGTCATCTCGATCATATGGGGGGGATCCTTGATTCTAAATAATTAAATTACTCATGATAATTACACAATATGTTTCCAAATATTGAGGAATTATTTTTTTATATGAGAGGAGAACACTTATTTACAAATTGACGGTATGCGGAGTCAACGGGGACGCGAGACACGAAGAAAATTCTAACAATACCTCAAAGCGGTGTGATAATTTGGGAGATTTTGTTGTCTCTTTGTCTTTCTCATGGTGTACGACGTAAAAACCCGGAGAAAGTGATTTATTCCAAATTTGTGTAAGTTGGGTAAAGAGAATTAGCTCTCTCTCCATATATTGTTGCTTCAAGATCACATGCCTAAAAGTGGTGCGATACTATGTGATAACTTGTCTTGTCTCGTTCTCTCGCACGGTTTACGACGTAAAAACCCGGAGAAAGTGATTTATCGTAAATGTGTATAGGTTGGGTAAACATTTTTAGCTCTCTCCCAATATATATTCTTACTCCAAGGTTACTCCAGACAAAGTGAATACAGTTCCAGAGGCTGTACGAGGAGAGATCGATTCTGAGATGAACAGGGATGTCAGCAGGTGCGTTGTTGAACCCATAAAGGGAAGGAAAATGAACTAACTTTAAGCTGTCGGTGCTTGCTTGAATATAAGTCGTTTTAGCATAAGCAAATAGCCAATTGAACCTGGTTTTCATACAGTACAAAACATTTTAATTTCCATTCGCAGGGCCGACACAAAGTTTAAAAACACAATCCGAACGAAACACAAAAGTTTGTCCATATCTGATTCTCCGCGCGCGCCGGGAAACTAATAAAAACTCCGCTCTCTCTCAACGGGATTAGTCCGGATGTTCCAGGTCGCCCGGACGGGACAGTAATCCGGGATAAACCTGGATAAACCTGGATTACGGGATATAATGGGCGGCCCTGTCCCGTTAGCGGATCTGGTGGAGTGGAGCGTCTTGAAGGAATTATAACAAGCCATGAAAAATTATAAGAAAACTTCGCGATGGCTTAGTAAAGAAAAGAAAAATGTTTTCGCAGGGAAGCTGTGAGAATCTCATTTCGCACGAGGTTCGTTATGATATACAAACATATTTTTTAAACTTTTCTTTGTGCTGCCATTTCATTTTTAATATAGTGTACTCTGATAAATATTTGCTCTTGCTAAATTTAACTCTTCTGAATAAAAAAGAAATAAAAAAACTTTTTATTTTTATTTTAATTTTTTATTTATTTTATATAATTCAATTGAATTAAATTTAATATTATTATTATTGAGTTCTGCTATTTTAAGTTTTTTATTTTTGTTTGACAATGGCCTTAAACGCCGAAACAGCTGTCACTAAAAACAAAAATAAAAAAACTTAAAATAGCAGAACTCAATAATAATGATATTAAATTTAATTCAATTGAATTATATAAAAAATTAAAATGGAGTTCTACAAATTGAACACAAAAACTATAAATAAAAAAATTAAAAAAACTTTTCTTATTTATTAATCGTCGTTCAAATGGTAAGACGCTCGACTACGAATCCAGCGGTCGCGGGCTCAAACCCGGCGTGCGCAAATATTTTTATTCAATTAACACGTGTCATACCAAGAGCAATAATATATAAGAGAGAGCGCTACTGTAGTCAGTTTTGATGGCTTTGCGGAATCCGGCTAGACCTGGGCGTGGTTAGGACTAGGGCTTGGGTATTTATACAACCATTCATAGCACATATCGACCAAATTTTTGGTATATTCGTAAAACCACCTTTTCACAGTATTGTTATAAACAAAAATATGGTATATAACCTAAAAAACCGTTGAGTTATGTCCATTAATGTCGAATATCAAAATGTGTGGGCGGATTCGATGGAGACGCGGGACACGAAGAACACTCTTAAAATACTTTAAAGCGGTGTGATAATTTGGGAAATTTTGTTGTCTCTTTCTTTCTCATGGTGTACGACGTAGAAACCCGGAGAAATTGATTTATCGCAAGTTTGTATAGGTTAGGTAAAAATATTTAGCTACACCTCTTTATATATAGAGTGGTAGATACTCTAAGTATGGCCCTGGTGAAAGTCCAAGCAGGAAGTGGACTCCATAAAGGCACATAAGCACTGCCTGCCCTACGGTAATCTAATATAATAAAATATGTATTTATTTTATTGTACACGCCCGAGAGGGCTTTTACATTAAAGGGTTTGCAATTGACAGTGAAAAAATGAGAATTATATGCACAAACATAATAAAGAATGGTTTGTAGAGTAGTAGAAAATAGTGTTTGAATACATAAAAATATTATTGATTAAAGATGTATGATGTTATAGCCTTCTTGTATCTCCATTCCGTGCAGTTAAATACATCAGCCACCTCTGCGTATGTATTACCAACTACATGCAATCTAGGTACAAGCGAGTATCTGAAAGACTCAGTCCTGATGTTATTGTTACAGCTAAATACATTTTTGGATCCAGTAGTTCTCTTCAAATATGTATTATATTGGATTGAATAACATGAAATTATTATATATTATTACAAAATTAAAATATAAATAAATTATTTTACACACATTGAAATAACACACATTGGTTGAATGTTATTTATTTGCCACTGTCGGGATTTGAACCTGCGATCACTGGGTGAGCAATATAAATTTTATTAAATTAATACGTGTCATAACACGTTTGATTGAAATAAAATAATATTCAGTATATTTGCAGCACGTTCCAGAGTGGTAGATACTCTAAGTATCGCCCCTGGTGAAATACCACCATTTAGAATCGAAACGTTGCTTGAAATGGCTTTAGCCATGTTTGGCGACCAGATCTGAATAGCCGGGTAGTTTCCAACCTTCCTCTTCCCCATCTCCCATCCCTCCCCACTACCTTAAGCCTTACGACATACCCCAATTGGGGACGACAAAGACCCACTGGCTCTAGAAGGTTGAGAGCAGTTGGGACACTTGGTAATACTTAGAGATAGGTATATTCATAATGTTTCCACTCTCGTGGTACGAGAACGTATGGAAGCAGAAAAACACTTTAACTTCTTCTTCTTTATTTTTTATTTGAACATTTTTATCGGAAGATTTTTAAAAGTACAACAGTTGAACCTTCAAGAACCGCACGGCAAGGCGCTCTGACTGGGACTGCTAACTGACGATATTCAAGAACCGCACGCCATGGCGATCTGAACAGGACTGCTGAGATGAAATAACTCTAGGGTAGAATCTTAGAGTCTTAGTAAATGGTCCACATGTGTTCTATGGGATAATGTGTGAATTTATGACACAATTTTAAGAAACAGAAAACATCAAGAGAGGCAATAAAGAAATGCCCAAGGACCTTGGTCTGAAGGGTAGATGACAGGGGATTTAAGAAACAGAAAACATTATGGGAGGCAATTAAGAAATGCCAAAGGACCTTGGTCTGAAGGGTAGGTGACAGGGGATAAGCCTCCGCATGGGCGCAACTGCATGGCCCATTACAGCTATCATAATGAATTCACTACATTATTTCATAGACATAATGAAATTAATCAGATTTGCTTAATCCTAAAACATAAATCACACTATAATACAAATTTAAACATGAACATATAAAATGACGATTTGCAGTAAGCGATAAGACATTCCTTCATAAAATACCAGGCTAGTACTAGAGGTACCTTATTTAATTTCACCTGAATCTGCCCTTGATTGTAAAATGGTAGATGATATATTTTTCACGTGGTAACGTCGCATTTGGGAACGAACACATAATATTTGATTGATCATTTTTCTAAGATATGAAACTCTCGTTCGGGGTTACATTAGAAACCCAACAGCCTAATTAAATTACCTGCTATTGCCAGATTAATAATACGCGATCTCTGGGTCCAGAGCCAGCGAGCTAACCGCTCAGGAACATAATTCAACCGCTTTTAAAAAAAGCACAACAATTAAAAACACGTCAGCTAAAATATTACGAGCCTTTTAAAATACCTACACAGCTGTCGTAACGGATATAGATTACACAATTCACAAATGTAAGCTCTAGGAAATGAAAAAAAACTATTACATACGAATGCCGCACGCTCGCGGAATAACGTCTTAAATACCTCTTCCAAAAAATAATTTCTCCCATTCCGAGCGCACGAACTGAAGGTAGGCACGTACGATATGTACTTGGAATGTGAAGTGCGGACAGAATAGCAATCCTTTTGTACGCTTCACTTAGTGTATGAAATATAAGCTCGCGGGCCGGAGCCTAAACACCCCTGACAAGGTGGGAATATCAAGCGAAGAAATAATATTGCATGTGACGTAATGGTAAGAGACGTCAGGGGTAGTCAAGAGTGTTTGAATAATTTAAATTAATTATTTATTAGGTAAAAGTGTTTGAGCAATATTTTATTTTATTTTTATTATTAAGACATCTGTCTGTAGCCAGTGAAGCTACTGCATCTTCGATTTAGTAAATTTTATGAGAATGAAAAAAATGGGGAGGGGAAGGAGTTGGGAAAGATTACCGTTCGAGCAAGGTTTTTTTTAATTTGGTCGGATTTTTTTACTTAATTAGTCTCTTTCAGAGTGGCAGATACTTTAAGTATCGCCCTGGTGAAAGACCAATATTCAAAATTGAAACGTTGCTTAAAATGGCTTTAGCCGTGTTTGGTGACCAGATCTGAATAGCCAGGTACTTCCCAACCTTCCTCTTCCCAATCTTCTTCTCCTCCCCACTACCTTCAGCCTCACAACATACCCTATTTGGGGATGCCATAGTCTCACTGGTTCGAGACGGTTGGGAGCAGTTCAGACTCTTGTGCGGTATTCATTTTAAAAAAAGAAGAAAAAAGATTTCTTCATGAGCTACGGAAATTTGAAATATATATTTAAAATAACGAACTTCTTACTGTTCTTTTAGTATGTTTTTCATAAAATTTACAAGATTAAAGTTCAAATGTTATATTTACTAGAATTAAGAGTATTTTAATAGTGAAATGAGTCCCAACTGCTCCCAACCGCCTAGACTAGTCAGTAAGACCATGGCATCCCCAATCGGGGTATGTTGTGAGGCTAAAGGTAGTGAGGCGGGTAATGAGAAGGGAAAGCGGTTTGGGAAGTACCTGGCTATTTCAATCTTTAAAATAAATACAAAATATAGTGAATACCGCACAAGAGTCTCAACTGCTCCCAAACGTCTAGAGCCAGTGAGACTATGGAATCTTCAATTGGGGTTTGTCGTGAGGCTAAAGGTAGTGAGGAGGACAAGGAAATGGGGAAGAGGAATGTTGAGAAGATCTGGACACCGAACACGACTAAATCCATTTCAAGCAACGTTTCGATTCTGAATGGTGGTCTTTCACCAGGGTGATACATAGAGTATCTACCACTCTGCAACGTGCTGTAAATATACTATGTAACGCAACAAGGTGCGCGTCCTTGAAACAGCAGAGATCCAGAACCTAGTCTTAAGACCTGATACTGATTGCGCGTTGTTCCCTTTCAGTGTGGTCTTTGAGTACTTAGTGAGAGATACAGAACCTAGTCTCAAGACCTGATACTGATTGCGCGTTGCTCCCCTTCAGCAAGGTCTTTGAGTTCTAAGTACGAAATATCTGTAAGCGTTCGATTTAATTGTGCGCCGTCGGCCTTTCAGTTTGTTTTGTACACGAAAATAAATCATGTAACCTAATAAAAATATAACATGTAACCTAATAAACCGTTGAGTAAAGTCAATTTATTTCGGGTATCAAAACGTATGGGCGAAGTCGACAGAGACCCGAGATAACATGAAGAACATTCCAACAATACTTTAAAGCGGTGTGATAATTTGGAAGATTTTGTTATCTCTTTCTTTCTCATGGTGTATAACGTAAAAACCAGGAGAAAGTGATTTATCCCAAATTTGTATGGGTTGGGTAAAAACAATTAGCTCTCCCTCCATATATTGTTACTCCAAGCTTACATGTACATACCTAGAAGCGGTGTGATAATTAGCGTAAACTTTCGTTGTCTCTTTCTCTCTCATGGTGAACGACGTGAAAACCCGGAGAAAGTGATTTATCGCAAGTTTGTGTAGGTTGGGTAAAAATATTTAACCCTCTCTCGATATATATTTTTAAGTTTGTATCTAATAATAGAAATACAATTATTTTATAATAAATAAACGCTATCACAATAAATTTTGAGTCTCTGAAGATCGACATTCAAACTCGGCACATTTCGAACAAGTCAAAAAAACCTCTCCCACTGCGACCCCATCCCATCTTTGGCATTATTCCAGGGCCTCCCAAGGGCCGGGCCCCACGTGCGGCAGCCGTAAAGCAGGGCCTCCGAGTTAGGGCCTTCCAGGGCCTTAAATCTTCACACGGAGTAGTAATCGAATTATCGAACGGCTGGTCTGGTGTCGTTGAGACGTGTTAGGCGTTTTTGCGAAAGAGATACGCGGTCGATCATGGTGCGTGCGCTCTTTTGGATCTGTTGTTTTACAGCTACAACACGGTCGAGTGGTTGGGACGCTCGACTACGAATACAGAGGTCGCGGGTTCAAACAACGAATCGAAGTCTACGCGAAAATACCTCTTATGTGTCAAAAGCTTAATTGGTCAGGAAGAAATTAAAAACTGATTTTTGTGAATTACAGATTGTTTTTTGTGACATCGAAAATACGCTTTGTAGTTTTAGATGCAGTAATGTATTTTCACCAATAAAAAACATTAAAACTTAAAATACAAATTTAAGGCTGATTCACACCAACGTCCGGATCCGCTCAGTGACGATATTGTTCCGCATGAGAGCTTATTGATATGGTATGAATGTCAATCAAGGAGCATGTGCCAAGACAAATTTGTGTGGCGGTATATCCTTCTGCCCATCCTTGTGATATTTAACTACTTAGTTGGTTAAATAATTATTTTGAAGTGTAAAAATACTTACATCGCAGATTTTTTTTAATTAAAAACCATGTTTTTATCACTAAATAATATTTTTATTAATCATTAATTATTAAAAATATTATTTAGTAATAAAAAAATGGTTTAAAAAAAATCTGGGATGGAAGTATTTTTACACTTCTAAACAATTATTTAACTAAGTAGTTAAATATCACAAGGGTGGGCAGAAGGATATAATGCCACACAAATTTGTCTTGGCACATACTCCTTGATTATTATTCATACCATATCAATAAGCTCATGCGGAACAATATCGTCACTGAGCGGATCCGGACGTTGGTGTGAATCAGCCTTTAAACTCTAGGTAATGTCATAATTAACTCATTTTTTGTAGAGTTGACTACTTGGAGTAACATTATATGGAAAGAGAGCTAACTGTTTTTACCCAACCTACACAAATTTGAGATAAATCACTTTCTCCGGATTTTTGCGTCATTCACCATGAGAAAGAAAGAGACAGCGAAATTTCCCAAATTATCACACCGCTTTAAGGTATTCTAAGGGTGTTCTTCGTCTCCCGCGTCTCTGTTGACTCCGTTCACACGTTTTGATATGCGACACAAATGGACGGTCAACGGTTTTTAGGTTGAGTGCTATATTTTTGTTTTTAACAATACTGTGAAAAAAGTGGTTATACGAATAAACAAAACATTATGTCGACATGTGCTATGAGTGGATGTATAAATACCCTAGCCATAGTCCTAGCCACTCCCAGGTCTAGCCGAGTCCGGCAAAACTCGTCAAAACTGACTACAGCAGCGCTCTCTCTTGTATATTATTGCTCGGAGGTTGACCACATAAGAGATGTTTTCACGCTGACGACGATATGGTATATGTGCTTCACATTTCAGAGTGGTAGAAACTTCGTATCGCCCTGGTGAAAAATCACCGTTCAGAATCGAAACGTTGCCTAAAATGGATTCAGCCGTGTTTGATGATTATATCTGAATAGCCAGGTACTTCCCACAACCTTCCTCTTACCCATCTCTTTTTCCTTCCAACTACTATCCGCCTCAACATACCCCAATTGGGTATACCATAGTCCCACTGGCTCCCAGACTGGCTCCAGAGTGGTAAGTGGAATGCCATAATAAATAATATAATAATAATAATAACAATAATAAATGGATAACTTTTATAGCGCCGTTTTTGTGGGACAGTCACCTCAAGGGCGCTTTATAAACTAATTTATCTAACCTATAATTTATCACTAAAGATTTATTACTAATGGCTTACACCTAATATTTTCAACCAGTGACTAAGCACTTATAGCTTGTAACTAACAGTGAAATAGATGCTAACATTAAAAACATTAATATTTACAGACATTTAAAAATGTCAGACAAACTAAATTAGCTAACAGTGAAATAGATGCTAACATTAAAAACATTAATATTTACACATACAATAAAAGGAAAAATAAAACTTATAACCAACTTATTACCAAATTATTTACAACGTGGATATTCACAGACAAAGTACAAGGAAATGCAAAGAAATCAGACTACCAGAAAGAATAAATCCAATAAACAAAACAGTTTACTATATAAAGAGATGAATTTATACAATGCGCTGCCGGAAATCATGAAAATTATACTAAGTAACAAATTAAAAATAGCCTGCAAGAACCATATAAAATACATGAGTATGTTATATCAAGCAGTATATAACATTAGTTGTGACATCGTCTCTAGAAATGGCGTAAAACTCTTAGGAGTTTATCTAAATGCAGATCTTTCACTCAGATCCCAGATAACGAAAAAAGTAAGCGCTGGTCTCTTTAACCTGCGTCAAATTAAGTCCAGATGTTTGTAAGTCTCACTCTCTCCAAACGGTCAAGAGCAGTTGGGACTCTTGTGCGATATTCACTATAAAAAAAAAACAAGGGAATATTTTTTTAATGTTAAGTAATAATAACACTGCACAAGAGTCCTTACTTTTAGGAGCCTGTAGGACTTTGGCATCCCCAAAAGGGGTATTTTGTGAGGCTGAAGGTAGTGGGGAGGGGAATGAGATGAGGAAGGGAAAGGTTGGGAAGTACCTGGCTATTCGGATCTGGTCCCCAAATACGGCTAAAGCCATTTCAAGCAACGTTTCTATTCTGAATGGCTGTCTTTCACCAGGGCGATACTTAGAGTATCTACCACTCTATATTTTTAAAATTAAAGTGACACCGTGATGATAAGATTAACAATAATATCGTCGCTGGAAAGGCAAAAGGGCTGAAGCGCCATTTTGGGAAGCTTACACCAGAGCACTTTAAAGTTTTTTGTTTGGTTTACATTAAAATTCATTAAAGTCTTCAGTTTCTGGTTGGATTTAGAAAAAAATGCTTACTCAGGTAACTTGAATTCATAGAAAACAATTATTTTGAGGTTTGACATATTTAATGAAAATTAAATAATAACTTTGTAAACGACCACCGATTTTAATTTATTTTTTATGACCGACTGTTTTCGCTTAGTCTAAGCATCATCAGGGTAAAAAATTAAACTTAACTTAAAATCTGTGGTCTCATACAAAGTTATTATTTCGTTTTCATTAAATATATTTTAGATGGCTGAAGGGCCACAAAAGTCTTCAGAATCTAAACGAGAGTCAGAGCATTCGATGCAGAAGAACGAACTGATCAAAACTGCATATTCAACTCATTTTTGATCAAAGTGTTGCTTAAACCCTTTTGTCTTTCCAGCAAAAAATATCGTTGAGACGTTACAAAACTCCACAATAAATTGTAATCGACTGGTCTTTACGACTGCCAAATACGATGTGGCAAACATATGCCAAACCAAAACGGTGGCTGGTACAAAGGTAAATAAAATAAAAAAGCGTTTGATAAACCCTAAAAAACGGTTTACAGCTATCCTCGCGCATATTGCTAAATAAATACCCCATTTTCACATCATCCCCCATTACCGAAATCTCGATCTAGCCTTAAACAACCTTATTTAAACGTCCATTCGACTTATCGATATCCCTCTAACAATTCTCCTACCCTTCCCGTCTTCTCCCCCGCCCCCTTTAATACAACTCACCGTTCTAACCTAAGCCCCTTTGATCCCTTGCTTCTTATTATCCGGAGCCAATCTGGCTATCCATCAGGTATCTGCTAGCCCTTATATCGGCCCATCCGATCTCTTGTCACTGCGTTCGGGTCGCTTCGGAAAACTTCGGGAATCTTCGTAAATCTTCAGGGATTTTACTTTGAAAAGTTTCAGTGTAGCTAACAAAGGGTTGTATGGAGTGTGATATGTTATGTATACGATTGCTGAAGTGATAGTGGGCTCAATTTTTCTATACCTTTACTGAAATCGACCAAACATTGTAAACTATCGAAATTCTTTCTTGAGCAGATAATCAATTTGATTGGCCTGTATGGGGCCTAGGAGCCTATCAGTTTCATTTTAAATCGGTACGGGTCGCACTCATGGTATACCAGCTCAGTGTGTACGATTCAAGATGGTGAAAGATGTAACAGGAATTTATTCGGATATTTGATGGTAAAAGAAAAGTATTTTAAGATGAAAGATATATCGTATTGTAGAAAATTTTAACATTTTCGACATCTCTGGTCGAACGGTTAAGATCCTGACTACGAATCCAGAAGTCGCGGGTTCGAATTCCTGTGCGCTCAAACACATTTAGTTGAATTAATTTATGTTATTTCATATTTCAATAATATAAAAAATATTTTTAATAACTTTGTATACTTACAATTGCGATACTTACAGTATCTGAATCTACCAGGCTGAAATGAGTGGGAAATACGAAAGAGAAGGAAAGTGGCCGGTTAGTGACTTATTAGTCCAAGTGTTGGTTTCCCACCCAAAAGTAATTATCTGCATGGTAAGTTTCTTATAATTTCGCAAATAAAATTTTCAGAATAAATTGATGAGAATTGAAATACTGAGAATTGAAATACTGTCAGATTTCCATCGTAGTCTATATCATTTATATATAATAATAATAAAGTTTTATTCCAGAAGGTATGCAGGAGTAGTGCAATGCAATACCTTCTATAATTGATATTAATACATAGTAATAATAATAAAGCAATAATGGTATTAAAGAAAAATAAAAATGAACAGAAATTCATAAGAAAAAAATAAATAGTAAAAATTGAAATAATAAAAGTAAAAAATATTAATGGAGGATATTAGGCCTCATTTCTGCAAAACGCCATCAAGAGGGAGTCCATCCTGGCAGCGTTAAGATTGATGGGGCCAATAATTTAATCAAATGCGCTTCTATGCTTGAATTTGGGATCTGACGAGATTCCATGATGAGGTCATTTCTAGAGTTGTCAATCCTTTTCCGCATTCCTGCTACCCTGGTTCTCATAAGGGCTGCAAATCCTGGAACTCGCCCCTCGGTGAACATACTGGAAGCACTGCAGTGCCTGGTTATTAAATAGAGATATTTAAATAATCGTATTATATTAATCTAAGTAGGATACATTATAATTATGAGATACACGGACATGGGACGAGAAATGCAAAATTAATTACATTGCCAACAAGGAAAAAAACAAGCACACAGAAATATCTCATGTACCGGGCCGTCCAACTATATAATAAAATTCCATCAGAAATCACTACAATGGACAATATTCCTCAATTTAAAAAATAATTAAGAAAAATTGTTTTCGATAAACATCAATGTTGGTATATTGTATGTTCATTTTTTTGTAACCCGATATATATAAATATGTGTTTTTTTTTAATTTTAAATAAAAGTAACTTTGTTTTGACACCACTTTATTAGATACATATACCAACCGGTTTCGGCTCTACCTGAACCTTCTTCAGGGTTGAACAAATATGTATTAAATTAAGACAGAATTATAATGCTTGACGAAAACATAAAATGGCCTCATCAACTCCGGTGGTGGTTAAGTAGGGAGAGGTGGTAGGAGTGGGGGGGTAGGGGGTGGAAGAGAATAAATTTAAAATTGGGCTGCTGGATAAATCTAGTTGCTTATTGAGTAAGTTACAGTTATTTTTTATTTCAAAGGCTTCTAAATTATTTGGGCGTAGACCAATTCCATTTCTATGGAGTACATCTATTCCAGAAGATTTGTGAAAAGACGTATATGTTTTTTTAATTTTTAGTTTGTAAAATGTCATCAGAAAAATATGTTTGAAAAAAATCATGTCTGTATATACATTAAATCTTTTATATAAGAACACACAATGATGTGATCTAACTTAAGATAAATAAATAGAAAAATTATATAATCAATCTATATTATCTTATTATATATAATCTCCAAATATATAATCAATCTATATTATCGATTTTTAAGAAAATATTTTAATCTTTAAATATCAGTGTTTTAAATGCAGTGCCATAGCCCAGAATGGTCACTTGCTTTGACCCTTGTCCAGATGTGTTCCTTCGATCGCCGGCCCGGGAACCGGCAGGGGGGCCGGGGGAGCGCCGATCTCGACCGACTGTTCCCGAACGCGAGCGAACCAGGCATCTAACAAATCACCCAAGTGACACCCTTCGACAGCCAGATGACTTTTGCCCACGTTGGTCTAAATCTGTTGGGGCGGCTGCATTCCATCTTACACAAAAATTACAATTTAACAAGATCTGTACAGCGCCCTTGAGGTGATTTTTCACAAAAACGGCGCTATAAAAATCATCCAAATATGATTATTATTATTATTATTATCCATATCTAATTTATTTTTATAGAATCTGTGGAAGGCCATGAAAGATCCATAAATTCTTTGAAGGACCTTCCTTTCAAATTTGTTATTTGCTGGACATTCAATTCGGACTCTACGGCGACGCTACGATATCTTGAAACATAATTAACGGAAGAAGATTATCGAGAAGAGTGGGAATTTCTCAGAAAGAAGTGAATGAGGAAGTAAGTCGGGGACGGGCAAAGCTGTTTGGCACATTCTTCGGGATATCTTTCAGTGGACATTTTCAAACGGATGGAATGAATGCCGAATCTTTCGGATTTCTAAGAATTCTGATGAAATTAATAAACTCGGGACAAGACCTCTTCGCTTCAGTGGCGGACTGATTTAAATGTTTGAATATTAAATGAAGATGACATAATAACTTTGTATGAGAGCACAGATTTTATTTTAATTTTTATGACCGACAGGTAAGCATTATCATACCTTCAATAAAAGCACCGGCGCTCATGTTCTTCAAAAAAATGGTCATGGAAACAGATTAAATAATTTAGAAGCACTAGAAATAAAGAAAGCCATTAAAATTAATAATGTTATTCTTAATATTAAACCAATCACAGAACAAATAACTACTTATTCATTTATGTAAGATTTTATGTTACTATTTCTATGTTTATATTAAATTCACACTTTCAAGTAACATTAATCATAGATTAATTTAATTTAAAGTAACTAAAACCATCGGCATAAATTACTGCCTCAACACAGGCTTGCCTAGTGAGGCAGATCACGAGAAAACAAAAGTAATAACTTTATGCAAATATACAAAAACTAAGTTTATATGAGGCTTGTAGAAACAAACACGGCAAAGTCCACCAATAATGGAAAATGAGTTAAATATGAGGTTCGAAAGAGTAAAAAAAATGCTTCATGATGCAATGTTGCTTTCCTAAGAAACACGGCTCTAAACCATTTATTTTTACGGATTAAAATTGAATTCCATAACAAACTCGGCAAAGTCCACTTCTTTCCAAATCAAAGACGGCAGTTTTCAAACGGACCAATAGGAGCGTTGTAAATAGCTGTTTTCAAGATGGCGGCTCTTTATGTTTCATACAACATTACAACCGGATTGTCTCCTCAGCTGCTTAGTTTCTACGTGTTTTTTACTATATTTTCGTAATTTTTCTTTTTTTTTTAAGTATAGTTTATAAAAATGTAATGTGCCCCCAACGAAGTAGTACAAGAATCGGCGAGGAAACGCATAAAACAGCCCCAAAATTGGAAGGTGAACATTGCTAAAAAACAGAGGTTATTACCACATTGTTTTTGTAAAAGTTGAGATATTGACAATTTCGCCAATTACCGAAAATGTCCGCTGACGTGCATAATGAAGTTTTGTTTCTTGTTATTTTTTTATGAACATTATTTTTTTACTTACTAAACAGCATAGTGGTAAAATAAATGAGTTTTTACTTACGATTTAGAGTTTTATTGAATAATATGATTATTTATTAGTAGTTATTGTTATGTCATTAATATTGTAGAAATCATTGCTGTATAAAAAATGTATCAATGATAATTCCAAGCAACATGGAAAAGTTGTTTTGAAATCGTTAAAAGTAAGAGATGTCAACTATCTTTTGATCAAGCATTTCGGTGATAACTGGAGAAATCTTCCTGCTCTTGAATATTATTCCGCATTCATATCTTATTAAACCCTTAAAACTATTTTTTATAAAAAAATACCTGAATAATAGATATTATTCTTTTCTGATTTTTTTTCTCGATTTTTTTTTTTTTTTAATTATTAATTAGGTCATCATAACTTTTTCAAAATATTTTGTAAGATATTATTGTTTTGTATTTTCATCAAAATAAATACTTTTTTAAATGTCAAACTATTTTGTTACTGACTTTGACTGCAACCTTATGAAAAAACGTGTCCATTTCAAAACTGGCAAAGTCCAGTTGTGTTGAAAACAAAAGCGGCAGTTGTGAAATGTGAACAACAAACACGGCAAAGTCCACTATTAATTTGAATATATTTTTGTTTTGCACCAGTTAAACTAATGTATCAAGAAGAAAAATTAATGTTTTTAGTAAGTACTATTTGTCGAATTTATTTTAGTGACAGTATCACAAGTAATTTTTAAATTAAACGTTTTTTGTTCTTCCTCGAAAACTGTAGTCAATGGACTTAGCCGTGTTTGTTTCTACAGGCCTCATATGTATTAAGCAAATACGGATAATAGTCTATAATTCTATTTAATTAATGTTTCTGTAATATATACTGTTTACAATGTATAGATCTCTTGCTAAAATATATAAATGTACCTACACCTTTATACACCCTATGTTTTTAATGTTTATTTTGCTTTTATGTTTATTATTTTTCTGTTATTACTGTAAACTGCATTTAAATAAAGATTTATTATTATTATTTATACTTTCCAACCTTCCTCTTCACCATCTTCTTCCCCTACACTCTACCATAAACCTCACAACATACCCCAAATTGGGGATGCCATAGTCCCACTGGCTCTAGACGGTTGGTAGCAGATGAGACTCTTGTGCAGTATTCACTATAAAAAATAAAATAAAATTTCTTAAATTTATATATATATATATATATATTTGTCCAATATTAGGTATATTTCCTGTAAGCTCATAAAATTTCTTATTTTTCTTTAATCACCTTCTCAGTTGATTTTTCGCATCTTTCATTTCATATTATCTGTCTTTTTCCCTCTATTTCTTTGTTTTAATTTTAAATGTTTTATTTGTTTCTCACTATTCTCTTTTTTTATTTTATATTCTGTTCTCCCTCTGTATTTATATATAATCTTACACTTTGTATTTTTGTTAAGTTTAATTTTATACCCTGATGATGCTTAGGCTAAGCGTAACCGGTCAGTCATAAAAAAATAAAATAAAATCTGTTGTCTCATATAAAGTATTTTTTTAGTGTCATTAATGTATAATAATTGACTAGATCTGAAAAGGCAGGTACTTACCGACCTTCCTCTTCCCCATCTACTTTCTCTCCCCACTTCCTCCAACCTCAACCTCACAACATGCCACATTCCCACTGGCTTCAGTCGGATAGTTAATAGAGTAGTTAGAACTCTCAAGGGCCCAAGTATTTTTTAATAATTAGAATCTCTTCTTAACTATTTTTATATTCTCTTCCACACTTGGAGAAACAATGTATGGAGAGAAAACTAATTATTATTACTCAACCGATACAAACTTGCGATAAATCACTTTCTCAGGGTTTTTACGTCGTACACCATGAGAGAGAAAGAGACAACAAATATAATACTCCGCTTCTATGTACTGTAACAATGATATTGGGCTCCTGGGTCACCGCGGGATTCCGCCCACATTTTTTACTATGCCACTAAACTTGACACAACTAAACGGTTTTTTAGGTTAGATGCTATATTTTTGTAGATATCAATACTGTGAAAAAGCGGTTATACGAATAAACAAAAACATTATGTCAATATATGATATGAATGGATGTATAAATATCCTAGCCTTAGTCTTAGCCACGCCCAGGTCCGCCGAGTCAGGTAAAAATCATCAAAAACTGACTACACTGCCTTGGGTAGATACCACTCTAAATACTCTAAGCTTCCACATAAAAATTTGATGACATTTACTAACTTAAACTCTGCACAAATGCTCCCAATCGGTAAGTATCTGATAATAGGAATCTTCATTATCAGATACTTTGGGCCTCTATCAGAAACAATGACAAAGAAATATTTTTTGAGCAAAAATGGCAAGTATCATAAATCATAAGGGGCCCCGAAGAGGATATATTTTTGTTTAATGATTGCTAACTTCTATTAAGATATTATCAACGAACTAGAACAAACGAGACATGGCAGTGAAAGTGAAATAAAAAATAAAAAACCTATAAATAATTCCGGTAATCCAACCAAAACCAGTTCTTTTTGCGGAAAAATCGCAGCACGCCTCTCGCCAAAAATCCCTTCAACAGATTCCTAGTATTCAAAGAAAGTTTGTCTCTGCCTTCTGTCTTTTGAATAGCAAATTTCAAATACAGCTGAATTTTGAAAAGGAAAAGAAATGTCATTCGAGTTCGAGCAAGCCCTCAAAGGCAGGAGGCTTATAAATAATTCAATTGTTTGCTTTTTTATCACAGAATTAATTAATTTGTACTTGGCGCTTTGTGTTTTGGAAATTCGATGAAAAGATGCTGTTGTGAATCGTATCCCTTGTAAATACTGAATACCTGATTTATCTATGGCACAATCAATGGCGGAATTAATAACTTAGCCAAAAGAACTTGTAAAAAAACATTTGCCTGCCTAATTCAGTCGACTTTTCCGTAGCCGGAAAAAGTTAATATGTTCGTGGGAAAGGTATCGTAAAAACACATGGGAATCGATAAAAAAACTTATAACAGTTTTTTTCAGTTTGTTGTCACACGTTTGGCGACAATTTATAATGGAACTAATTTGTAATATTAAAATAGTGAGTGAAGTTCGGTACAGAGATTTATTTTATATTTAAACAAGAATAAATGAAAAGAGACTTGAAACGGTTTTCCCTTAAAACTTTAAAACTTCTAACAATATTTTACAAACAAAACAAACTGAAAGGCCGACGGCGCACGATTCAATCGAACGCTTGCAGATATTTCGTACTTAGAACTCAAAGACCTTGCTGAAGGGGAACAACGCGCAATCAGTATCAGGTCTTGAGACTAGGTTCTGGATCTCTCACTAAGTACTCAAAGACCTCACTGAAAGGGAACAACGCGCAATCAGTAATCGAGCCTTGAGACTAGTTCCGGATCTCTGCTGTTTCAAGAACGAGCAGCGCCTTTTATAGGCCGTCGAGCAGCGGCCTTCAACATGTAGTGGGAGTAGTAGATGAAATTCTTAGAATTGCGTCGGCGATTGCCCAATTGGAGTCCGACCCTGGATCTACACAGCTCGACATTGCAAGAGAAGGACAGTGCTTTATACGGGAGCGAGAAAGTATTCGGAGCCGCGCGACTTGTCGCGTTACAAACTGTGTTTACGTTAGGTTGGGTTGGGTTAGGTTAATATGGCTGCAGTTTAGTTTTTTACGGTTTATAGCTTAAATCTTCGAAAAAATCGTAGATTTCGGATTTTACATTAATTAAATGGGTAATGATACATTTAATTAAATAAATATTATATGCGCACGCCGGGTTTGAACCCGCGACCTTTGGATTCGTATTCGAGCGTGTAATAACTCGACCATGGAAGCCGTCATGGTTAAATAATGAATAGGTAACAGATCATATAATTTAGAAGCACTAGAAATAAAGAAAGCCATTAAAAAGAATAGTTATTTTCTTAATAATCAGTACATTTTAAATTTGTCCATTAGTTCAATATTAGGTATATTTCCTGTTAAACTAGTAAAATTTCTCATTATTCTTTTATCACGTTTTCAGTTGACCTCTTTCAATTCATATTATCTGTCTTTTTCTCTCTGTTTCTTTGTTATAATTCAAATGGTATTCCTTTGTCTTCTCACTGTTCTCTTATTTTATTTAATATTTTGTATTAGGTTCTCTCTCTGAATGTATCTACTACTCTGCATAATGATATTGTGTGGAGTACTTTCACTTATCATAATTCATTATTTATAATTTTTATGTGTAATTTGTACAAATCCAGTTTTTTATATTTTTTTTATATTTCAAATATTTTTTTAATATTTTGAATTAAATTTAATATTATCATCTGGTTCTGTTAATTTTAGTTACAGCTGTTGCATATAAACGAGCCGTTTCCATGTGGCCTTACCGCAGTTTGATAATGGTCTTAAACGCCGAAACAGATGTTACTAAAAATAAAAACTAAAAATATCAGAACTAGATAATAATAATATTATATTTAATTCAATTGAAATTAATTATGTTACACTATCTCACAGGCTCAAACCGTTAAACTTTACAATCTCTTCCATAACTCAACGTATTAAAAAAATACACGATTCCTTTCCACGTGTAAAATAAAATAAAAAATGGACACGATACCCCGATTACATTCGAAACATATTCCGCGAAGAACGTTCGCTTAGTTCATCTTTTTCGACGAATCGAGGCGCGCCGATAACACTGGCACGGGTTCGAATCCCAGGGGAGAGACAAATTCCACTTGTACAGTTTGGTATTCATTCCGCAATGTTCCCTCGCTCCTAGGAGCGCAGAACGCCAGAAGAGACCAGTAAGCTTCAATACATGACGGCATGTTAGAGATTTCATCCCTTATATCTTCAGCTCACCCCGGATAGTAGAAAAAAAAGCACTTTTTGTAAGACACATTTTTGCATTGGATGATTTATTAAAACGGTGGTTTTCGCAAGTTGAAAATGCGTTTGAAAAAAAATTGAGATTATTAGCAGAGCGGTAGAAGATCCTCGTCTGCGAATCCAGAGGTCGCGAGCTCAATCTCCGGCTAAATACCTTTTTTATATTTACAACAATAATAATCTAAAACACAAATATGACGGTCTCCGTGGTCGAGTGGTAAGACGCTCGACTACGAATCCAAAGGTCGCGGGTTCAAACCCGGCCTGCGCAAATAACTTTTATTGAATTAATATGTGTCATGGCACATTTAATTCTGTAAAATAATATAAAGTATAATTGCGGCACGTTCCAGAGTGGTAGATTTAAGCTGTGTTTGATGAACAACCTCTTCTTCCTCTTCCCCATCTGCTTTCCCTCTCCATTACCCTCGATTGGGGATGCCATAGCTCCACTGGCTCTAGACGGTTGGGAGCAGTTGGGGCTCTTGTGCGGTATTCACTATAAACAAACAAAAAAAGTCAGAAACTAAAAAGAGCAATGGTCATGACCGAGACCCAAACTCGGAACCTCTACTCTATTCGGGAGTAACACTCTGCCAATTAAGCCACCAAGACTTCATTAGAAAGCGGCGTTTTCAAACGATCTCATTCTTGTATTGAAAATTAATAATATTTGAATTTCTTCCGATTTCAGGCTGCCACCTTTTTTTTGTTCATTTTTTTTTGTATTATCTCAACGACCAGGCGGTCACTAGAGGAGTAGAAATGAACAAGTATGATCAATAGAAATGGAAAGGGTGAAAATATGGGAAAGAGGGAGGTTTGTAAAATTGAGTTTTCAGATCTAGTCACTTAACACGTCTCAAGTCATTTTAAGCAACGTAACGATTCTATTCTGAATGGAGGTGTCTCATTAAGACGATACTGAAATTTGCCACAATTCTCTATGGAGCATATTTCGACAACTGATACAAAACACGGTTTTACGTGAAATTGTTTTTTTTTTCTTCGTATATTGTTTTTGTGTTTAATTTGTAGAGGTTACTTTTTTTTAATTGAAACTTACTAACCATCACGCCGTTTCTCCGCAGGGATAGGCAGAGATAACGGACCGCCATACAACACTGTCTTGGCACACACTCCTTGCTTCGTTTACATTTATACATACTCTTCTGTTATTCTGACTCTTTACGTGGCCCGATTCAAGTATTTGATTCACTTGATCGTGCCATGTCTTCCTCGGGCGTCCCCGACTTCTTCTTCCATTCACTTTCGCATCATATATTCTTTTCCCACTCCTTTTTTCGTTCATTCGCTCTACATACCCAAACCATATAAGCGTCCCTTTCTTGATCCTATTCATTACGCTTGCATCAGCCTTGCATTCTTTCCGGATATCCACATTTTTAAATTATTTTTTACTTTAATATTATTTAGTTCTGCTATTTTTAGTGAAAGCTGTTTTGGTGTTAAACATTGAGATAGTGGCACAATATTAAATTTAATTTCTGTGAATTATATTTAAAACAAAATTGAAACTACGTCTTTAATTTATGATCTCACTAAATGTAAGAATAAACTGATTTAATTCGTTTATTTTATTTTCCCTCTGTGTTTTTATCCTGCAAGCCCGTGGCCAAAGCCTTTATCAACTGCAAATAGTTTCTGACTCTGAAGTAACAATATACGAGTATGGAGATAGAGCTAATTATTTTTACCCAACCCATACAAGCTTGCGATAAATCACTTTCTCCGGGTTTTTACGTCGTACACCATGAGAGAGAAAGAGACAATCATAAAATAACACACCGCTTTTACGTACTGTAAGGATGATCTTGGTCTCCTGCGTCTCCGAGGACTCCGCCCACATGTTTTGTGAAAAAGTGGTTAAACGAATAAACAAAAATATTGTGTCGACATGTGTTACGAATGGATGTATAAACACCCTAGCCTTTGTCCTAGCCACGCCCAGGTCTGCCGAGTCCGGCAAAGCTCGTCAAAACTGACTAACGCAGCGCTTTCTCTTGTATATTATTGCTCTGAGTTTCTGACAGGTTGTTTGATAGTTGTGAAAATCTACCAAAAATACACAGAGAAAAAAATATATTTCGATGGACGTATCATAATATCTTTACCGAATTTGTGTCATTTTATTTCATTTCCAATTCCAATGTTTCGTCTCTGAGGCCGAAATGTCAGAACTTTCTGTGTTCAATCTGTCTGGGCCTGACTGTCTAAGCAAGATGAAGTCCTCAGCCAGTGGCGCAGACAAAAAAATTACAAGCCCCTAGGCAAAATCGTAATTCGGACGACAGTTACTGTTTTATTTACATATTTATTAAATTTAAAAAAAAAATTACTATTTTTTGACACCACGTTATTAGATACATACACCAACCGGTTTCGGCTCTACCTGAACCTTCTTCAGGGCTGAACAAATATGTAATATATATCTGATACATATTTTTTCAACCCTGAAGAAGGTTCAGGTAGAGCCGAAACCGGTTGGTATATGTATCTAATAAAGTAGTATCGAAACAAAGTTACTTTTATTTAAAATTTAATTATGTCTTACCACAAAGTGAGCGCTTCATGTCAAAGTTTAAATATATATTTTTTTTTTACAAAAGGTTTCCGAAATGAATCGAGCAAATGAACGAAGAAAGGAGTGAAGAATATATTAATAATTATATTAGCGAAAGTGAATGGAAGAAGAAGTCAAAGACGCCCGAGAAATACATGGCACGATCAAGTAAATCAAATACTTGAATCGGGTCGTGTGAAGAGTCAGAATAACAGAAGAGTATGTATGAAACGATCTATGAATGTGAATGAACCAAGAAGTGTGTGCCAAGACAGAGGTAAATGGCGGTCCGTCCTCTCTGACTACCCCTGCGGGGAAATGGCGTGATGGTTAGTTAGGTTTCTGAAAACTCGTGGTACAGCAGAAAATGTGATATTCTGCAGCACATTGAAAACCCGAATGAAGATAATTATTTTTGATTTGAGCATTTTTACTTTCTGTTTCTTAAATATATATTTTTAAATCAACTAATTAACCATCGCGTCATCTTCATTGCTATTCATGGATCACCTCATACGTACTTTTTGATTATTCAGTCTCTTTGAAGATGACCTCCGTGGTTGAGTGGTAAGACGTCCTACTACGAATCCAGAGACCGCGGGTTCAAACCTGGCATGCGCAAATAAAATAAAAATTATGTGCGCACGCCGGGTATCCGTTTATACTCGTATGTGTCATAACCTCAGAGCAATAATATAATGGAGCGCTGCTGTAGTTCGTTTTAATGCGGGACTCAGCTAGACCTGGGCGTGGCTAGGACTAGGGCTAGAACTAGGGCTAGGGTATTCATAAATCCATTCATAGCGCATGTCATTCGTTTGTCACAGTTTGTTCGTATAACCACTTTTGCACAGTATTTTTACAAACAAAAATATACCATATAATTTAAAAAACCGTTGAGTTATGTCAATTTAATATCAAAAAGTGTGGGCGGAGTCGACGGAGACGTGGGACACAAAGAACACTCTTACAATACTTTAAAGCGGCGTGATAATGTGGGAAATTTTATTGTCTCTTTCTTCTCATGGTGTACGACGTAAAAACCCGGAGAAAGTGATTTATCCCAAGTTTGTAAAGGTTGAGTAAAAAAAATTCCCAAATCATCACACCGCTTTAAAGTATTGTAGGGATGTTCTGAGCTATGAATAGATGAGCTATGAATGGATGCATAAATACCCTAGCCCTAGTCCTAGCCACGCCCAGGTCTTGCCGAGTCCGGCAATACACATCAAAACTGACTAGATCAACGCTCTGTCTTGTATATTATTACTCTGAGATCTTCCACTCCGATTGTGACCAGCCCACTTTGTCCATTCGTTCGCTACACCCCTGTCACCACTACATACAAAAAGAAAAGAAAAAATCTGGATTCCTCCCCTGTATCGCCTGGCAAATCGATTTACGACCTTCTATTGTCATTCCTGATCCAATAACTCTCCCAATCTCCTTCCCTTCCCCTACCCTTCTCGGGAGAGGGAAGTAAACCCTCAAAGCAGCCCTTGCAGGTCCTTGGAGAAGATCTCCCAACTATTGAAGGGCGGGCGACAAGACACGAGGATGATTTCTACACCCTTTGAAGGACGCAGATAATTATTTCGAGGTTGGGGGTAGCTGTAAAGGATTACCAGTGTATTGTATTATCCTTGACAAAGTAAATATATTTCATTATGTAAACGTGTACAGCCCTCTTAAGAAATAATCAAATTGTGAAGTGTGGACTATAGGGTAGATAGCACTGAATACGTAATCCTCTAGAAGTGTGATCTGTACCAATTTGACAGGAAAGCATATTATCTCCAGTTTACAATAAGACCGGTCGGTGGCTGAGTGGACAAACGCGTCGGATTCCCACCCGGGCGTCGCGCGTTCAATTCATCTGCTGGGAAAGTCCTCCATCATCACACGAGCAACATTTTCCGCTTATAACGTAACCCGGGAATGTTTGTCTTTATTTTTTAAAAAATATCAAAGTTGAAAGTTATACTCCTAGACTCCAGACGCGAATTTAAAGGTCGTGGGTTCTACCCGGCGTGCGCAAATATTTCTTTTTATAATTAATATGTGTCAGCTGACACATTTCGTTTCATATAAAATAATACATAGTATATTTGCGGCACGTTTCAGAGTGGTAGATATTCTAAGTATCGCCCTAGAGAAAGACCACCATTCAGAATCGAAACTTAACTTTAAAATGGCTTTGGCCGTGTTTGGTGACCAGATCTGAATAGCCAGGTGCTTCCCAACCTTCCTCTTCCCCATCTCTTTTCCCTGCCCACTACCTTCACCCTCACAACATACCACAAATGGGGATGCTATAGTCAATCACTGGCTCCAGACGGTTGGGAGCAGTTGGGACTCTTGTGCGGTATTCACTATTTTTTTTTTGTTTTAAATCTGAGAAACAAATACTCTGATGTTGTCGATATATTTAGTACGTCAATGTCACAATTTATGCATATCTTAGTACAGTTTTTTTTTGTCTAGTAGAGCTGATTTGTTTGATGAAACTTTTAACCCTGAATGAACCTGTTATTCATTACTATTTTTTCTTTCTTGTACAATTTTAGAAAAACACTGTTTACGAGTACAAATGTATTTTTTTTCCATATTAATATTTGTGTAAAAAATCCTTTAACAGGCGTATATAAATACGAGCATATTATTTTCACACTCCTTTCTTCGTTCATTCGCTCTACATGCCCAAGCATTCTATTTTGATTCAATTTACTAAGGTAATATATTTTGTTATCGAAGGAAGCAAACACTTTGTAGCTGGACATTATAATTTAAATAAAAAATAATTTTGTTTTAAGCCACTTTATTTATACATAACAATTCGACCGGTTTCGGTTAGACTTAACCTTCATCAGGAACGTATAAGTATACACTGTATACTTATACGTTCCTGATGAAGGTTAAGTCTAACCGAAACCGGTCGAATTGTTATGTGTATAAATAAAGTGGCTTAAAACAAAATTATTTTTTATTTAAATTATAATATATTTTGATTGTTATTTTCTTATTAAAATAATAACCCGAAGGCGTAGTCCACACTTTGTCAATATACGCCTCGGCGGGTTTAATAACAGATGAATAATTATTCTCCAAGAACCTTTTCTATTCGGCCAACCTATTTATCTATTATTACAGAAAACGTGGGAGAGATGTCTAGGAATCCCTGAACGACGTGAGGAGAAGATTTTAGGGGTATACCAACAGGCGGGCCGATGCCCAAAAATTTTTTTGTTTATTTAGCGAATTTGAGCATCGAAAGAGTTCCATCTTTTTTTATAGTGAATACTACACAAGAGTCTCAAATGTGAAAAAAACGTGTTCGTTTTTGGTGTCTCGTTTGGTCGTCGTTTGATGTTTTTGTTTTTTTTGTGAATACCACACAAGAGTCCCAACTGCTCTCAACCGTCTGGAGCCAGTGAGACTATGACGTATGTTGTGAGGCTATAGGCAGTGGGGAGGGGAAGGAGACGGGGTAAGATGAAGGTCGGCAAGTACCTGGATATTTATTTCTGGTCACCAAACACGGTTCAAGCCATTTTTTAGAGTATTAACCACTCTGGACCGTGCCGCACATATAGTTGTCATTTATTTTTGCCAAAGTTTTCAGTTTATTTTCTAGCCTTGTGCGCTCTTGAAGGGATATTTAACAAAAATGGCGCTATGTCAATTATTTAAGTTTATCGCAATGTGGTTTACATGTGGGCTTTTTTAAGGCTCACTTTCATTCCTTCCTTTCCTCAAAAGAGCCCACTACGCTCCTCAAAGATGACATAGGCATTGAGGAAAAATATTTTCCTCAAGGCCTTCTATCTGAGTTAATGTAAAAAAAATTAGATCTAAATGAAATATAGCAAGGATATCCACTATTGCAATTACACAATGAGCTATTTTATTAGACATAGTAAAAAGGTTTTTCGAAATTTTGGTGTTTTTAAATTTTGGTGTTTAAATATAGGTTTTGACAAAGGGCGCATCAAATTTTAGCTGCGCCGGGGGCCGTTTGGCTCAGGACCGGGCCTGTTAATGAATTAAACCTTAAAGGACATGAACACGTACCTTTGCGAAACAGTGTAGTCAGGACCGTTTTTACTGACCGACTTTATACTGACTTGATAGAAAGAAACAACGATATATTAAAAGATGTTGGATAGCCTATTAGTAACCACCCACATGGAATTAAGACATTTATAATAAACATATTTTTGAACACATTAAACAAAACAATATCAATACACCATTAAAATCATTTATAAAGTCAAAATATCACACAAACACTAATAACAGAAGTTTTGCCTAAATATTCATGGAAGTTTTTGTTGATTTTATGTCTTTATATCATTAAAAATGTGAGAATTCTAAAGTTCGGTCAAAAATATTTAAAATTGTTGAAATACCTCTGAAAAGTGATGTTTTATAATCATTGTTTGGTCTTATTTGAACATCCACGCATAGCACATATCACCATCACGTTTGATTTATTTGTATAATCACTGCAAGCATTTTAATCAACACAAATACAGGAAACAACTTCAAAATCCGTCGACGTAAGTTATGCGCCTCGATGATGTGAAGGTAGCGCGGACGAAGAACATTCTTACATACTTAGAAGTGCTGAGATATTATGTGACGACTTTTCTTGTCTCTTTCTCTCTCATGGTATACACCGTAAAAACTCAAAGAAAGTGATTCATCGCAAATTTGTATAGGTTGGGTAAAAATATTAATTTTACCTCTTTTGGTCGTTACTCCAAGGATTAAAAATATATAATAAAAATACGGGCTAATAAATAAATAAATTATAAGAGAGTTTTTTTATGTTATCATTACGCAATTGCTTTTGAAATTTGAATTGACTTTAAAGCATCAATGCTTATTTTTTTTAATATCAGTAATAGACAACACAAATATGAAACAGAAAAATTCAGAAAATAAAAAGACAATGGTCACAACCGAGACATATTTTTACTTTTTTGTCCCTATGGTGGCAGCTAGCCTTACTTCAATTAGTTTATCCCTGAAACTAATCAGGGAATCCATCCAAACATTCCATTCAATCGAATCCATCATAAAGGATCTCAAAGATGCCAATTATGTATGATAACCACTGACAATCGAATAAATACAATATTTTTGTTGAGTTCTTTCTTAGAATTATCAGCGAGAAAACTTTTTTTTTTAATCATTATTATAATCTACCATGAAAGGGTGGGTACCCAGGTTTCGGTTTTCAACGTAGATTTTTTTAATGTTCCAGTAAGTCTAACCGGCTGAAACTTCTGACTTCTCCACAATAGTGAAAATAAATAGTTGAACATAACCGTTCGATATGTGGAGGGTGGTAAGTGAGCGGAAAACGAATAAGTATAATTTACAACTTCTGATGACTGAAAGAGTGTATCCGGGTACCCTCGTGTATTTTATATGATTTTTTAAGCTTGTCCGTATTTTGTAATCATTTTATCTAATTTTTAAATGTTAAATATGATGTACTGTTGTGTTCAAAGTACATTACCTGTATCCTTAATACTATTTTTAATAACCTATTTAATTAAAAAACCCCAAGAAAATATGGAAAATGGTACTGGGTGAAATTCCTATCCACCTCCCCAAGTATTGAACTGAGTCGAAATATGTTAACGTCATAAAAGTGGTCCAGCATACTTCAGAAAATTATATACTGTAAAATAAACCTTCAAATCTATTCGCAACTTTAATATCTTTAAACGATTGTTCAAAATAATAAAAAAATATATGAAAAACATATCACGTAAAATTTAAAGATAATTGACAGCAAATGATATAGTGTAAACGAAATCTTCATATCAATTTTAAAAAGGTGTAATTTTCTTCAGTCACATAAGGGTTAAAGTTAATATTTCAATTTTATTAAACTTGTCAAACTACAAAGTAGTGTCCTTCTCTAAAATACAATAAAAAAATGGTACGTCAATAATATATTAAAAAAAAACAGCTCTATTTTCTTTGAAATACGAAAATCCTTTACGTATTTCAAATTCAAAAGTCAAACGATTGATAACAAAGTAGAATTGATAATAATTCATCGTCAGAAGTATCAAACTTGCTCCATACATCACCGCATCGCCTCCGGACTTTCGGGGAGGGGAAGGAGACCGGGAATGGGGAGTGGGAGGGAGCCGGGCTCAGAGGGAGGAAGGGGAGACTTGGTTCTTGTAACTTTTGAGTTTTCTTCTTTATGGCCAGGGATTTTATCAGATCTTATTACAGCCTGGTATATTTCTGCTATGTGTTATTACGAAGTGTTTATACGTACTGTGGAGCGGGGCTGGCGGTTGGGCTCCTACGCCACTGATGAATTTCCTAAAGAAATGCTGAAAATGAAAAATAGATGTAGATATGTAGGTAAAACGTGTAAAAAATAGTCACATATTTGTACGGACCACGCGAGCATTATAATAAAACAATAAAATATCGCTTGTGATGTGAGCACGTAAAATTCTAAATTTAAAAGTTATTTTTTTCAGTTCATGTCTTCGCCGGAAAGTCAAAAGGGCCAAAGCGTCATTTTGGAACGTTTACACCAGAGCACTTTTTTGTTTTTTTGTTTTACAATAAAATTTCTTTGAAAGTTTTAAGTACTTGGTTGGATTTTGAACAGAAAAGTTAACTCAATGCGTATTACAACTTTCATGTTAACTAACTAACTAACTTACTTACCATCACGCCGTTTCCCCGCAGGGGTAGGCAGATAGGACGGGCCGCCATATAACTCTGTCTGGGCACACACTCCTTGCTTCATTTACATTCATACATCGTCTCACACATACTCTTCTGTTATTCTGACTCTTCACATGACCCGATTCAAGTATTTGATTTCCTTGATCACGCCATGTCTTTCTCGGGCTTCCTCGACTTCTTCTTCCATTCACTTTCGCATCAAATGGTATGTTATTTTCATACTCCTTTCTTCGTTCATTAACTCTACACGCCCAAACCCTCTAAGCGTCCTTTTCTTGATCCTACGCTCACATCAGCTTTGCATTCTTTCCGGATATCCACATTTTTAATACGATCATATATGGTTTTACCGCACATACGTCTCAAAGATCTCATTTCTACAGCATTCTGTCTACTTTCATACTTCCTCTGCCAGTTCCATGCCTCACTGCCATACATCAGGGTTGGTATAAGCACTCCATTGTAAACTGCTAGCTTCGCTTCTTTGGACAATTTCTTATTTGCGCCATCAGCGTTCAGTCCTACATTATTGGAGTTTCCTGCATTCGCCCTTCTTTCAATATCCTTATTAGCCTTTCCGTCTCTCTAGAACATACTTCCTAAATACACAAACTCAACCACTTGCTCCAAGTATTCATCATTCACAACTATATTGCACTCTGTTCTCGTACTCTCTTTTTCAAACACCATGACTTTGGAATTACTTACATTCATCATCAACTCATTCTGCATACATACTTGGTTCATCCTAGACACGAGAAACTGTAGATCTTCCATACTGTCAACAATAATATTATTATTACCATGTATTAATATCAACTATAAAAGGTATAGCATTGAACTACTCCTGCACACCTTCTGGAATAAAACTTTATTATTATTATTACTAATGCTCTCACTGAGTTACCTGAAGCGACCAAAAGCTAAAACAAAGTCCCATACTTGCGTCGCTTGAGTCAAGCCTTCTCCCAAATGGTAAATATAATTTAGATGGCTGAAGGGCCACAAAAGTCTTCAGAATCAAACAAGAGTCGGAGCATTCGATGCAGAAAAAAAGTTAACTTGATCAAAACTGTATATTTGACTCATCGTTAATTTTTTTCTGTTTCATATTAACGTTGAGTATTATTGATATTATTTCAATTGTTAGTATAAAAATAATAGGCATAAAAGCCTTAAAGTTAATTCCAATTTAATATAATAACAAATAGTTTACTTCTATAGTGCCATTTTCGAGGGTAAGTCACCTCAAAGGCAAATCTTATGCTAAATTATACACTTATTCTAGGATGTAATAATCCCACCTGTTGTGGGATCAGTTTAATAGGCACCGGCCTCATTTAAAAAAAAAAGGTCTACCCGCAAAACAAAATGGCGAGAGATCACATTGATAACAATCATTGTTTTTTAAGCTGTGTATGTAGGTTAAAAAAATAAGCTCCAAGGCTTACAAAGAATCTTTTAACCTTTAATAATAATAAATATATTTGTGTAATTTGTACAAAACCGTTTTTGTGAAAAAATCACCTCAAGGGCGCTGTACGAATCTTAATTCCCAGGCTCTATCTTATTACTAGACTCGTAGACTCAGAAACAATGAATTGCTGTTCCTCAATCATGACTATACTAATTATGGGTATCATTCTCCAATGTTCAGAATGTCGAGACTTGTTGACTCAAGCCGTGCTCTTGAAATTTTAGGTGGCAGTCTAAATGATTTTTGTCATTCTTTACGACTCTACCAAAATTTTGACTAGACCTTGGCTTTGATTTGAATGTTCTTTCTTATGTTTATTTTGTCCTATTTTTGTCAGCGCTTCATTTGATATTATGTATGTGCTGTTCTTTTTCTGTTGCTCTTTTTTCCATCTCGTGTTTTGAATATTTTTTTGTAATTGGACTTTAGTCCGTTAATTTAAAAATAAATAAATAAATTACTAACTATTCATAATCTCTGGCATATTAATATGTATTTATATTATGTACAGGAGATAATACACAAAAGCATTCTTACCTGGCAGGTCACTTACAGATAAACCCTATTATGTATAAGACCACAGTTTTAGGTTAAGTTAGTTTTATGACCGATTGGTTTCTCTTAACCTAAGCATCATCAGGGTACAAAATTAAACTATGCTCAAAGTACAAACACAAGTTTCTCATTATTTTTATCACGTTCTTAGCTGACGTTTTACCTCTTTCATTTCATATTATCTGTCCTTTTCTTTGTGTTCCTTTGTTATAATTCAAATGTTTTATTCTTAATTTGAAATAAGAGTATCTTTGTTTTAACACCACTTTATTGGACACATACACCAACCGGTTTCAGCTCTATCTGAACCTTCTTTAGGGTTGAATAAATATGTAATAAATTAAAACAGAATAACAATGCTTGGGGAAAACATAAAGTGAGCTTTGTTTTCCCCAAGCATTTTAATTCTGCTTTAATTTAGTAAATGTTTATTCAACCCGAAGAAGGTTCAGGTAGAGCCGAAACCGGTTGGTGTGTGTGTCCAATAAAGTGGTGTTAAAACAAAGATGTTTTTATTTCAAATTGAATTATGTATTACACCAAAATAAGTGCTTCATGTCAAAGTTGTTATTATTTTGTTTTCTTAGTCTTCTCTTTTAAAATTTATTTTACATTGTGTTCTCCCTCTGTATGTATGAGTATATTTATTTATTATTTTACTTGTACATACATTTTTTTATCAGTTGATAAATTGCCTATCCCACTAGGCATAAGCCTGTGTTGGGATGGCAATTTGCAAAAAGTGTTTTTTTTAGCTACATAGTAACATGTTAATATCGAAAATATAGTACATAAATAATAAAAATAAAAACAATACAAGTAAATGACAAATTTGAAGATATAGAATCTACATATTAAGAACTAAATTAAACTTAGTTTTTAAGGTGAGTAATGATATTGCTTTTACAGGAGCTTTTGGTTTGTATGTCTCTGATGGTGCTGGGCAGAGAATTGAATTGCTTAGTGGCGTTGTACATAAAACTTGTTTGTCCGGAAGCGGTTTTATAGGCTGCGATAATAAAGAATTTTATGTGTGACTGCCTCAAGGTTCTAGAAACATTCCTTTCTTCAAACATATGGACATTATTAAATTGGTGCAATTGGAAATTTTTTGAGTATAGTTGTTTCAAGTTTAGGATAATATATAACCACACACTATGTATTTTATGTTTAGTTGAATTTTGTACCTTGATTCGTAGGCTAAGCGAAACCAGTCGGTCATAAAAATTAAAATTAAATCTGTGGTCTTATACAAAGTTACTTTTTAGTTTGGAGAAGGACACAGTTTTGCACTCAGAGGATATGACATTGGTATTTATTAAAATTATTTATGTTTTTATTGCGTGAGAACAAACTTCATAATGGGATTTCTGATTTTATAGAGCAGCACAGGGATTTGATTAAAAATTATTACTTTGCAAAAATAACGTTATTTTTAATCTGATTTAGAAATGATACAAAACTCTTTACGTATCGCCTACGTTAATAATACAATAACGTGCCAGCCTTACATATCCTTTGCTTGCGTACCTTCGCTACCAACAACCCTCTCCCCGTCCCTTCCCCTAAGCCGTAGAAACTTTTTATCTTCCGCGCGTAATTTAGAGATGTCTATCTGCCTAACTTCGGCCGTAATGGCGATATGCCATTTCCAGTCAAAGGTGGGCCGAATGGGGTTTTTAGGGCTGTGCGAAAAGATTAAACGCATCTAACGTCGTTTATAATATTTGTTGTGATGCTGTTTCACGGGCCTCTGATGCGTGCGGCCCTAAAACTACGCAAACTTTGGTAAAAGCGATTACATACTTTATTTTTAAAATATATAATTTCTTACTTGCGCTTTAACCTCTAGTGTGCCGATGTGTCCTATAGGACTCGTGAATTCATCATTATCTTTTCAGGAGTTTTTGCCCTTTAAAACCTGTTGTTCGAATATTTAATTGAACTGTAACAAAATAATCGATCCAAAGAGATATTTAGCATCGCGTTGAGTTAGGTACTAACTAACTAACTATCACGCCGTTGCCCCGCAGGGGCAAACAGAGAGGACGGACTGCCATACCACTGGCTCGATTCAAGTATTTGATTCACTTGATCATGTCATGTCTTCCTCGGGCGTCCCCGACTTCTTCTTCCATTCACTTTCGCATCATATATTCTTTTCACACTGCTTTCTTCGTTCATTCGCTCTACATGCCCAAACCATCTAAGCGTCCCTTTATTCATCCTACCAATCGCATCAGCCATGCATTTTTTCCGGAAATCCACATTTTTAACACGGTCATACATGGTTTTACCGCACATACGCCTCAGGGATCTCATTTCCACAGCATTAAGACCACTTTCATCCTTCTTTTACCAGCGCCACGCCTTTCTGCTATACATAAGGGTTGGTATAATCACTCCATTGTGAACAGCTTTCAGTCGTCCATTAATGGAGTTTCTTGCATTCACTCTTCTTTCAATATTCTTATCAGCTTTTACGACTGTCGCTAACATACTTCCTAAATACACAAACTCATCCCCTTGCTACAAGTATTCATCATTTACAACTAAAATTCACGCTGTTCGCGTCCTCTCTCTTTCAAACACCATGAGTTTGGGCTTACTTGCATTCATCATCAACTCATTCTACATACATACTTGGTTCATCCTAGACACGAGAAACTGTAGAACTTTTATACTATCAGAAATCAGCACCGCATCATCAGCATACAATAGGCACATGTTTAAATGTACTTTAATCGCTTGTCGACAAAATAACCAATCCATAGAGATATTTTGCATCGCCTTAAATTCTTTACAAGTCGAGTAATACATATTTTAAGTTTGTTTACGTCAGCACGGTGGAAAAAAATCATTTTTTAAGGAGACAACAGTTTATATTTACAGGAAAACTTCATGCAGTTTTATTTTTATTAGGAAGGAAATGTATTCAGCCACACGAAAATACAAGAAAACGTGAAAAATTTTTCACATTTCTTAATCATTTTTTTTTTAATGACATGCGGGAGAAAAAAACAACTCTCCGAATAAATATTATTATTATTATTCTATTTATTATTAGCTTATTCCAGAAAAAACACTTAAGCCATTAACATGCAATTTAAAAAAACACAAACTCATTATCTGAGAAGATAGCATAATTGACAAAGACGTTTTGTAAAACAAAAGTGAGTTATTACAAAATTACCGTTAGCAAGGTACGTCGAAAGTTGTACCTTGCAGGAATCCGGCAATCCAAAGGTTAATTCCTTTGTCTATCATTACTTTTTCAATACAATAATACATTTGAAAACAATGTAATAAATATGGTTCAAAGTTCAACAGATGTTTACCCTTACAACACTGTGTCCAAACTAAAAATCAGTTTATTTGAATTTTTCGATGGATTTATTGAGTTTTTTATGAGAACCTTTTTATCGTTATTTTATTATGTCGATCATAATAAACTTTCTACTTATTATACTGTTACAACCTTCTTACAAAGTACCTACTTACTTATTTTATAGTATTATTATTAAGCTATGTATTATACTCCTTTGTACAACTTAATATAAAAAATTATCTACACGTAAAAAGTTTCAAGTCGTAAATACATAATTAAATAAATATCCGTAATATTATAATATTTTGTACACAAATAAAAACCTCATTTTTTTAAATAGGGAATACCGTACAATATCCCACCTGCTCCCAACCGTCTAGAGCCAGTGGGACTATGGCATCCCAAAATAGGGTATGTTGTGAGGTTGAAGTTAGTGGGGATGAGAAGGAGATGGGGAAGAGAAAGGTTGGAAAGTACCTGACTTTTCAGATCTGGTCACCAAACACGGCTAAAGCCATTTAAGCAACGTTTCTATTCTAAATGATGGTCTTTCACCAGGGTGGTACTTTGAGTATCTACCATTCTGGAACGTAAATGTGAAATAATACATATTCATTGAATAAAAATATTTTTTCGCATGCTGAGATTTAAACCCGCGACCACTGGATTCGTAGTCGAGCGTCTTAACCACTTGACCACGGAAGCCGTCAAGCGGTTAAAGTCCTCGGTAACGAATCCGCAGATTGCGGGTTCAAATTCCGATGCATAAATTTTTATTTAAGGAATATGTATTATTTCATATTTGATTAATATTTACGTTTCAGAGTGGTAGATATTCAAAGTATCGCCCTGGCGAATATCATAATTCAGAATCGAAAAGTCTATTGAAATAGCTTTAGCCGTGTTTTGTAACCAGATCTGAATAGACAGGTACCTTCCTCTTTCTCGTCTCCTCCCCCTCCCCACTAACTTCAACCTCACAACATGCCCCGATTAGGGATGCCATAGTCTCACTGGCTCCAGAAGATAGGGAGCAATTGGGACTCTTGTGCGCTATTCACTATTACAAAAAAACAGAGGTTCTTATTTGTGATGTGTGTTTTACGTTTAATATTGTATTTTTGCTACACGTTCCAAAGTGGTAGATTCAGTATCGCCCTGGTGAAAGACCATCATTCAGAATTGAAATTAATAACAACGAAAATATTGTTGTTTTAAGAACATCGATAACATCGGCACCCCTAGAGCCTGCGAAGGCTTCGCTCGCCATTTCCGTTTGCGTTTCGCGGTAGTTACCCAATATCTCCTTCGTTCCATCCCTGCGAGCTATTTGGAAACAGAGCGGGCGTACCTTGTGTAGAGGTGTTTTTTTAATCTTGATTTTAATTTGGTTAAATTCAAACGCTCGGGCCTGCCAAAAGCAAGATATCCAAAAGTCAGTATGCCCCATAAGTTTGATATAACGATTGCCTACTCTGTTTCATAAATGTCTGATTCTATCGAAATGGAGAAATATTTTTACTTTGACGTGTTTTTGTAGGCAGATGAGGAAGAAGAAGGTGGAGAAGTACCTGGCTATTCAGATTTGGTCACTAAACACGGCTAAAGCCATTTCAAACAATATTTCAATTTTAAACGTTGCTCTTTCACCGGGGTGATACTTAGAGTATCTACCACTCTGAAACGCCCCGCAAATATTCTATTCATTATTTTTAAACGAAATTTATTTGCGCACGCCTGGATTTGCACCCGCGACCTCTGGAAGCATTTTCAAAAGATCAGGAAATCTACGAGTATTTCACTAGCTTGTCCTGGACCTAGGAGTTGAAATTGCATGTGTTAACTAGTGACATCAGTTTTCTATTAAATTTATTTAATTAAAAACGCCTTTGTGGGCTTTTACATAACTGTGTAATACATAATATAAAATAATAGTGACGTAAAAATAACACGGAGTAAATGATTAGCACCCAAAAATATAAGTAAGTTAATAGAAATATTGTAATGCAATAAATTAACAGTAATATTTTTGAAAGAGGTATGCTATTATAGCCTTCTTGTAACTAGATTCAGTGCAGTTGAATATATCTACTATTTCAGCGAAAGAATTACCCACTGTATGCAATCTAGGTGCAAGCGAGTATTTAAATGTCTCAGTCCTGATATTATTGTTTAATTTTAAAAGAATTTCGGATGGAGTGGTTCTGTTAGGTACATGGAAGGTAATTAAGCTAAATAAATTAGGGCTGTCTATAAAACCATCAACAATTATAAAAATAAAAGTCAAATCGTGAACAAGCCTCCTGTCTGAGAGTGTTAATAATTTAATTTTTTGTTCATTAAACAATTAAAATTAATGGTTTCAATAGGTAGACCGTGTTTGTAGTTAATGTATCTTATAAATTTGGGTTGCAATTTTTCAATGGAAACAGATTGGATTTTAAAGTGAGGGGACCAGACAAAAGAATTATATTAGATCAATTGGTGTAGATCAGAGTTTTTTTTAAAGTTTTCATCACTTTTATGTTTTAAATAGCTGGCAACCGACGGTTGGTCGCCATTAAAGCCTAAATCACGTGTTCCAGTCCAGTTTGTATCTTTGTATTATTCTTGTTCTTATGTTTGTTCTTTAGATCTCTTATTTATCTGTTCTTTTCTTTGTTTGCAGGTAAGTTCACCTCTCCCAACACCTGAAAGTACCGAAAACTGCAGTTACGAACAACTTAAATGGGTATGGTACAGAATACTTGATAACTATGGTCTGTTAGAACCAATTCCATAGATATACTTCTAACCTATATATTAGTTATTACGTTAGTTGGATTCTTATTTATTCCTTACTCAATGCGTACGAAAGTACATAAATAGATACCAATATTTTCAAATACATATTTTTTTTAATATAAAAGAAAGACATCTACTGAAAACCATATACTCATTCTTATAAAATATCTATTGTTCTTTTGTTACTTGTTATATTTACACTCTTTGCATTTTTAGAACCGTTTACTAATAATACTTGAATATTAATGTTTTAAGTACCAACAAATTAACAGTCCGCAATCTAATTTTCCTTTTATAAATAAAACAGATAAATTTTGGTTATAACCACTTTTATTATTCAATATTATTTCTACCGGTCTCGGAAGTACCCTTCCATCATCAGGACAATATAAAAATTAACCTAAAATACAAAATGCTTTACGAATATGTAATTTCCTTTTCTTTGATTTGACAAATATGTTAATATGAATTCACACGTTTCATCTGAATTTTTATACCCTTAGCTTCTGGTAAATTGTTTTTTTTAATCTGTTGATGTACACACGCACTGTTATACCCATATCTGAACCTTTTTCTCTCATGATTTATGATAACGATCATGATTTTAGATAGTTTTAATTTGTATACATATTATTTATTATTTTCTTCTTGTTAGTTAGTTTTATTAGCACAATTTATTAAGTATGAAGCACACTTGAGGTGAAATATCACAAAACTGCGCTATATAAGTCCACTGGTATTATTATTATTATTATTAAAGGCAAACATTCCCGGGTTACGAATATCCTGACTAAATTTGAAAAACTCCTACTAGCATCATAATGAGTGGAAAATGTTGCTTGAGTAATGATGGAGGACTTAGCTAGCAGAGGAATTGAACCCACGACGCCTGGATGGGATTCCGACGCGTTTGTCTACTCGGCTACTAAACGGTAATATTGGTGTATTCCTAGGGATTATCTGACTAGTGGGAAGAACGTTAAAGATTACAGAAACTAGGTAGATGTTTCACAGAAATGGTGCTATAAAAGCCAAGTATATTTGAGTTCGTTAAGTAGCAGCAGAGGAATTGAACCCACGACGCCCGGGTTGGAATGCAACACGGTTTTCCATTCACCTACTAACCGATTAATTATTAATTCAATAATTCTTATACTTACTCATACTCCAGAGTGGTAGATACTCTGAGTATCGCCCTGGTGAAAGACCACTATTAAGAATCGAAATGGTGTTTGAAATGGCTTTAACCGTGTTTGGTGACCAAATCTGAATATCCAGGTACTTCCTGATCTTCCTCTTCCCATCTCCTTCAGCCTCAGGACATACCTTAATTGGGGATGCCATAGTATCACTGGCTCTAGACGGTTGGAAGCAGTTGGGACTCTTGTGCGATATTCACTATAAAAAAATGAAATAACATTTTTTTGCTACTGATTTTTTACACTTTTTCTACGCTTTTGTTTTTAAATTTTTTTTTTTATATGTAGTTGCATTACTGTATCTTGCGAACTGAATTTAATTAAGTAATACATTGCTATAACTGTTAAATGTATAAAGTTTAAATTGCGCATTAATAAATAATCTTCCCGTTTGCTTTAGTCTGAAGTTTTTTCTTCGTTGGAGAGAATTCTCACAAAGAAAATAGCATTTTCTTTCAGATAAGAAAAGTTTGTTCTTGCCTTCATTTGAGAATGTAATTTTTCTATATCTAAAATCAAACCCGATCTAATAAAATAGATACTTATGCAAAAACTAAAAAGAAAACCGATAGAAAGGCTTTCTGGGCGTTTTCGTGTATGTTCATATGTTCATTTTTCTTTCACTTTTGGTGAAATTAATCAAATATTTTCCGGTTTAGAAACAATTATTCAATGAAAATTAAAAATGACTCTGTATAAAACCACAGATTTTATTTTAATTTTTATGACCGACCGGTTTCGCTTAGCCTAAGCATCATCAGGGTACAAAATTAAGCTAAACAAAAAAACGCACAGTAGTGTGGTTATATATACTCATACATACAGAGGGAGAACAAAATATAAAATAAAATAAGAGAACAGTGAGAAAAGAAAAGAAAAACATTAAAATCATAACAAAAGAACAAAGGAAAGAGACAGACAATATGAATTGAAAGAGGCAAAACCTCAACTGAGAAGATGATTAAAGAACAATGAGAAGTTTTATGCGTTTACGAGAAAATACCTAATATTGGACTACTGGACAAATTTTCCTGATTATTAATAATATTACTATTAATTTTAATGGATTTCTTTATTTCTGGTGAATTATTTAATCTGTTGCCATGACCATTTTTGTGGAGAATGTGAGTACCGATGATGCTTAGGCTAAGTGAAACCGGTCGGTTATGTTATATATTACTGTACAATATTTTATATTGTTATTGTACAAAGTTATTTTTGAATTTCATAAAACAATTATTTCTTAAACAGTTATATTTACCTGTCTGCGGGACCTAGGAGCTGATAGGTCTTACGTAAATATACCATATGTTTTTTATTTCAAACCCCTGCAGATTAGACTTCTAACCATATTAACCTGTTATCGTATACGGCAAAAAAAAATCGTCCTTTCTTAAACGGGATTTTTTTTAGTGGGACACCAAAAACCTTTCTTTGAAAAATGTCAATTATGTTTTTCTTTACTAAATAAATATACAGATCTATTTTTGGCATCGCTAATATAAAGTCGTCAAATGAATCGAGGTTGGCAGTTCACAATAAAGGACTAATACCAACCCTGATGTGTGGCGGTGAGGCATGAAACTGGCAGAGGAAGGGCGAAAATAGACTTAATGCAGCAGAAATGAGATCCATGAGGTGTATGTGTGGTCATACTATGTTTGACTGTATAACGAATGTAAAAATCCCAAAAAGATTGCAAAGCCGATGTTAACGTAATGAAGAACCTTAAGAAAGGGGCGCTTGGGTACTTTGGACGAGTGAAATATATGAGCGGAGAAAAGGGGGGTAAGTAGAATAATATACAACGCGAAAGTGAATTGAAAAATAAGTCGAAGACGCCTAAGAAAGGTACGGCACAATAAATGAACCAAACATTTGAGTCAGAGTAAAAGATAATGAATGAGATGATGCATGAATGTGGATGAAGCAAGAAGGTATGTCAAGACAGAGTCGTGTGGTTGTCAACCCTCTTTGTCTATATCTTTGCGAGAAAATGGCATGATGGTTAGTTAGTTAAGACAAAATTGTTGAATTTGATGGTTTGGGCCTCCAAAGGTCGCGGGTTCAAACCCGGCGTGCGCCAACAACTTTTATTTAATTAATTTGTGTCATAACACATTTTAATTCATTTAAAAATAATAAAAATGTATATTTGCGGCACGTTTCAGAGTGGTAGAAAAGTATCGCCCTGGTGAAAGACCGCCATTCAGAATCGAAACGTTGCTTGAAATGGCTTTAGCCATGTTTGGTGACCAGATCTGAATAGCCAGGTACTTCCCAACCTTCCTCTTCTCAATCTCATTCCCCTCCCCACTACCTTCAGCCTCACAACATACCCTATTTGGGGATGCCATAGTCTCACTGGCTCTAGACGATTGGGAGCAGTTGACTCTTGTGCGGTATTCACATACAAAAATATAAAAATAAAAAGTTTGGGTATGTAGAGCGAATGAACGAAGAAAGGAGTGTGATGATAATATATGTCGCGAAAGTTAATGGAAGAAGAAGTCATGGACGCCCGAGGAAGACATGGCACGATCAAGTGAATCAAATACTTGAGTCGGGGCATGTCAAGACTATCAAGAGCTCGAGTAACAGAAAAGTACGAATGTGAATGAAGCAAGAAAAATAGTTTTTATTTTTTTCAACTTTTTATCTTTTTGTGATAAAATTTTCGTTTTTTCAGTTTTGGTGGTGCACTGCTAGTTAATTCTGATAAAATTCATTGAAAAGTTGGCAAGACGAAAAAAAAAATATGTACAGAATAATTAAAGTTTAACATCTGAATTAAAGTTTCGACCTTAAACTTCGTAGTGGGGGTTTGTAAAGAAAGTCGGACTAATCATTATTTACTTTGAAATGGCGTGATGGTTATACTAACTTAGTTATTCAACTCCAAATTGTTGAAAGGAAGGCAGAAGAAATATGTTTCAGAATTTAAAGTTTCATCTTTAAATTTTCTTAATAAACCGTAGTGAAGGGTTTGTAGAAGTCGGACTAATCATTATTTGTCTCTTTGACTCGAGATTTGTATTAAATTTATGTTTGTTCCAGAAAACTCTTTCATCTCGACTTCTCATTTTCCATTTCAATAACCGAGGACTACTGAAGGAAAACATTCCTTGTTTTTGATGTTTTTATATCATGTTCTAGAAAACTTTTCATCTCGGCAGTTTTTTCACTACTAATTGGGAATGTTTTAGATGTTTTATATCGAAAATGTCTTTGATTGGCACGTTAATTTTTTTGTATTTGATTGACGTTATTATTTTTGTATACAGTCGGGATTTAAACAACAGCGGGATACGGCATTCGTTTATTTATTTATTTATAAATTAACGGACTAAAGTCCAATTGCAAACAAATACAAAACACGAAATGTGAAAAAAAAACAACAGAGAAATAACAGCACATGCACAATATTAAATGAAGCAATGACAAAAAGAGGACAAAATACACAAAAAGAAAGAAGATTCGAATCAAAGCCAAGGTCAAGTCAAAGTTTTGGTAGAGTTGTAAAGAATGACAAAAATCATTTAGTCTGCTACCAAAAATTTTAGACCATGGCTTGAGTTAACAAGTCTCGACATTCTGGACATTGGAGAATGATACCCATAATTAGTAGAGTGATGATTGAGGAACAGCAATTCATTGTTTCTGTTTCTGCGGTATTAGTATGTATTATCAATATTAATGGGGTTATATAGTGTATATTGGAGTTGTCTTCTTTTGTAACAGAATTTCACAACTTTTGATCATTCAACTAGGGATGTTTGATATCGGAAATTGGGTGTCACTGCGGTTCCAGTTACCGGTGACTGGCGAGGAACCGGTTATTTGTTCCGTTATTTTCGGATCGAAAAAAGAAGAAAAATTCCACGAAGAATATTTTTAAATTACGAAGTCATGTTTGTATTATTACCAAACTTAACCTAACCCATCCAAAATAAACTAACCTTTTTATTTATTTTTACTTCAACGCCTTTGTGTGAAACTGGTAGTTTATAAATTGAGAACGGGTTTTTATTACTTGGAGGGGGGGGGGTTGCTTGCGTAATTCTAGGAACAAAAACTGTGGAACCGGTTCCTCATTTCTCGCCTAAAACAACCACAACCGCACCTTTCACCCAAAGTATTGCATGAACATCTACCATTTTAATTTGCACAAAATAGGCACCGGTTCCAAAATTTTACTTGTTTAAAAAATAACCGGTTCCAAAAATAACCGGTTTCAAAAATAACCAGTTCAAAAAATAATTGGTTCCTCGGAGAAATAATATCGACGGTTCCAGTGACCGGTTTAGAACCGGTTCCTTTTAACTTTTTAACCGGGACAGGAATATCGACCATCTCTACATTCTACAAAGAAGTAAACTGGTTACCCAATTAGTCCAGGTTATTTTGAGGATGTTCCTATATATACAAATGTATATATCTTCCGTGATGATGCTTGGTGAAGTGTCCAGGTTCTATGCAGTACAGAAAAATACCATTCTGAATATAGAATTTAATCCTAGATCACGGTTGGGTACAGAAGGTTTTTCATCTTGTTAAGAGTGCTTCTGGCTATCTTAATATGTAACCTCACTTCTTGAGATTCCCTTTTTTTGTTAGTCAAAGTTCCTAAGTTTTCTATCATTAATTTAAATACGTCTTTATGGCTTTGATAATATAATAAAATAGTGATACATAAGCAACATGGAGTAAAAATTAGCTCACTAAAACTTAACTAACTTACTGAAGATATTACAATGTTTTTTTTTTTTTATTAAAATGTTAACATACAAAATACATTTGTTATATTAAATCCCAAAAGTTAAAAAAAATCTCTTTCTGGGAAAGGCAATATTATAAAACAAAAAGGAATAATATTTTTACAAAGCCTACAAAGACAAAAGAAGAGCGAACAAGCGAAAAAACACATCAAAAAGAGACTCATAGAAAAGAAACTCATAGGAGTAGAGACCAACTAGATAAACATCACAAATACAGCAAGAAATACATTCACAAACACAGAGGTCTCACAGGTAAGACATATCACTGATTTATAAAATTGTCGAGAAAATATTTGGAATATATGAAATATATGGAAAAATTATGGAAGGTATTGCATTGCACTACTCCAGCATACCTTCTGGAATAAAACTTTATTATTATTACAATATCCTTTAAGTGCTTTTGTTAATATTTGTTTGTTCCCAACTGGGAGTTTTAATTGTTTGGGTAATGCATTATAATGTGTATTTGCTATGTATTGTAAGGAGTTCATTCCTAATTTAGTTGTTTGAGTAGATGACGATAAGTGCATTTGTTTTTGTGATCGTGTTTTGTGCTGTCAATTTAACATTAGTGTTTTTGGCACAAGCCTACTATAGCCTTCCTGTAACTACATTCAGTGCAGTTGAATATATCTACTATTTCTGCGAAGGAATTAACCACTGCATGCAATCTAGGTACAAGCGAGTATCTACTGTCAATGATTTAGTGGTATATTATTGTTACACATGCATAGAATTTTGAATTGAGTTCTTCTGTTAGGTACATGGAAGGTAATTTGATCAAGTGAATCAGGGCTGTCTATAATACCATTAAAAACTTTGAAAATTTAAGTCAAAACCATTTTTTTTGAGAAATATATTCTATTGGCTCGTTGCTGATTTTGTATTTTTTAAACCTTATCAATTTTTTATATCATTATAATGGTGGTGTAATTTACACACCGCCGTTTATTGATGTTAAATGTTAAACCTTATTAAATGACGCTTTACATTGCTGTAGTAAGCTTCTCATTGAAAAAAGTGTGAATTTAATTTCATATTTTGAGTTTTAAAAACCAGTTTCTGACTTAAAACTAAATGGCTGGTTAATGGGTTATTTCAATCTTAGATGAATTGAATATTGTTGATACGTTACTGAGACAACGCGAGTGAATGCACTAAACCGAGTCAGCGAGACATACCTGAGATTTACTGCGTTTAGTATCACACAAACATTTGTTCGACAGACAAACTGTCTCCAGCTGTCAAAAGGCGTCGCTGTAGGCTCCTTTCTGATAAAAATGCCTTGAGCAGTGTAAAAAACATTTGAGAGAAAAAAACATATATCATGGCGTTTCTTTCCATTATCATCTGAAAAAAGTTTACATCTCATAGTATTAATACCTTGGAGTAACAATGTATGGAGAGAGAGCTAATTATTTTTACCCAACCTACACAAACTTGCGATAAATCACTTTCTCCGGGGTTTAACGCCGTACACCATGAGAGAGAAAGAGACAACAAAAATATCACACTGTTTTTATGCGCTGTAAGGATGATCTTGGTCTCCCGCGTTTCCGGAGACTCCGCTCACATGTTTTGATTTTCGACTAAACTGGACACAACTAAACGGTTTTTAGGTTATATGCTATATTTTTGTTGATACCAATACTGTGAAAAAGTGGTTAGACGAATAAACAAAAACATTATGTCGACATGTGCTATGAATGGATGTATAAATACCCTAGCCCTAGTCCTATCCACGCCCAGGCCTGCCGAGTCCGGCGAAAATCATCAAAAACTGACTTTACTGCCTTAGATAGGTATCACTCGACGGCCTGCGTGGTCGAGTGGTAAGACGCTCGAGTACGCATCCAGAGGTCGCGGGTTCAAACCCGGCGTTCGCAAATACATTTTATCTAATAAGTTTGTCTCATAACACAATATATTCATATTAAATAATATACAGTATATTTGCGGCACGTTCCAGAGTGGTAGATACTCCAAGTATCGCCCTGGTGAAAGACCACCATTCAGAATTGAAACGTTGCTTGAAATGGCTTTAGCCGCCGTGTTTGGTAACCAGATCTGAATAGCCAGGTACTTCCCAACCTTCCCTTTACTCATCCTTCTCCTTCTCCTCCCCCCTACCTTTAGCCTTACAACATATTGGGGATGCCATAGTCTCACTGGCTCTAGAGGGTTGGGAGCAGTTGAGACTCTTGTGCGGTATTCACGTAAAACAAAAAAAAACTCTTTGTACTCTAAGATTAATACGGTAAGCGTGTGTCGTACGTGGTTCGATCGATTGCCGCTTGGAGCGCTAACGTCTGCTAAAGATCAGTGTTTTCTTTCCCCTCAAAATAATGCCCATAGTACAGCAAATGCATTAGCCCACTTACGCTGCAATAATAAAACGAAATCATTTCAGTTGGACTTATTTCACAATCTTTGAGATTGCATCCAATGCAGCCTGCGGAGGAAGGGGGAGTAAAAAGGGAGGAATAGGGGAGGGATATGATGGTAGCAGGGGTCGGGGTGGTTTGTTTTCATCTCGAGCTAGCCTCTTACGCTGACTTCTATACTCTGCTCTATTTGTGAGGGGTTGAAAACCTTGCGGGTAGTTTATTTCGGTGAAGATTTTTTCGGTGCTGATTGCTGACAATATGGAAGATCTACAGTTTCTCGTGTCTAGGATGAACCAAGTATGTATGCAAAATGAGTTGATGATGAATGTAAGTAGGTCCAAAGTGATGATGTTTGAAAGAGAGAGTACGAGAACAGCGTGCAATATAGTTGTGAATGATGAATACTTGGAGCAAGTGGATGAGTTTGAGTATTTAGGAAGTATGTTTACAAGAGACGGAAAGGCTGATAAGGATATTGAAAGAAGGGTGAATGCAGGAAACTCCATTAATGGAGGACTGAACGCTGTTGGGGCAAATAAGAAATTGTCCAAAGAAGCGAAGCTAGCAGTCCACAATGGAGTGCTTATACCAACCCTGATGTATGGCAATGAGGCATGGAACTGGCAGAGGAAGGATGAAAGTAGACTGAATGCTGTGGAAATGAGATCTTTGAGACGTATGTGCGTAAAACCATGTATGACCGTATTAAAAATGTGGATATCCGGAAAGAATGCAAGGCTGATGTGAGCGCAATGAATAGGATCAAGAAAGGGACGCTTAGATGGTTTGAGCATGAAGAGCAAATGAACGAAGAAAGGAGTGTGAAAAGAATATATGATGCGAATGTGAATGGAAGAAGAAGTTGTGGACGCCCGAGAAAGACATGGCGCGATCAAGTAAATCAAATACTTGAATCGGGTCACGTGAAGAGTCAGAATAACAGAAGAGTATGAATGAGACGATGTACGAATGTAAATGAAGCAAGGAGTGTGTGCCAAGACAGAGTTATATGGCGGTCCGTCCTCTCTGCCTACCCCTGCGGAGAAACGACGTGATGGTTAGTTAGTTATATGTGAAATAAAACATATTGAACAAATAAAATGTATTTTCGGACGCTGGTATTTGAACTCGTAACCTCTGGATTCCTAGTTGAGCGTTTTAACCACTCGACCACGGAGGCCGTATACCAGAATTTTAACAATAAAATGTGGGAAGGCTGTATATAGCAGTGCGAGCGATGAATCGCTTCAACAACAATTGACAGCCTCCTTAGTCGAGTGGTAAGACGTTCGACTACGAATCTAGGGATCACGAGTTCAACCGACGTGCGCAAATAACTTTTATTCAATCAATATGTGTCATAACACATTTAATTAATATAAAATTATATATAGTATATTTGCGGCACGTTCCAGAGTGGTAGATACTCTAAACATTTTACCCTGGTGAAAGACCACCGTTCAGAATCGAAACGTGGCTTGAAATGGCTTTAGTCGTGTTTGGTGATCAGATCTGAATAACCAGATATTTTCCAACCTTCCTCATACCCACATCCTTCCCTTCCCCTCTACCTTCAGCCTCACAACATACCCCAATTGGGGTATGCCATAGTCCAACTGGCTCTAGACGGTTGGGAGCAGTCCGGACTCTTGTGCCATAACAATAAAAAATCAGTGTCTCATTTCTGTGAAATCCTCAAAAGGAGCCTTAGTGAGTACGCTGTTGAAAAAATAATAAATTTATTTACAGGTATGTACTTTATAATTAATTTAAATACTAAAAAAATTGAAAAAGAACATTACTACGTATTTTAGAACGAATCATCCTGGCTTAAATTATTTTTTATGGACAAATTTCCTTTGATATATTAGTGTTCTGGATTACGTAACCTTTTTTTTAAAGAGTCATGGTCGTAAATCGAGGTTCCACTGAATTCATTTTGAAAAGACTGTGTTTTTGCAGTATTATTTTTGATACTAGAAATGAATTGAAAACTACAAGAAACTTGAAATCGGCAAGAATTAAACTTCTAGACTTCACTAATAAATAAAAATTAACATGATAATATTTGTAAAGTAATAAATTTCTGATGGAAAGTGATGCGTTTTGCATTTTTCAGCTTGCGAAGTGATTTCCATCGTGAACTATAGAGCTGTGCAATATTCATTTAAGTGTCAAAAGACACGGATAACCCTAAAAATATAACAATATAACACTATTGGTATACGCCCAAGTGGATGTACATTTGACAGTGAATGTACTCGTAAGTGAAAGTTCTTTGCTTATAAAAATAATAACAGAGAACTTATATAGCGCAGTTTTGTGATATTTCACCTCAAGTGCGGTTCATACTAAATTAATTATGGTTATAAAACTAAGTTACAAGGAGAAAATAATATATAATATGTATCCAAATTAAAACTATCTAAAATCATGATCTTTATCATAAATCATGAGAAGGAAAAGTTCAGATGGGCATAACAGTGCATGTGTACATCAATAGATTAACAAAAAAATTTACCAGAAGCTAGGGGTATAAAAAATCAGATGAAACGCATGAATTTCAAAAGAAAAGGAAATTAGATTGAGGATAGTTACTATGTTGGTACTTAAAACATTTATATTCAAGTTTTATAAGTAAACGATTCTAAAAATGCAAACAGTGTAAATATAACAAGTAACAAAAGAACAATAAATATTTTATGACAATGAGTACATGGTTTTCAGTAGATAGTGAGGACATTGAGTTGTAATGATAGAAGTAAGGAGAAAACCGAAACAAAGCAAATTAGGGACGTTTTTAAAGAAATTAAATTTTAATACGTTACGTTTTGTATGCAGGACTTTTAAACAATTTGATTTTTAGGACCCGTTTTAACTCTGCTAGGTTCTGTATGTTATGTGCAAAGTAAGGATATTAGTAAATATAAATATGGATTGCGTACATTGTATTATTATTGATTTAAGATATATGATGGTATAGCCTTCTTGTATCTACATTCCATGCAGTTAAATACATCAGCCACCTCTGCGTATGTATTACCAACTACATGTACATGCAATCTAGGTACAAGCGAGTATCTGAATGTCTCAGTCCTGATGTTATTGTTACAATTAAATAGAATTTTGGATCGAGTAGTTCTCGTTGGTATATGAAAGGCAATAAGGTTCAGCAAATCAAGGCTGTCTACAATACCATTGACAATTTATAAGTAAAAGTAACGTCGAAAATAATTCTTCAATCTGAAAGTTTTAATAAGTTAAATTTTTTCGTCAAGTAAACACTATCAACTTATAACGCCTCTGAAAAAGTCCTGATAGGTTTTACCAACACGGCTTTATATCTAGTTTCGGCCACATTTTTTACCCTACATATTCCGTATGGTTTTGGTTTATGTTCTCCGTTCCACATTCTATAACTTCGGAGTAGTGAGAGAGGATACAATGCCACAATTATAACTTAATTCTCATTCAAATATTATATTTTTAGCGTTTTATTTTTAATCTCCAGTTGCCCTTTTTTCCAACTATTCACTATTTTTTTTTTTTTTTACGTGAATACCGCACAAGAGTCTCAACTGCTCCCAACCGTCTAGAGCCAGTGAGACTATGGCATCCCCAAATAGGATATGTTGTGAGGCTGAAGGTAGTGGGGAGGGGAAGGAGATTGGGAAGGGGAAGGTTGGGAAGTACCTGGCTATTCAGATGTGGTCACCAAACACGCCTAAAGCCATTTCAAGCAACGTTTCGATTCTGAATGGTGGTCTTTCACCAGGGCGATACTTAGAGTATCTACCACTCTACATATTCAAAGCATTATTTTTTAAAGTTTTTTTTAAATTTATAAATTATATATTCTTTTTTTTTCGTATAAAGCAATTACTGTGGTTTGACATGTTTAATGAAACGAAACAATAATTATAATTTAAATGTTATTCTATTGTTTTCTTACTGTTCTCTTATTTGTTTTATATAGTGTCCTTCCTCTGTATGTATGTATAACCGCACACTATGTATTGTTTGTTTAATTTTTTTCCCTGATGATGCTTAGGCTAAGCGAAATCGGTCTGTCATAAAAATTTTAATAAAATCTGTGGTCTTATACAAAGGTATTGTTTCATTTCATTATAATTTTTTGATTCACGCAAACATGTCGTGTCTTATTAGAAAGTCACCGACTTCTTTTGCACAGTCTTCGTGTATTCTCCGTTCACCCGATCTACGTGTCCTAGGCCTGCATGGTCGAGTGGTAAGACGCTCGACTGCGAATACAGAGGTCGTGGGTTCGAACCCGGCGTGCGCAAATATAATATATTTAGTTAATATGTGTCATAACACATTTCCATTGACATAAAATATAACATAGTATATTTGCGGCACGTTCCAAAGTGATAGATACTTTAAGTGTCGCCCTGGTGAAAGACCACCATTCAGAATCGAAACGTTGCTTGAAATGACTTTAACCGTGTTTGGTGACCAAATCTGAATAGCCAGGTACTTCCCAACCTTCCCCTTCTCAATCTCCTTCCCCTCCCTACTACCTTCAGCCTTACAACATACCCTATTTAGGGATGCCATAATCTTACTGGCTCTAGACGGTTGGGAGCAGTTGAGACTCTTGTGAGGTATTCATATAAAAAATATAAAAATATACATATCCCCACTTTTTCATTCTCAATACGGTCTTACGTGATTTTTCGATTCACAGTTCGACAGACCTTACCAAAAAACTCCACAGTGTTTCGTTTCCAACATTTGTTGAGTTTTGAAGTTTAGCAATGGGTTTTCGATCCCCGTTTCATATTCTATGACGCAAAGAGTTCGTATTACACACAAGTACAGTATCAAGTAGTGGAAATAGCAAAGGTAGAGGGGCATGGAGTAAACTTCCAGGCCGAAAGTTCAAGGAGAAATGCTCTTTGCCAAACTGGACTGCAATAAATTGGCAAGTTGCATAAGAGAGGGATATTTGCTCCGATATTAGTCTATGAAGGGTTGGCACTCTTTATATAATGGAAAATAATACACCCTGATTTATTTTGAAGTGGTTATTTTCAATTTTTGCCATAAGTGGTTGATTCTTGGCTGGTTTTGAGATTTGATGTATTTTTTTCAACGAATTTATTTATAAACTAACGAACTATAGTCCAATTACAAAAAAAATACATAACTCGGAATTGGAATAAAATTAGCGACAGAGAAAAAGCTCCACATACATAATATATATAATATAATAGAATACATTGCCTATACATTATATAACCCACTTCCAGATAAATATAAAAATAGTCAACTTAATAAAAAAATCCAAAATAATGCTTTAAAAGAATATTTTTTTAATTCTTTTAAAGATGAAAATACCTAATTTCGAAATCAGTTTTCTTTTCCCGGTAGCGTAAAAACATCTTCATTGACTGCACAAGAAGGTTTTATTTTTTATCCTTTGTTTCCATTTATAATTTTGTATCTTATATTAATACTAAGTACCTAATTTCTTTATTTTTACACTGTATTTCTGATTATGTTATATTGTATTATATGTCTGTATTCTGTTGTGACTCATGTATTTCTTTAGTTTCCCTTGTCCCAGAGTGAGTTTTTATAACTCATCGGGATTGCTATATATGTAAGCAAGATATTAATAATAATAATAATATTTTAATAAAGTGATTCGGCTAGCGCTCTAGCTCCCAAATGGAAGAGGGTTTCCCAAATTCATAAAGATTCTGGCGTCTCCATGATTCAAGAATTCGTAGTCAAGCAAGCAGAAGGCTTCTACGCCGGAATTCCGAACCATAAAAATAATATTACAAATAATCTCGCCTGGTCTGACGAAAGTATCCATACAAAACATAAATAGCCCAAACAAATCCTCTGGAAGGATTAAAACAGGCAGCCACCTCCCGCTCTCTACTAACAACTAACCTGAATAAATTTAAAAATTATATATATAAATAATACTATTCGAACGTTCCCAAGTGTTAAAAATAAACGATGTGATTAGTCAGTCAAAAATAAGTAATTTCGGCATACCTCAAGGTACAGTTCTGGGACCTCTACTGTTTAGCATCTATGTAAATGACATATTCTATATTATAGGAAAATAGTATCTTATGCTGATGACACCGTCATAATATTTTAAGGTACCGACTAGAATACTGTTAATAAGCTAGCAAATACTGATATCAATATTAATTAAATAAAAACACACGTTGTTTTAATCCACTTTATTTTTGTGTATGTCTACTAGTTCCGATTCCGCTGAAAATTCATCGGGACTTAAAAATATATTTTTTATTTTTAAGTATATTTTTAAATATATATAAAAGCACATTAAAATCATTTCCAATCATTATAAAAAAGCTAGAGAGCTTGTAAACCAAGCTTATCACTCTATTTGCCATGCTATAAACTATAAACTGACAAAAATAGGACAAAACATACATTAGAAAGAACATTCAAGTCAAAGTCAAGGTTATGTCGAGGTTTTGGTAGAGTCGTAAAGAATGACAAAAATCATTTAGACTGCTACCAAATTTTTTAAGACCATTGAGTCAACAAATCTCGACTTCTGGACAGTGGAGAATGATGTATGTTATGCAGTATGTAATTAATTAGATTTAATTAGATCAGTTAGTTGTTGGGGTGGTCCAAGGCCATAGGTTTCTACCCAGGTGTCGTGGGTTCAATTCCTCAGCTAACCAAGTCCTCCATCATTACACAAGCAACAATTTCCCAAAATAGTGATAAAAGTAGGACAAATTTAAATATTGTCAGGTTTTTCATAACATTTGTTTTTTTTTTTTAATAATCATCTAGACTACGATCATACATCTTCGTAAATACCAGTTATCTGGTGGATTTTCAAAATCAGAAAAACATTTAGATTTTTCCTTGCTATATTGAACTAAATTGCTAACAGTAAAACAGATGCTAACTTTAAACACATTGATGTTTATACATAAAATGAAGAACAACTTGTTATCAAAATATTTTTAAAATTATCTACAATGTTGATATTCACAAATATAATAACGCAAAGGGCATGCAGATAAATTAGACTACCAGAAAAGAATAAAGCCAACACACAAAATAGCTTACTATATAAAGGGATGAAATCTTATAATGCTCTGCCGGAAACCATCAAAATTATGCCTATCAATAAATTCAAAACAGCCTGTAAAAACTATTTAAAATGCATATAAATCAAAACAATAAGTAGTATTTGTTAAAATATTATAAATTCAAAAAAAAATAACAATTAGCTACTTGCAAATTTGAACGTACAAAGGAACTAATATAAAATAAATAAAAGTAAAAATAAGTATTTTTATATTCGTAAAAAGCATTAACTTTGTGGCTTGCCATATTTATAAGTATTTTTATTTATTTTTGTTTTAAATTAACTGGTTTGTACTGGCGAAAAATGGCTTTTTTCACCGTTTAAGTAATGTTTGTTTCATTTATATAATGTATTCGTTTAATTCAATCTAATTAAGCATACATTCTGTACCTGAAAGTAATAATAAAATGTACGATCCGAAGCAGGGTAACGTAGTTACCCCATTAGATTTTGCGTATTAAAGCGTTTTCATGACATGATCTTAGGTTTTTTTTTGTAATACTTAGAGAGAAATATATTATTATATTTCATTAATTATTAAATAAGATATCGTACAAAACTCTCGTTCGGGGTAACATTGGGACATCCTTTCGTAACGGAAGTGTTAAAATAACTAAAGCTGTAATGTCAAAATAAAATGCGTATATTTTAATGCAACTATTTTCAGTTTCCACCATGAGGAATGGAGCCATAAATTATCAATTTGAGTGTTAAAAAAATTTAGCAAGACCCTTCTGTTGTTTGGTCCATATTTTCAATCTAAATTCCGGGCAAAGCCGGTTTGGAAAGCTAGTAAAAAATAAAAATTAAAAAATGAAATGTTTTTATTGGTGACTTATAAAATATGGAACTTAAAAACAATATTCTTACAATACATAAGCAGCTTATCAATAAGTTATTATTTATCTGAGGATCTGTGGATCTGTGAAACTGGGGAGGAAAGTCATCATCATTAATAGTAATAGACCAATCCACGGAAATGAGCGAAGGGCATTGGAAGAAACAAATATAGACTTATGTTTTTTTAACGGTGTTTCTGTTTTATTGTTTTTTATTAACTAGTTGCTATCCGCAGTGTAACTTGACTTACCAACCAAAAATATTAGTGGATTTAACTACTCTTTTTAAATAAAGAATTATGTCCGCTGAAATACATTCTAGGTAGGTACTTTACCGCTTCTCCTTGCCCTCCCTCACATTTTCCAACCTTTCAATATTCCCCGAATTAGAGATTGGGGATGTAATAGTTTTACTGGCTCCGGACTGTCGTAACTCTTGAGTGGTATTATATCTAACACAAAAATAAATATTTTTCGTTTTGAAGTTCTATAAATAAAAATTGTTTTCGTGTTAACACTCTCATTCCGAATTCTAATAATAATATTTGGACTATTTGTGTAGCACCGTTTTTGTGAAAAATCACCTCAAAGGCACTGTACAAATCACAATTTTAAGTAAAATTAATTCCTAGTTTATATAAATATACAGCAACACACTTACCTGGCACTTCTGACAGGACACAATCACTTTATTAGAATTTTTTTTTTAAATAATAAATTTAATAATTTAATAATTAATTAACATAATAATTTAATAATTAAATAATTAAATTACTTAATTATTTAATTATTTATTTTTATTTTTTAATTTTTTATTTTTTAATTTTTTTTAATTTAATAATTTAATAATTTTTTAATAATTAATTTAATTTAAAATTTAATTTTAATAATTTAATAATTTTATAATAATTTAATAATTTAATAATTTAATAATTTAATAATTTAATAATTTAATAATTTAATAATTTAATAATTTAATAATTTAATAATTTAATAATTTAATAATTTAATAATTTAATAATTTAATAATTTAATAATTTAATAATTTAATAATTTAATAATTTAATAATTTAATAATTTAATAATTTAATAATTTAATAATTTAATAATTTAATAATTTAATAATTTAATAATTTAATAATTTAATAATTTAATAATTTAATAATTTAATAATTTAATAATTTAATAATTTAATAATTTAATAATTTAATAATTTAATAATTTAATAATTTAATAATTTAATAATTTAATAATTTAACAATTTAACAATTTAATAATTTAATAATTTAAAAATTTAATAATTTAATAATTTAATAATTTAATAATTTAATAATTTAATAATTTAATAATTTAATAATTTAATAATTTAATAATTTAATAATTTGATAATTTGATAATTTCATAATTTGATAATTTAATAATTTAATAATTTAATAATATAACAATTTAACAATTTAACAATATTTTACAATTTAACAATTTAATAATGTAGTAATTTAATAATGTAATAATTTAATAATTTAATAATTTAATAATTTAATAATTTAATAATTTAATAATTTAATAATTCAATAATTTAATAATTTAATAATTTAATAATTTAATAATTTAATAATTTAATAATTTAATTTAATAATTTAATATTTTAATAATTTAATAATTTAACAGTTTAACAATTTGAATGAAAGTTTTTTGCAATATCTTAGATAAAGAATACTCTGATTTTAAAATAATTGTAGCTCCACATTAAATTCCTAAAAGTTCGTACATATTTTTTGCAGGAGCATCAGAAACTCAATATGCGTCAGCAGTTTGGGTCGTTGCATTTGAATTCGGCGGCGTCAGCGGCGGATGGAGTTCGTTACTCCCCATAAACTGACTTTAAAAAAACTTTTTTTTACAAACAATATCTTCATTTCGTATCTCCCTATAGCACTCTGAAAAAAGGTAGTTACCGCCTCTGATCTCCGGTCTCTTCTGGTCTCTGTTCCTTTGCATTTCCCCGCTTGAATATTTAATGCAAACTCCCCTTCAATGTTAATTTTTCCATTTCGGAGCGAATCCCAACTGTCGACCTTGGGAAGCCTCAAAGTAGAATTTGTTAAAAAACGACTCCGGTAATATGGCATAGCTTCACACTTAAAAATATATATACCTACCCAGGGTTTGACAGACATTATCTGGCATTATTTACAAACATATGGCCTTCGTGGTCGAGTGGTAAGACGCTCGACTACGAATCCAGAGGTCGGGGGCTCTAATCCCGACGTGCGAAAATAAATTTTATTTAATTAATATAAAATAATGTATACTTTATTTATATATAGTAAATTAGAATCTAAAAAAGGTATGTTACAAAAATATTTTGGACTTTACCCGATGTGCCATTATTAAAAAATCATTCAAAAGATCGGTAGGTATGTATATTCTGATGATGCATTAAACTTAACCTTTCAGAATAATTTAGGTTTAAAAATTATTATAATTTGGAGTCACTGCTGTATCTTTCTAGGGACACTGCCAATAATTGTTAATCATATTTATTTTGACGGCCTCTGTGGCCGAGTGGTAAGACGCTCGACTACGAATCCAGAGGACACGGGTTTTAACCCTGCCGTACGCAAAATATATTTTTTAAATTAAAATGTGTCACATTTAATTCATATAAAATAATATATCAAAACATTGCTTGTAATGGCTTTAGAGGAGTTTGGTGACCAGATCTGAATAGCCAGGTACTTCCCAACCTTCCTCTTTTTCATTTAAATCCCCTCCTCCACTCCCTCCAGCCTCACAATATACCCCAATTGGGGATGCCATAGTCGCACTGGTGCCAGATGATTGAAAGCAGTTGGAACTAAAAACATATGTTTATCTCCGGTGACATACAAAAACAACAATAATTTATTCATTTTACATGTCTCCGCTGGCTAGAACTAAATACCAGCCTACTAAAATTTCACACAATACCACCCCCTTAGAGTAACCTAGAGACCTAGTTTTGAGAAATATTGTAAGGAGTTTATCACCAAACTTGACCACAGGAGGTAAGACGTATTTGCCTCCAGCCAATCGGATGCGAAAAAAAACATAAAGATAAACATTATTCCGTCCATATCTGTTCGCAAAAAATTTTGAGTTGCTACATGAGAAAGAAAGAGACATGGATACGTTCAGATGTTGGACTAATCAGGGAATCCCCATTCTTACAAATTCTCTAAGTAAAACATATTAAGAATGCATTCAAACTCATTTTAAACGGGAGTTTATTATATCGAAACAAATAATGCAAAGATTGACTAAATATTGGTGTAGGTAACAAGTTGTTTTTGTAGGTTAGCATGTAAAATATTTAAGGTCAAACTAAAAATACGAATTCTTGGATAAATACCTGTGGAAACTGATTTTTTTGGTCCTTTGTTACTTCAGTTGAAACAACCAACAACTGCACATATAGCCATATCGTTTTTTTTAATATTGTACTAAATTCACTTAAGTAATTATATATTTTAAGCTTTCTGTCTGTCAATTCGACTGACAAGTAAACTACTGTGAAGTTAGTAATATATTGAAAAATAGCTACACGGCTTTTTGCACGCCCCAAATCGTATGTTCTTAATAACAATTATTTGTCTCTTTTTATCATATGTCTACAGAAACGATCATAAAGAGAGAGCTATATTTTGCGAGTATGAACGATTTGACTCATAATTAGAACGGTCTCTCTATATTGTTACTCTAAGACCACCCCCTACTGTCTGATTCTTCGGGAATGGACGGTGCGTACCACGCGGTACAAGTGGGCTGGCCTAAAGTTCTAGCCAGTGGCGACACGCATATTTGCGGCACGTTCCAGATTGGTAGATACTTACGTTATTACCCTGGTGAAAGACCACCATTTAAAATCGAAACACTGCTTGAAGTGGCTTTTTTAGTGTTTTTTTTACAGTTTCATTCGAATACACAGGTACTTTCCAACCTTCCCTTTTCTCATCTCTTTTGTGAGTCCCACTGGGTCCGGGCAGTTTGGACTTATTCATATAAAAATTATGATAAAATCGCTCTCCAAAACTTTTCATAATTTATTTCTTTGCTTGAATTCCCCACTTGTTCAATATTAATAAATGCAAGCCTTTGTTCCACCTAATCATTCCCTAATTTAAGTCTTCTCAAGACCCCGATTAACTAATCTCTCTTCTGAACCTGCCCCTTGTTCTTCTTATTCACTCACTTGTCACTCAACATTCACCTTACATTAATTTCCGAATCAAAATCAAAGCATCTCAAACTTGCGAAACTTTATTTAAATTTAATTTGCTTCCATTCATTCTGTTTTGTAAGATATTAAATTATTTTAATAATTATGTACTTCTCTTCTCCCTTCTATCTCCTACCTTCCCCCGCATCTTCACAAGCTTCTGTTTCTATGTACAGTGGCATAATAACTTTATCATTAACTGGTAGTTAGTACCCGGCTTTGACCGAGAATAAACCCTTTTTTTTCAACACTCCTTTGCGAATGAAGAAGTGACGTTTCGAGGTCAAAATAGTTAAATAATTGAATAAGTAAATGTTTAATTAGGATATTTAAAGAAGGTTGAATGCAAAAAACTTCATTAATGGAGGATTGAACACTGTTGGCGCAAATAAGAAATTGTCCAAAGAAGCACAGCTAGCAGTCCACAATGGAGTGCTTATACCAACCCTGATGTATGGCAGTGAGGCGTGGAACTAGCAGAAGAAGGATGAAGGTAGACTAAATGATGTGGAAATAAGATCCCTGAGGCGTTTGTGCCATAAAACCATGTGTGACCGTATTCAAAATGTGGATATCCGGAAAGAATGCAAGACTGATGTAAGCGAAAGAAAAGGACGCTTAGACGGTTTGGCCATGTATAGCGAATGAACAAAGAAAGGAGTGTGAAAATAATATATGATGCGAAAGTGAATGGAAGAAGAATTCGAGGACGCCCGAGGAAGACAGACACGATCAAGTGAATCAAATACTTGAATCGGGCCACGTAAAGAGTCAAAATAACCAAAGAGTATGTATGAGACGATGTATAAATGTGAACGAAGCAAGTGCTGTGTGCCAAGACACAGTCGCATGGCGGTTCGCCCTCTCTGCCTACCCCTGCGGAGAAACGGCGTGATGGTTAGTTAGTTAGTTATAAAAAGTTTTTTTATGTTGTATGCAAGCAATGCATTTTTTTTAGTACTGCGTTCGAACAAACATTCGCTGCGATACGTATAGTTCTACGCTGCGAAGAATTACGTTAAAAATTTCAGGTGTTTCTTGAAACAACACTTTCCCGCGAAGAACGATTTCCCGCGCTTTTCTAACGACGCCATCTTTGCGCAGTGTTTGAATTTAGAACGTGTACAAAACAAACTCGACTCCGCCTAAAAAACACGTGCTTTCATAACAAACACCTTCCTAGCCTGAATACAATAACACGTAACAATGTCCTATTGCGACATTCAGCAAATGTTTACAAATACGCTGTTGGTAAATTTAATTTATATTCATATTTCAAAGCTCCATAGCCCATGATGAAAACAAATTTTTTTTTTTTTTTTTTTTAACTATTGAAAATCTTATTAAAAATGTTATGGCGTCTTGTTTTATTTTCCCATGTTTCAAAGCTTCATAGCTCATGATGGAAATGACGTTGTAAGCTGAAAATAGATGCGATCACTCATACATTTTGGACAGAAAAAGCTTGAACAAATTCCTTGATGCCAGAGATTAATGTTCGTATAATTCTATCAGACAATCTTTTTATGTGTGTTTGTAAGAACTTTCGAGCTGTGAGTTATGGGGTCAAGAATTTTTTTTTGTTCTCTATCAGGTTTTTCAAGGTCACCGCATCAATTCTTAGCTTTCAAAATTATTAAATTAAATTCGGTCTTATTTTTTTAGTTTTATAATTATACTATAAATAATATAACATAATATTTACGATTAAATGTGACGTCACACGAAACGCTTTTTCTTATAAACCCAAAAGTCGTATTAAATCGCGTGACATCTGTCAAAATCCGTCACGGTGACGTCATCCGACCCCCAAACGAAAAAAAAACAGCCCAACGCCATACCACAATGATAGTGGTTATACCGCACAGGTAGGTTTGTACTGTCAACATTTTGAGCCGGCACAGGTGAGTCTGTTTATCCTCGGTCTTCTCCTTGCCCCCCTCCCGAGCCTCCCGCCTCCCACGGTTTTATACTCCCACCCTTCTTCAAATCCCCACCCTTATATGGCGGTAGTTCCACGGCTAGGTCAGGTCACGATCCCCCCAAAGCAGTGGCTCTAAAACTGTGTTGATTTAAAAAAAACTTTTTAAGAAAAAAAATTAACGCGCCATTTTGGGTAGTTTACACTACAGCACCTAAAAGTTTTATTTTTTTTATTTTACAATAAAATTCACAAGTCTCCAGTACCTGGTTGGATTTTGTATAAAAAAAGTTGACTCAGGTAACTCAATGCTCTCACTGAGTTACCTGAAGCGACAAAAAATAAAAATCCCAAACTTGTGTCGCTTGAGTCGAGCCTTCTACCAAATGGTAAATATATTTTAGATGGCTGAAGGGCCACAAAAGTCTTCAGAATCAAACGACAGTCAGAGCCTTTGATGCAGAAAAAAAACTGATCTTCATATTTAATTCATTTTTTACCAAAGTATCGCTCAAAACCTTGGAATAAGAATATACATGGAGAGGTACCTTTGCGAAACAGTGTAGTCAGTACTGTTGACTTTATACTGACTCGATAGAATGAGACAAAGATGTATTAAAGGATTATGGATAGCCTATTAGTTACCGCCCACATGGAATTCGGACATTTTTAATGCAACACATTTGAACACACTAAACAAAACAATATTAATGTCAATACACCATTAAAATGATTTATAAAGTCAAAATATCACACAAATTCTAATAACAGATGGTTTGTATAAATAATGATGAAAGCTTTTTGTTGATTTTATGTCTTTATAACATTAAAAATTTGAAGGTTAGGAAAAATATATTTAAAACTGTTGAAATACCACATAAAAGTGATTTTTTATAATCTTTGTTTGGTCTTATTTGAACATTCACGCATAGCACATATCACCATCATGTTTGATTTATTTGTATAACCACAACACAAATATAGGAAATAACCTCAAAATCCGTTGACTTAAGTTATGCGACTCGATGATGTGAAGTTAGCGCGGACAGAGAACACTCTTACATACTTAAAAGTGCTACAATATCATATGAAGACTTTTCTTGTCTCTTTCTTTACCATGGTATACTACGTAGAAACCAGGAGAAAGTGATTTATCGCAAATTCGTACTGGTTGGATAAACATTTTTAGCTCTCTCTCCTTATACGAGTATATCCAAGGTGCGCACCGATGTTTACGTCAAGTTCGTGCATGCCTCACATTCGCTCATTCATTAATTACATGACGCTTTTTGTTGCCTTGAAGCAGGTTGTGTGTACAGTGATCGATACATTAAATCAAAATTTGTACTGGTTGGATAGAAATATTTAGCTCTCTCTGTATATTCTTACTCCAGGCTCAAGCCTAATATTGTTTTGACATGAGCAATATGTGAAAAAACCCCATATTTGTACAAATCTCACACACAGTTAAGAAGCGCTGCTGCCCCCTACCCACACCAGAGACCTGCCGTAAACCGCCCAGTTCACTCCCCCTCCGCTCCCCTCCCCCATTTCCCCGTGTCCCTCCCCCCCAACCCGCGCGGACGGATCAATAGTCCGTGGCGAGACCTAACGGTCAGGTGGAACTTAATATTGCTCCGAAACTTAGCGATACAATGTTTATAAGTTCTGTTGGCGAGCCCCACCGCACTTGGCTTTGTAAGTTCTGCCTCTGAGCCGGCTTTCGTTTATTTAAAACTTACTTTTGGTAAACTGCCTTGAAAAGTAAAGTTTTTTTTACGTTTGTTTTTCTTTTCTAATATAGTTGTTTGCTTACTGGACGAATGGCGATCACTCAGGGGCAAGCAGAGATAATCGACCGTCACACAATTCTCAATCATCACTCTACTAACTATGGGTATCATTCTCCACTGTCCAGAATGTCGAGACTTGTTAACTCAAGCCACGGTCTTGAAATTTGTGGTAGCAGTCTAAATGATTTTTGTCATTCTTTACGACTCTATCAAAACTTTGACTTGACCTTGGCTTTGATTTGAATGTTCTTTCTTGTGTATATTTTGTCCTATTTTTTATCATCGCTTCATTATAATATAATGTATGTGCTGTTCTTTCTCTGTTGCTCCTTTTCCCCATTTCGTGTTATGTATTTTTTAGTAGTTGGACAATAGTCCATTAGTTTATAAATAAATAAATAATAGTTTGTGTAAATGTACTGATATATATGACAGGTTAGTAGCTGAGTGGACAAACACGTCGGATTCCAATCTGGACGTCATGGGTTCAATTCCTCTGCAATGCAAAAGCAACGGCTTCCGCTTATTATGATGGTAGTAAGGTTTTTTTTTAATTATTGTCAGGTTATTCGTAACCCGGGAATGTTTGCCTCAAATAGTATTTATTAATAATGCGTGTAAATGATTATTGGATGTTTATAAATACTAAAAATCACAGAATATGTCATGGACTTAATTCACTCTGTTATTTTATTAATGTTTGATACTTACAGCTCATTTTAACGGCCGTACATAAATAAATGAATAATACATCAGAATATCTGTAAAGTCCAGCTTAACATCAAACTTAAGGTAAAAGCTTCATATTTCAGATGAAAGGTGGCTTAGTACAACGCAAATTCGAAATAATAATGTGTACAAAACAAAGTTGATAAATTTAATTCGGGAGAAACTTTGTCCGTAGAATTTCTATTTACAAATGAATTGTTTCCGCTGTTCAAGGGCAATATGTTGGCCATACTGTGGAAATGTTTTTTAAAAATGTTAATATTTTCGGATAACGATGATTGAATCTACCCTACTCGAATCATTTTATACACAAAATGATGGCGGACTTTTAATATCATAGTGCATACCGCGTAAGAGTCCCAACTACTCCCAACTGTCTGAAGCCAGTGGGACTATGGCAACCCCCATTGGGGTATGTTGCGAGCAGTGGCGGCTCGTGACTTTTTGGTGTGCTAGAGTGGTAAGATTGAAAAAAAACGTCATCTATAATGTTTTTGTAACCGAAAACATTTTTTTTTTTTTTTCGAAATTTCAACTTTTTGTATGAAGATTTTTCAGAAGTCCGTGCGGTGCACCACCAAAACTGAAAAATCCTGAAATTTTTCATACAAAAAATAAAATCTTGAAAAAAAAATAAAAATCATTTTCGGCTACAGCAACACTAACGATGTCGTATTTTTCAATCTTAGCACTCTAGCACAGTAAAAACTCACGAGCCGCCACTGGTTGCGAGGCTGAAAAGAGCGGGTAGGGGAAGGAGATGGGAAGAGGAACGTTAAGAATTAACTGACTGTTTAAATCTGGTTAATAAACACGACTAAAGCCATTTCAAGCAACGTTTCGATTCTGAATGGTGGTCTTTCATCAGGGCGGTCACTCCACTACTCAGGCCTTTTTTTAATAGTAAATACCACTCAAGAGTTACAACTTTTTCCGACCGTCTGGAGCCAGTGAGACTATGGCATCCCCAATTGGGGTGCGTTAAGAGGTTGAAGGTAGCGAGCAGGGGAAGAAGACGGTAAGAGGAAGGTTGGGAAGTACCTGGCTACATAGAGGTGGTCACCAAACGCGGCTAAAGCCATTTCAAGCAACGTTTCGATTCTGAATGCTGGTGTTTCACCAGGGTGATACTTGGAGTATCTACCACTCTGAAACGTGCCGCAAATATACTATATATTATTTTATACGAATTAGACGTAAAATAACACCGTGGATTTGAATCCGCGACCTCTGGATTCGCAGTCGAGCATCTTGACCACTCGACCGCGGAGGCCGTCATGTTTTAATGCGGGAGAGTGAAACAAGCTTGACGTAAATAACTCTCCTTCCAGAAGGTTGAGAGGCGAGATAATTAGATAAAATTAATGGAATTCTCCCGGTCCACTTGTGGAACAAATATTGTTCCTTGACCCCTTTGTGGAGAGAAAACTGTGGAATGCGGAAGCGGCAACGGTCCAAAGATACGATTCCACACTTTTTCAGCGCTGAGATCGGATAATTTTGCGAAAATGAATAATCCAATGAGCGGGAGATGGAAAATAAAAATTCCACAGGTTGAAATGTTTTCAGTGAGATTTGATTATTTCTCAGCAGAGCATTTGAGTGCGTATCAAAATTATAAAATATTTTTATTTTACTTTGGAAAGAAATGCTTAATTTTTCTCCCTGATAATATTAGGTCAGTGTGCGATTGCTGATACCTTGAAATATTATGAAAACACAATTGAATTCAGAGGCCGCGGGTTTAAACCCGGCGATGCGCGAATAAATTTGATTTTATTTTATTCATACTGGGTTTTAACCTCAGTGCAATAACATGCAAGAGAGAGCGTTGCTGTAGTCAGTTTTGATAAGTTTTGCCGGACTCGACTAGACCTGGGCGTGGCTAGGACTGGGGCTAGGGTATTTATACATCCATTCATAGCACATGTCGACATAGTGTTTTTGTTTATTCGTATAACCACTTTTCATATTATTGTTAAAAACAAAAAATTATCATATAACCTAAAAAACCGTTGACTTATGTCAATTTATGTCGAAAATCAAAACGTGTGGGTGGAGTCAACGGAGACACGGGACACGAAGAACATCCTTACAGTACTTTAAAGCGGTGTGATAATTTGGCAAAATTTGCTGTCTCTTTCTTTCTCATGGTGTACGATGTAAAAAGCCGGAGAAAGTGATTTATCCCAAGTTTGTATAGGTTGGGTAAAAATAATTAGCTCTCTCTCTCCATATATTGTTACTCCAAGGTTTAAACAGATGTTTAACTAAAAAAAATGATGTTAAATTGTAATAATTCATAAGAGGCCCCACTGCTTGGAGCCAGTGGGACTCCCAATTCGGGTATGTTGTGAGGCTGAAAGGAGTGAGAGAGAAAGGATATGGGGAAGAGGAAGGTTGGGAACTACCTGGATATTAAGATCTAGTCACTAAACGTTTCGTTTCCGAATGTTGTTTTTTTTCCAGAGCGATACTTTTTATTTATTTCTTATATGAATACCGCACAAGAGTCTCAACTGGTCCCAACCGTCCAGATCCAGTGAGATTATGGCATCCCCAAATAGGGTATGTTTTGAGGCTGAATATAGTGGGGAGGGGAAGGAGATTGGGAAGAGGCAGGTTGGGAAGTACCTGGCTATTCAGATCTGGTCACCAAACACGGCTAAAGCCATTTCAAGCAACGTTTCGATTCTGAATGGTGGTCTTTCATCGGGGCGATGCTTAGAGTACCTACCACTCTGGAACGTGCCGCAAATACACTTTTTATTATTTTTATATGAATTAAATGTATTATGACACTTATTAATTAAATAAAAGTTATTGGCACACGCCGGGTTTGAACCCGCGACCTTTGTATTCGTAGTCGAGCGCCTTACCACTCGACCGTGGAGGCCGTCATACTTGACGTTATAAAGCTTAAGAAAAATAAGCTTTTTGCTTTCAGTAAAGCTTTTAATAATAATTTGCTGTATCTTAAAACTTTTTTTTAAATTTGAAATACCCCCTGTGGGCCAGTTCAAAGGTTGTTTTCAATTATGGGAACATTTTACTGTAAAACATTATTCAGACATATTAAGCTAACGTTCAGTCTCCGAAGGTCGCCGCCGACTATTTCTACCTCCACCTGCCACTCGGCGATAAAAGTAGTAAACATTATATACGCCACGCGAACGCGAGAGACCATAAAGTGTGCACTCGTTTTAACGGCTGACGCAAGGACCCTATGTGGAGTCCATGTATTATAGACTACCAAGAACACATCAAAGTTTTCATAATACCCATTGCGTCTTAAAAGGTTTTTTTTTGTTGGTTTTACATAAGAGTTCTACTCGTGAGAGCTAATGGTTCCATTGCACCATGCTTTGCGAGGAATTTAGTTTGTAGAACTACGCAGAATGTTTAATCAGGAGTTTGATGAGATTAGTTTAATGTTGGAGTAAGAATATATATGGAGAGAGAGCTAAATATTTTTACCCAACCTATACAAACTTGCGATAGATCACTTTCTCAGGTTTTTACGTCGTATACCATGAGAGAGAAAGAGACAAGAAAAGTCGTTAGATAATGTTGCAACACTTCTAAGTACGTAATGATGTTCTCCGTCCGAGCCAACTTCACATCACCGAGTCGCATAACTTACGTCGACGAATTTTGAGGTTATTTCCTATATTTGTGTTGATTAAAAAACCTGCAGTGGTTATACAAATACATCGAACATGATAGTGATTTGTGCTATGCGTGAATGTTCAAATAAGACCAAACAAAGATTACAAAACATCACTTTTTAGAGGTATTTCAACAGTTTTAAAAATTTTCGACCGAACTTTAGAATTCTCACATTTTCAATGATATAAAGAAATGTAATCAACAAAAAACTTTCATCATTATTTAGGCAAACCTTCTGTTATTAGTTTTTGTGTGACATTTTGACTTTAAAAATCATTTGAATGTTGTATTGATATTGTTTTGTTTAGTGTTTGTTTTTTTTATTTTAAAAGAAAGACAAATATTCCCGGGTTACGAATAACCTGACAATATTTGAAAAACTCCTACTGCCATCATAAAAAGCGGAAGATGTTGCTTGTGTAATGATGGAGGACTTAGCCAGCAGAGGAATTGAACGCACGACGCCCGGGTGGGAATCCGACGCGTTCTCCACTCAGCTACCGACCGGTCAAAATGTTTATCAAAAATGTCCGAATTCCATGTGGGCGGTAACTAATAGGCTATCCAACATCCTTTAACATATCTTTGTCTCTCCCTATCGAGTCAGTATAAAGTCAATCGTCCTGACTACACTGTTTCGCAAAAGTACCTCTTCATACATATATTCTTACTCCAAGAGTTCAATGCCCACGGCGGGTACCGACTTACTTCAAAGCAGTTATAAACGTCATATAATTAAGGATTGAGGAGATTTGATAGAGTATCTATCACTCTGGAACATGCCGCAAATATACTATATATTATTTTTTATGAATTAAATGTGAAAAAATACATAATAGTTCAATTTAATTTATTTGCGCACGCCGGGATCGAACTTGCGGCCTCTGGATTCGTAGTCGAGCGTATTGACCACTCGTAACAAACACATATCTGTGCGAATTTTGCAAACCACTGTGCCGAACATCTGATAGAGTCAAGCGTCAACCGTATGCTCATGCTTTCGCAGCTCGCCTCCAGATGTCACTAGATTATTCACGAGCCTTCCGGATGTAGGGCTCCAACGGGTGCGGAAGTAAGTTGCTGGGCGAAGAGGATAAGGCTTCGATGGGACAAATTTCGCCCTTCGGCTTATTCATTTATTTATTTACGAATTTTTCGGTTGATGCTCGGTGAAAATATGAACGTTTTACATATATTATCAGCAATTAAATATAAATCAACTTTGCTTATATATTTTTCGCAGAAGTTTAATATTTAATTTAAGTTTAATTTTCCATATTAATTTCAGGAACACCTTTGTTATATTTAGGAATGCTGAGGGGAGCCTTTTTTAGGAAAGAAGGAGGTTAAACTGGGTCTTGAAAACACCCATAATAATAATAACAGGGAACTTATATAGCGCAGTTTTGTGATATTTCACCTCAAGTGTGTTTCATACTAAATTAATTATGCTAATAAGATTAACTAACAAGGAGAAAAAAATACATATTATGTATACAAATTAAAACTATCTTAAATCATGATCGTTATCATAAATCATGATAGAAAAAGGTTCAGATATGGGTATAACAGTATATGTGTAGATCAACAGATTAAAAAAAACAATTTACCAAAACTAAGGGTATAAAAATTCAGATGAAACACATGAATTCATATTAACATATTTGTCGAATCAAAGAAAAGGAATTAAGATTGAGGACAATTAATATGCTGGTACTTAAAACATTAATATTCAAGTATTATAAGTAAACGTGTGTTAGGAGGGAGGAAATATAGAAGCTAGTAAACAATTCCATACTCAAGCCGTTTTTGACGGTCTCCATAGTCGAGTGGTATGACGCTCGACTACGAATCCAGAGGTTGCGGGTTCATTCCCGACGTGCGCAAATAACTTTTATTTAATTAATATATGTCTCAACACATTTTAATTAACATGAAATAATATATAGTATATTTGCGGCAAGTTCCAGAGCGGTAGATACTCTAAGTATCGCCCTGGTGAAAGACCACCATTCAGAATCGTAAAGTTGCTTGAAATGGCTTAAGCCGTGTATGGTCACCAGATCTGAATAACTAGGTACTTCCCAACCTTTCTCTTCCCATCTTCTTCTCCTCATCACTACCTTCAGCCTCACAACATACCACAATTGTGGGTGCTATAGTCATACTGGCTCTAGTTGGTTAAGAGGAGTCGGAACCCTTATGCGGTATTCAATATAAAAATAAATAAATAAAATTTGAGCTCAAGAACGAGTAACCACCCGCTCTCATGCGACAAATCCCAACCTGGTACAAATGTCGGGCACGCGTACGGCGTGTCTCCCGGCTGTGCAGTGATGCTGAAGGGAACGCCAACGTAGACTCTTCGTGGCACCGTTCATTGAAATATTGGTAGAATACACACATTATTTTCACCTGTGATATAAAGACGGCAATTTGTTAAGATACGGGACGCTGTCGAACAAAACTCCCGTTTCAGCACAGAGTCAATGTTTTTTTCAGGTAATTAATGTCTCCAGACCAGAGGTGGCTGTTCAGCGGCTATGTACTATTATAGTACGAGCGAGCCCTACACAAAACCCCAGCATCTTAGAGGCTAACTCAACTCTTTTTTTTTACTAACCTACAAAACATTATAACATAAGTCTATATTGTCGGCAGCTTTCTTTAGCCATTAAGTTTAGATCATTAGCAGTTTGCTGCTATATAAAAAAGAGCCTGACAAAATCGCATCTCCTTCGAAAAGGTTTTCGTCATCTGAGACGAATTGTAGGCGACGATTTTGAGGTGTTTCAAATATAACCTTTCTAGGTCCATGACTTTGTGACCTTTAACTCACGATGCGCAAATAAGCTTAATTAAACTTACACGTATTATTTCAAATATGATGAAATAAAACAATGTAATGTATGGTATAGTTGCGAAAATTTTCTCTAATCATCAATCTGAATTGTGAGGTTCTCCCCAACCTTTGTCTACCCTTTCTCCCGGCATATCCCGAAATAGGGATGTTTAAATAATACAAATTAATTATAAAGCTCTAGCCATCGTTAAACGTTTAATTCTGAATGTATTTCTAGTGTTTCTCCATGCCCACGTATGATTAACGCCGCCCGCGATAACATCCCTAAATCAACAGCCTTATGCCACCGCCAAATCGGTTCTCCTAATCCCTTAACTGGCAAACAATACCTTCACCACCCTATAAAACCTCCCCTAACGGTAAGCTGTACCCTGCCGCAAATGAACCGATGTTCCGTTGTACCAATGTAACAATGTGCCAACTTACATGTAGGCGTGATTTAGTGGAGGTGTTAGTAATGTACGATTTGAATCCACAAGTATTAGAATATCTCACGGTAGAACTTAAAAGTTAAGTAACAATGTATGGAGAGAGAGCTAATTATTTTTACCCAACCTATACAAACTTGCGATAAATCACTTTCTCCGAGTTTTTACGTCGTACACCATGAGAGAGAAAGAGACAAAAAAGATAATACACCGCTTCTATGTACTGTCACGATGATCTTGGGCTCCTGGGTCACCGCGGGACTCCGTCCACATTTTGTATTATGCCACTAAACTTGACACAACTAAACGGTTTTTCAGGTTATATGCTATATTTTGGCTTATAACAATACTGTGAAAAAGTGGCTATACGAATAAATAAAAACATTATGTCGATATGTGCTATGAATGGATGTATAAATACCCTAGCTTTAGTCCTAGCCATGCCCAGGACCGCCAAGTCAGGTAAAAATCATCAAAAACTGACTAAACTGCCTTGAATAGGTACCACTCTATGTACTCTAAGAGGTAGAACAATCTTACTGGTACGTATAGAGCAAGGAATTTGTTTATATGAGATTTTTTTTTTTAATTATCTTTTATTTTTGAATTAAAAGAGAATTGTTTGTATTTGCTCTGACGTCAATAAATCTACGTTTTGAGTTTCTACGTCAGTTAATTTTACCTCCTAGCCATACCAATCACGAACTGTTCGCATTGTCCATGGTCGAGTGGTAAGACGCTCGACTACGAATCCAAAGGTCGCCGGTTCAAACCCGGCGGGCGCCAATACTTTGTATTTAATCAATATGTGTCATAACACATTAAATTCATATTATTAATTTATTTTTTTTATGTTTGCGGCACGAGTGGTAGATACTCTAAGTATCGCCCTGGTGAAAGACCACCATTTAGAATCGAAACGTTGCTTGAAATGGCTTTAGTCGTGTTTGGAGACCAGATCTGAATAGCCAGGTACTTTCCAACCTTCCTTTTTCTGATCTCCTTCCTCTCCCACTACCTTAAACCTCACAACACACCCCAATTGGGAATGCCATAGTCTCACGGGCTCTAGACGATCGGGAGCAGTTGGGACTCTTGTGCGGTATTCATATAAAAAATAAAAATAATTTATAAAAACTGTTATTTTTTTGCATTTTTATTGTTTTATGTTAATTTTTAATTTTTATCTCTTTCATAATTTTATTTTGAATTATAAGTTTTGTTTATAAGGCAGACAGGGTATTGCACCCACCACTCTGTTCCACTGAAACCAAAACGTTATTATTATTGTTATATGGATTAGCATTATAATAACATCCGGCGTACCTCAAGGAATCCATTTGGATCCCTTTATTTTTAACATATTTATATAAACTGGTAATAACACACGTGGCTTAGTCACGACACACACATAAAAAGCAACATACTAAGTTAATCGTAAAGGACCGTAATCAGAAGAAAATTTCAAACTTTTGTATGTATGAGCAATTTTTCCATCGAACGTGGCAGACGACGGCTTACGGTATTAATACTATCAGATATAGACAGCCTATTTTTTCACACACACTCTTATCTGTTTGCTGATGACAATAAGATACTTAAAATAGTAATGTTCCACCACAACTTTACTTTTTTCCAGTTCGACATTAACCTTATTGATGATTAGCGTACAATCAATTAAATATTGATGAATACATAATACTTTGTAGTAATAATAGTTTACTCTCATTGTTATAGTGTTCACTGTTTACCTATTTCATCAAACCACTGCTCATGATATTGTTGGATTTCGAAGTGATAATTTCTTAGGTTCTTATCTTCATGTTTTTCATCTAGTTCCTACTTTATCCAACCATTTCGCAATATCGAATTCCGTATGGATCAACATGATGTTCTAAACAAGTGACAATCGAAACAGACGAGTTATGTGAAAAACCGTGTTGTTCGTTGGTCTCTCACTTGTTCGTCGGTTTGTTATTGTTTTCAAAGTAATATAAAATGAAGTGTGGTGTTTTGTTGTGATTCGTTTCTTTAACAAATGAGTGTGTAAGAAGAATCAAGAACTTTCACTTCAAATACATCGGTGAGCGAATGGTTTCCCATCATTCCAATAATCTTTCCACATCCATAATTAGACACTTCCATCATGCAATATAATTTATCGTTTTACAGTCCACTTATACAACAGATATTAATCTCCATTGTCCAGAATATCGAGACTCGCCACCTAAATCATGTGTTTCTTTGATGGATTAAAAAAACTTACGGTCTCCATGATTCCACTAACTTTTGACTGATTACACAGGTCAAACGAAATTGTGTGCTTCCAAATAACAAATTCTCATGGACTTAAATATGGAACAGGAAATAATATACAATGCAATGATAAATGTGTTTTTTAAGCCGCATTTTTTATGCCTCCGTACCGTAGCGCCTATGCAATCTCCATAATTAAACAATGAATGCTTATCCCTTTCTGATTTCGTTCACCTGCAAACAAAGACTCCATATTTTAACAGCTTAATGTCTTAAACCACCGAACAGCACTCAAAAAAAAAAAAACAAAATCCGGGAGTCATTTACAATATTTTATTTTTTTTCTAGATTCTTATTTATCATTAAGTGATGAATCATTTAAAGTTACTGACTTTAATTTTTGTTATTTATACCAGTAGAACGGCGCTATGCGCCTTACTTTGTTACTTCATGTGGGTGGAAAAATGCTTTTACGTGACTATTGAATTTAAATTCACGAGTTTACATAGGGAAAAAATGTGTTTCTAAAAACCCCACAAAAATTGCACGAAATCACCGGATCATCAGAACGTCCTCTCCTTCATGACACAGCACTAAGGCATATATACATAAGTCTGTTTGTGTTGAGTGAGGATGGGAATGTGCTCGGCTTTGGCCCATGTTTAGGAATTCCACCGCATTCGCCATAGTAATAGGGAAAACCATAGAAAACCCTATACAGGTGGAAACGGCCATATGTCCAACATGAAGACATTATGGCCTTCAATGACGTCATATGTGACGCCCTGCATTGTGAGGTGTGGGTGTGTGTCTGTTTTTATGTAGATAATTCTGCTTCAATTTCACAATTCAACACGCCTATGCGACGAATGCAACAGCTGGGAAACATATACTCCGATGTCGCTGATATATTTAACACGTCAATATCAAACTATAAGTTTAATTTAGTACAGTTGTTGTTATCTGGTAGAGCTAAACTAATAGTTGGACCTATTACTTAATATTATTTATTTCCTTTCTTTTACAATATTTTTAAACATGTTATTAGTTATTTTTGTATCTGCTATTCAATATTCTTTTTTAATTTTTTTCTATTTTACACAATTCTTGCACTAATGAGGTTACTTTTTTTAAAAAAAAATAAAATATATTAAAATGTATGTAAAAGCCTAAAACGGACGTAAATAAATAAACAATTAAGGGAAAATATTAAAAGACATACATATACATATTTATAGAACAGGAGTGGATAGGTAATGGGAAATACCTATCGGTATCTTGGAATTAGAAAAGGAAAGTACCTATTACGTATACTCGTCCATGTCTGAATTTACAATTAAATTTTTTTTTTTTTTTTTTTAATTTCCTAGATTTTTATTTATCATTAAGTGATGAATCATTTAAAGTGGCTGACTCTAACTCTTGTTCCTTATACCAATGGAACGGCGCTACGCGCCTTACTTTATTACCCTCATGTGGGTAAATAAATGCATTTACGAGACTATTGAATTTAAATTTCCGAGTTTACGTAGGGAAAAAATATGTTTGTAAAAACCCTACAAAATTTACAATTTATTTTAAGGCTTTTTTTAACTGTGACTCCGGCTGTGCCGTGACGCCGACACCAATTATTATCACCGGATTTCGCCAAAGGAGGAATAAGATGAAGGTGTGCTTGTATTTGCGTACAGCTTTATGCCCCTTTGTGAGGAGGGGAAGGAGATGGGGTCGGGCGCCGAAAAGGTTTTAATTGCGCCGAGTATAATCAAGGCAAAATATAGCCCAACATTCAAAAACAGACTTTTCAAATGGTGATATTCTTACTGAAAAATATTTTTGGTATTTGAAAAAAAATCTACTTATGTTTTATTATACCCAGCTGGATCAGAATCCAAACGTTGCTTTAAATGGCTTTAACCGTGTTTGGTGACCAGATCTGAATAGCCAGGTGTTTCCCAACCTTCCTTTTCCTCATATCCTTCCCTTCCCACTACCTTTAACCTCACAACACACCCCAATTAGGGATGCCATAGTCTCACTGGTTCTAGACGGTCGGGAGCAGTTGGGACTCTTGTGCGATATATTTTTTAAATAAAGTGAACGAAGGAAGTGCTGAATGAAGTAGACTGAATGCTGAGAAAATGAGATTCCTGAGACGTATGGGTGGTAAAATCATGTATGATCGCATTATCGCAGAGAGATCGCAGAGTGGTAGATACTCTAAGTATCGCCCTGGTGAAAGACCACCATTCAGAATCGAAACGTTGCTTGAAATGGCTTTAGCCGTGTTTGGTAACCAGATTTAAATAGCCAGGTACTTCCCAACCTTCCTCTTCCTAATCTCCATCCCCTTCCCACTACCTTCAGCCTCACAACATACCCTGTTTGGGGATGCCATAGACTCACTGGCTCTAGACGGTTGGGAGCAGTTGAGACTCTTGTGCGGTATTCATAATCCGGAAAGAATGCAAGGCTGATGTGAGCGTAATGAACAGGATCAAGAAAGGGACGCTTAGATGGTTTGGGCATGTAGAGCGAATGAACGAAGAGAGGACCATAAAAAGAGTTTATGATGTGAAAGTGAATGGAAGAAGTCGGGGACGCCCGAATACTAGGGAACTCCATGAATGAAGGACTGAACGCTGTTGGCTAGTAAAAAATGACAAAAAGCGAAGCTGATAGTGCAATCAACAATGGAGTGCTTATACCAACCCTGATGCATGGCAGTAAAGCATGGAACTGGCAGAGAAAGGATGAAAAGAGGTTAGATGCTGCAGAGATGAGATCTCTGAGGCATTTGTGCGGTAAAACCTTGGATGACCGTGTACAAAACGTGAATATACAGAAAGAATGGAAAACTGATGTAAACGTAATGAATAGAATCAAGAAAGGGATGCTTTGATGGTTAGGGCATGTAGGAATGGAGAAATAAGTAGGGGACGCCCAAATACTTAAAACGGTCTTCCACGTGAAGAGTCGGAATAACAGAAGAGTATCTATTAGACGATGTACGAATGTGAATGAAGCAAGGAGTGTGTGCCAAGACAGACTTGTATGGCGGTCCGTCCTCTCTGCCTACCTCTGCAAAGAAACGGCGTGATGGTTAGTTAATTGGTTTTGTTCATAAACATCATTATTTATACATTAATAAAAAAAACAACGCGACAATTTTTTTACCTTAATGTTAATTTGATCAAAGCCAAAAAAGAGTTGTTCTCGTTTATGGAATGGCCAAGTTTTCATGGGCCGCCAACCGTTGGCCACGTGTGTCGCCGGGGGGGACTGTTTAATAATTACCTGCAATTAACGTGTACGACCCCTGACCCCCAGGACATATACGCCGGACCTCTGCCCGTTAAAGGACAAAGGAGCGGCGTCAACTCAAACGGTTCGTTTGGTCATTTTGGTTTTTGATGTAATTGTGTTGATTAGCGCTTTTATTGGGTCTAATTTATTTTGTATTTTAATTGTTATTCATATTGCGTTCCTTGGTTTCTATGCAGAATATAATAAAACCAGTAAAAATAATGACGGCCTCCGCGGTCGAGTGGTAAGACGCTCGACTGCGAATCCAGAGGTCGCGGATTCAAACCCGGCGTGAGCATATACATTTTATTTAATAAATATGTGTCATAACACATTGTATTCATATTAAATAATGTATAGTATATTTACGGCACGTTCCAGAGTGGTAGATACTTTAAGTGTCAGTCACAAGTGTTTCAGAATTGAAACGTTGCTTGAAATCTAAAGATCGACTGTGAATCTAAAGATCGCGGGTTCAAACCCGTCGTGCTTTTATTCAATTAATTAATTAATCAATTAAATAATTTATTAATTTATTTTATTTAATCATTTGTTGATTTATTCATTTATTTATCTTTTGTTTTTTTATTATTTATCTATTTGTTTATTTATTTATCTATTTATTTGTTTATTTATTTATTCATTTTTTTATTTTTTTAAATTAATTAATTTATTCATTTATTTATCTATTTATTTATTTAACAAAATCTCATAGAAACAGTTGTTCACCAAATACATAAAGAGATGAATAATATGAAAATATTGTAGATACATGCATAGTGTAAAAAAAGAAATGTTGTACCTATCACATATAGACAAGGTATTTTGTAACCATAGGAGTTATATAAGTACAAACTGAAGTAGTGTGACGCACCATATATGATATAATAACGCAAATAAGGTTAGCATGAAAAACAAAAAAGATAAGATATAAGAGAGGTTCATTCTGATATAAATATTATGAGATAATCGTTGAATTGGCAAGTGTAAAAAGGTGTGTAAAAATATATATATATTTTATTTAAGATTATGTAGATCGTTATGTACCTAATGTGTAATAACACATTTAATTCATATAAAATAATATAAAGTATATTTGCGGCACGTTTCAGAGTAGTGGATACTCCAAGTATCGCCCTGGTGAAAGACCACCAATCAGAATTGAAACGTTGCTTGAAATGTCTTTAGTCGTGCTTGGTGACCAGATCTGAATAGCCAGGTACTTCACTACCTTCCTCTTCCCCATCTCCTTCCCCTCCGCACTACCTTCAGCCTCACAACATATCCCAATTGGGGATGCCAAAGTTTTACTGGCTCCGGACAAATCGGAAAAAATGTAATTTGAGAATTCGTCTTTCGAGAATTCGTTTTTTTGAGATTTCGTCATTCCGGATTTTACATTTTGTAAAGCTGGTTTCGAGATCATAAGAATACACTTGTTTAGAAAGGGTGGAGGAATGTTGTGATTCAACTTTCCTCCTTCCCACGTAATGATAATCACAGCTCTCCTTTGGTTAAGGCCTATCAATCATCCCCTAATTATATTACAAACAATCTTTCAAACCCCCTAATAGCGCTCCATTATGTATTTACAAAACTATTAAAAGCTTCTTAACCCCAAGTCGCAACAATAATTCACAGCATTCTGACCTTTGAAGCACCGGTTTCGCCTAAACTAGAAGTGTAAATGCCATTCCTGAATATCCAGGGGCAGACTAGATATTGAAACAGATCTGGTATAAAATATCTAGAAACTTTTTCAGAATTTTCGTCTTTAAAGAAATCAGCGAATCTTTTTTTATTTCAATAACAAGCTAACTAAATCGAAATTGGTATTTTTAATTAGACATAACATAATTTCCAGTCAATATACTCATATCCCAGAGTGGTAGACACTCTAAGTATCGCCCTGGTGAAAGACCACCATTCAGAATCTGGACGTTGCTAAAAATGGCTTTAGCCGGGTCCGGTGACCAAATCTGAATAGCCAGGTACTTCACTACCTTCCTCTTCGCCATCTCTTTCCCCTCCCTACTTACAACCTTCAGCCTCACAACATACCTTATTTGGGGATGCCATAGTCTCACTGGCTCTAGACGGTTGGTAGCTGTTGGAACTCTTGTGTAATACCACAACAATTAAAAAAAAAAAACTTCTAGAGCCAGTGAGACTATGGCATCCCGAATTGGGATATGTTGTGAGTCTGAAGGTAGTAAGGAGAGTAAAGAGATGAGGAAGAAGAAGGTTGGGAAGTATCTGGCTATTCAGATCTAGTCCTTTCAAACTTCTGAATGGTAGTCAATCACCAGGGCGATTCTTAGAGTACCTACCACTCAGGAACGTGCCGTTAATATACTATATATATTAATTAAATGTGTTACAATCTTGAAGTAACAATATATGGAGGGATAGCTAATTTGTTTTTCCCAACCCATCCGAAATTGTAATAAATCACTTTTTCCGAGTTTTTACATCGTACACCATGAGAGAGAAAGAGACAACAAATTTCTTGGACCGCTTCTATATACTGTCGCGATGATCTTACGCTGGCTATCTTCGCTGGTTAACGGCGGGACTCCGCCAACATTTTTTATTTTGCCACTAAACTTGACACAACTAAACGGTTTTTTAGGTTAGATGCTATATTTTTGTTGATAAAAATACTGTGAAAAAGTGGCTATACGAATACACAAAAACATTATGTCGATATGTGATATGAATGGATGTATAAATACCGTAGCCTTAGTCTTAGCCACGCCCATTTGCGCCGAGTCATGTTAAAAACATCAAAAACAAGTCCAATGCTGACTTCACTGCCTTGGCTTGGGCTACCTCTAGTATACTCTAAGGTTATAATACATATTAATCAACTTTTTTTACAATTGAGCATACAAGGTAATAGGAATTATCATAGACTATAGGTGTAATAAATAATTGTTTTTGTCAAAAAAAATTATTACGTAAGAAGGGCTGATCCTTTCAGAGGATTTGTTTCGGATTTTTTTGTTACATTTGGACACACTCGTCATACCGGAAAAGGCTTTGAATGAACGCGTTTTAATAGATAGAAATTCTCTCAAAGAAAGTTCCAGCGAGACCAAGTTGTAGACGTTCTCAGTTTCACCCTGATGAAAGATCACCATTTAGATCTTAATAGCCAGGTTCTTCCTCACCTTCATCTTCCTCATCTCCTTCCCCTCTTTTCAGATACAAAACATACTCCAATCAGGGATCCTATATTCCTACAGGCTGCAGACAGCTGAGACTATATACGGTCGGTAGCTGAGTGGACAAACGCGTCGGATTCTCACCCGAGCGTCGTGCGTTCAATTCATCTGCTGGCTAAGATCTCCATCATTGCACAAGCAACATCTTCCGCTTCTTATGATGGCAGTAGGAGTTTTTAAAATATTGTCAGGTTATTCGTAACCCGGGAATGTTTGTCTTTCTTTAAAAAAAAAAAATGTATATTTAAATATATATTATGTATATATGATAACAATTTTTTTGAGAATCGAAAGCTCTTGTGAGAAATTTATTTACATATATATTTATGTATATATATATATATATATATATATATATATATATATATATATATATATATATATATATATATAAATAAATTTCTCACAAGAGCTTTCGATTCTTAAAGAAATTGGCATAACGTAACATATTTTAGAGCTCCCAAGGCTAACAAGATAGCTTTTTTCTGAATCACTTAGTACATTGAGTGATTCAAATATATGGATTCTTACCCAGGTGTGTTGGGTTCAATTCCCCTGCTAGCCAAGTCCTTCATCATTGCACAAGCCACTTTTTTTCCGCTTATTATGATGACAGTAGGTGGAATTCAAACATTGTCAAGTTATTCGCACCCTGGGAATGTTTGTCTTTCTTCTAAATAAAAATGGATTCAAAAACGTGTTAAATTAATTCGTAAATAATCCGAAATACAATGCTGCCCGTTCATTTTTTTTCTTTTCGAAATAAAAAATAAATCACGATGTCATAATGAACATATTACATTATCCTCGTGCGCTATTCTCCGTGAAATTCTCGCCCGTCCGACTCTGCGAATGCCCCTCATATTGCAAGTTAATTCCAACTTTTCCAGGGCGAGATATACGACCCACCCGAGGGTCGTTCAATTAGCATTACGATCTTGCAACGCAACTAAATTGGGACCTGGGCGTGATAAATGACTCCTGGCCTTGTGTTACGTCTGCTTGTAGCTTTAGTTTTGGATTTAACTCAAAATAAACTAATATTCACACGGCTTTATGGAGGTACAGAGTTTTTAACGTTACTATCTTTAAATGAGTAACGGGTCCATTTTAAGGTAAACATGTCCTTTAAAAGCCCATGATAATGAAACGTGCGAAGGTTTAATTTACTTTTAGAAATTTATTTGATTTAACACGAACTCATAATGATCATATTTTCGTAGAAAGCATTCACTTTGTAGTTCGACATATTTGATGAAAATTAAATAATAACTTTGTTTAAGACCACAGATTTTATTTTAATTTTTGTGATCGACGGGTTTTGCTTAGCATCATCAGGGTACAAAACTAAACTGAACAAGAAATACAAAGTGTGCGGTTATATATACACTCAGACGGAGACAAGAATATAAAATAAAATAAGAGAACAAACAATAGAATAAATTTTAAAATTATAACAAAGGAACAGAGAGAAAGAGACAGATAATATGAAATAAAAGAGAAGAAAGTGATTAAAGAATAATGATAATACGAGTAAATAGATTTGCATTTTAATGAAATTTAGATTTATATGATACTAAGATATGTTAAATAAAACAATATTGAAGACATTTTGACCGGTTAGTAGCTGAAAGGACAAACGCGTCGGATTCCCACCCGGGCGTCGCGGGTTCAATTCCTCTGCTAGCTTAGTCCTCCAGCATTGCTCAAGCAACATTTTCCGCTTCTTATGATGGCAGTAGAAGTTTTTCAAATATTGTCAGGTTATTCGTAACCCGGGAATGTTTGACTTTCTTTTAAAAACTAAAATATATAAATCAACGAAATATGAAACACAAGAAGACATACAAAATTAAAATAATTAAGTTGCGACCGAGGCTTGAACCCGAAACCTCTACTTTATCCGGGAGTCATGTCTTTTCCAATTGAACTATCTTTATAATATACATACTCTTCTGTTATTCTCACTCTTCAGATGATCCGACTCAAGTATTCGATTTACTTGATCGTCCCATGTCTTCCTCAGACATCCCCGACTTCTCTTATCATTTACTTTCACCAACCCTTCAAAGCGTCACTTTTTTAATCTTATTCATTACACAAATTGGATTCATTACAACACGGTTGCACATGGTTTTACCGAACAAACGCTTCAGGAATCTCATGTCTACAACATTCAATCGATTCTTATCCTTCCTCTGCCAGTTCCATGTCCCACTGTCATAAATCAGGGTTGGTATCAGCACACCTTTGTGGATTGCTAGCCTCATTAGTGGTATTTTTTTATAATGAAAACAGCTCTCAAACGTCTATAGCCAGTGAGACTATGGCATCACCAATCGGAGTATACTGTGAGGCTGAAGGAAGTGGGGAGGGGAAGGAGCAGTGGCGGCTCGTGAGTTTTTAGTGTGCTTGAGTGCTAATATTTAAAAATACGACATTGTTACTGTTGTAGCCAAATTTTTTTTTTTTCACGAATTTTTTTTTATGAAGATTTTCCGAATTTTTCCGTTTTGGTGGTGCACTGCACGGATTCCTAAAAAATCTTCATAGAAAAAATTTAAAAAAAAAATGTTTTCGGCTACAACATCATTAAGGACGTTTTTTCAATCTTACCACTCTAGCTCATTAAAAAGTCACTGGTTAGGAGATGGGGAAGAGAAAGGTTGGGATATATACGTTTCTTTTCTAAATGGTGGTCTTTTACCAGGCCGATACTATAAGTATCTACTACTCTGTATGCTTCGACAAATAATAATCACACGAGTTGATAATGCATTTAAGATGCACCATTCTGCCGTTAATTTTCCACCTGAACGATCGCTGCAAGATTAAATTTGTCAGCCGCGATTTACTTACACATATGAGGAAGATTATTGGGTGAAGTAGTGTTTCATCCATATCAGAGTTTCCCAAAATGTCGGAAAATAATTTTAGGTGGGTTGTGAAAAACTTTTTTAGACTATGAAAATTATAATTTGAGTATTTGGAATAGCTTTTACAACTAATAAGATACCTTCCAAAGGCAAGGTTTTACTGGTTTTTGGCCGATCGGTCAACCTTCCTCCTATTGTGCTAAATTATTATTCCGGCCCCGGCGTTGTGTAATCATTACACAGGTACAAAATTGCGATTTAAATCAGAAAAATAAGGATATTCATAGCCAATCGCTTAAATGAATCATATTTGAAGTCAACAATGATTATTATTGAAATTCAAAAGTGGAAACATGAAAGGATCATCGGCTGACGCTCACAGAACGGGCAAGAGGACCACCTCCGAGAGATGCCCGAAAGCTACTGGCCACTGGCGGTAAATCGTACGCGCTGTAGGTGCGAACTGAGATTCCATTTCGCGGGTTCCCATATAGCTAAGTCAACTCAGATTGAGATGTGAATAGCTTCGTATCTCCCCCGCACACTCTTCGCGTATCTTTGCATCCCATAGCGGTTTTTTATAATGAATATACCTACGTCACACACTAGCAGCGTTTGATTTTATTGGTGAATTTATTCCCGATTTTCACAAAATATCTCGTATGTGCCGATAAGTGCTAATTAACATGAACACTATTTTTTTCATTCAATGCGTTAATGTATTATGGAGGAATACCTAAAATTTGAAGCCAGTATTTTTGATGGTTATAGAGATATTAAATTTATTAGAAGCAATGTGTAGTCGTTACACATCATAGTTGAGGAATGGTTAAAAACATTGGGTCTCAGCTCAGACGTTACGGGATCATTCTTCTGCAAGATGTGTCCTCCATTATTGCACAAGCAATATTTTCCGCTTATTATGTTGGCGGTAGGAGGAATTTAAGTACATATTCAGATTATTGACGACCTCTGCGAGTGAGCGGCTAAGATCTTCGGTACTGGATCCAGAAGTCGCGGGTGTAAATCATAGCGCCGGCATCACAAGTAAAATTTATTTTCATTTCTATGTAAAATTGTGGTATTTGTTTTTTACTATATGGTAGTGAATACCGCACAAGAGTCCTAACTGCTCTCAACCGTCTTGAGCCAGTGAGACTATGGTATCCCCAATTGGGTATGTTGTGAGGCTGAAGGTAATGAGGAGGGGAAGGAGATGGGAAAGAGGAAGATTGGGAAGGACCTGGCTATATGGTCACCAAACACAGCTAAAGCCATTTCAAGCAACGTTTCGATTCTAAATGGCGGTCTTTCGCCAAAGCAAAACTTATAGTATCTACCACTCTGGAACGTGTCGTAAATATACTACAATGCATATTATTTTTATATGAATGAAATGTGTTATGACACATATTGATTAAATTAAAATTTTTTGCGCACGCCGGGTTCGAACCCGCGACCTTTGGATACATGCAAGAATCGGACGCTTGTGTGAAAGGCGGATATAGGAATGTTGGATTTCAAACTAATAATTTGATAGCTTCTTACTTTCATGTTTTTTATTCAGTTCCTACCTTTCCCGCCATTCGATTTTCGTATTCAACAACACTGTGTTCGAATCAGTTGACAATTGAAATAGAAGAGTGATGTGAAAAAACGTTTCATGTTGGTTCCTTGGTCTCTCACTTGTTCGTCAGTTTGTTGTTGTTCTCCAAGTAATGTTAAATTAAGTGTGGTGTTTTGTTGTGATTCGTTTCGTTAACAATTTAACTGTGTGAGAAGAAAGAAGAACTTTAACTTCAACTACATCGGTGATTGAATGGTTTCCCATTTTCCCTTCATCCAAATAATCTTTCCACATCTATAATGAGACACTTCCATCAAGTAGTATAGTTTATCGTTAGTCCACTATTTCCCAAATTCTTCTGAAGCTGAAAAAACATTCGTAGTTTTATCGCAGCTTCGGATCCAACATAAGGATATTTGCTAGAAAACCTTCGAAAATATCATTGATCATTGATCTAGGCGGGTAGTTTATGTTTATCTTTCGAAAGAGTGGGTCGTGGTTCTACAATGTTTGAAAAGCCCTGCTTCAAAGGCAGCCCCTCTGAATCCATGTACCCAAAACCGGACGGATCGATTGACCTATTAATATTGCGAAGATGAGTTAAATATCGCCCGAGCTAACTCATTAACTCGTTGTTATTAACTTGACGAGTTTTTAAAACAATTAACTCTCAACGAAGATGGATAGCCAAAATTAAAATTACAAATTTCACGCGATTCAGATTTCAGACGAAAATTTATAGGATATTGAAATTAGTACGTTATTAGTAGAACGCGATAAAAATAATTGCTTCGCGGTACATTTTAAATTTCTTAACACCTGATATGACTAAGGGTGATTTTAATAACCACCTCCATGTGCACCCTCATACCGCGAAACTTTTTGGGGTAATAATTCATTTGAAAATCAAATAACGGGCTCCGTGGTCGAGTAGTTAATACGCTTCACTACGCATCAAGATTGAAGATGGTCGATATTCCTGTCCCGGTTAAAAGGAACCGGTTCCTAGCCGGTTACTGTAACCGTCGATATTATTTCTCCGAGGAACCGGTTCCAAATTTTCGCAAATAAAAATATCGATATCCTTTTTCCAGCTCTTTTCGTTTTTAAATCTCTACTGATAAGTACTCTTTTTCGACGAGGAACTTTTGTCGATTTGCTAGTACTTATTTTGCTAGTAGAAAAAATCTCCTTCGTGGAACTTTTCTGGCACCAGGAACCGGTTCCAAAAAGAACTGGATAAATAACCGGTTCCTCGCCGGTCACCGATAACTGGAACCGCAGGTACACCCAATTCTGATATCGACCATCTCTAATCAAGATGTGGCGAGCTTGAATCCCGACGTTTGTTAATAATTTTGATTTGATTGACATGTGTTATCTCACACATTGAATCGATACAATATAATATATCAAATAATTTCAAACATAACAAAAAAATTTGGATTAATAGCAAAGACAGAGCATTTACCGGTGCACTCACCCAAATTCAAAGTCATTGAATAAACCAATCACAGAACAAATAATTACTTATTCATGTATGTACGATTTTATGTTACTATTTCAATATCAATATTAAATTCACACTTTCAAATAACATTAACCATAGATTAATTTAATTTGAAGTAACCAAAACAATCGGCAAAAATTACTGCCTCAACACAGGCTTGCCTAGTGAGGCAGATTACGAGAAAACAAAATTAATAGTTTTCACGGGTGTAAGATGTAGAACAATTTTCTCGGTTTACCCGCGTAACGTAGTCCTTAAAAGGACTTTTTAACTCCTGACGTTTCGGACAGATCACACTGTCCATCTTCAGAGGCCTTATGTCTTGAGTTTCTGTCTCAAACTGATAGCTTTCGCATGTCTGTTTGGTCCAGAAGCTAAAACTTAAGTGAGGGCAAGTCACTACTTATGTCTCGAACGAAGTACCCGGGTTGAAGGTGATTGATGGTGGAGGGAGTGGGAGGCGGGGCCGGCAGTAGATACCTGATTGGTTAAGCTAATTGGAGACACTACTGGTAACTTTGGAAATGCCGAAAATCCCCCAAAAATAACTTTTTTTTTTTTTTTGAAAATGCTATAAAAAAAAAACTACTGAATATTTTCTCAAATTTCTTTTTTTATTTATAAGTACAATCCTTCCGGTTAATAATGGAAAATAATTTCATTCAAATGGCTGCCTCGGCTGGCCATGCAGTAGCCTACACGATCGGTCCAATTTTTAAGCACATTATCGATTGTGTGCAGCTGTATTTCACCAATGGCTTCACGAATATTGTCCTTTAAAGCGTCAATTGTCTCTGGCTTGTCGGCGTAACATTTATCTTTGAGGGCACCCCACAAATAATAGTCCAACGGTGTCAAATCGCAGCTCCGAGGTGGCCAAACGACATCAGCTCTGCGGCTGATAATGCGATCTTCAAAAACAGGGCGCAAAACATCGAGTGTAGCTTCGGCTGTGTGGCACGTAGCGCCGTCCTGTTGAAACCAAATGTTGCCAATATCCTCCTCTTCAATTTTTGTGAACAAAAATTCAAACAGTGACTCGTTTTGGGTGTACCGGCTTTTCAATGTATGCGTGCGGGTTTTCTGTGCCCCAAATACGACAATTTTGCTTGTTTACATACCCGCCAAGATCAAAATGAGCTTCATCCGAAAAGATGATTTTTTTGGCAAAATCGGCATCTTCTGTAAGTCGATCGCAGGCCCACTCAGCGAAGCGAAAACGCATTGGATGGTCAGTTGGCTTCAACTCCTGAACCAATTGGACTTTGTATGGCGTCATACCAAGGTCTTTATGCAAAATTCGTCTCAATGATGTCTCCGAAATGTTCAATTGTTGAGAACGACGGTGAATTGATGTTGATGGCGCTTCACGCACACTTTCTGCCACAGCATCGATATTCTCGGGTGTACGCACTGTTTTTGGCTTTTCACGCTTTGGTTTATCGATGAGGATGCCAGTTTCTTTCACTTTTTTCACAAGATAACGAACATACGGAGCTGACGGTGCTTCTCTTCTTCCAAAAACCGTACGCAATTTTCGCACACATTCTGCAACATTACCATGATTTTCAAAGTAATGTCGCAATATTTCCCAGCGTTGTTCAAGCGTATACACAACCATATTCGCTCAGCGGAAGGATAAAACTAATTATCTGTCAAATCAGACATGAGCTAAGTGTTACCATTCACGAAATAAGCACTAGTTGAAAAAAAAAAAGTTATTTTGCGGACCCTAAATAAATTATTTAAACTTAACCTTCATCAGGAACGTATAAGTATAAACTTATACGTTCCTGATGAAGGTTAAGTTTAACCGAAACCGGTCGAATTGTTATATGTGTATAAATAAAGTGGCTTAAAACAAAAAATATTTTTTATTTTTAAAATATATTTTACATGGCTGAAGAGCCACAAGTTTTCAAAATCAGACGAGAGTCAGAGTTTTCTATGGAGAAAAAAACTAATATAAACTGCATATTTAATTCATTTTCAACCAAAGTTTCGCCTAAGCCCTTTTGCCTTTCCAAAGAAGATTTGGTATATGTGTGGCACTTTCCAGGGTGGTAGATACTCTAAATATCCCCTGGTAAAAAACCACCATTCAGAATCGAAGCGTTACTTAAAATGACTTTAGCCGTCTTTGGTGACCAGATCGGAATAGTCAGGTGATTTCCAACCTTCCTCTTCCTCTCCCACTATCTTCGGCCTCACAACATACCACAATTGGGGATGTCACAGTCAAGACAGTTTGGAGCAGCTCTTGTGCGGTATTTACAAAAAAAAATTATAATAATAAATAGTAAAAACGGCTGGAAAAGTGAAATTGCAAGAATTAAATTCACCAACCGAAAAATTATCAAAGTTCCATTATAAGGTGAATCGAACCCATTGACGGGCCGTCAATGGGTTCGATTCACCACAGTAAAAATAATGACGTCCTCCGTGGTCGAGTGGTAAGACGCTCGACTGCGAATCCAGAGGTCGTGGGTTCGAACCCGGCGTGCGCAATTAAATTTCATTTAATTAATATGTGGCATAACACTTTTTAACTGACATAAAATATAACATAGTATATTTGCGGCACGTTCCAGAGTGGTAGATACTCTAAGTTTAGTGTCGCCCTGGTGAAAGACCACCATTCAGAATTAAAACGTTGCTTGAAAAGCTTTTAGCCGTGTTTGACGACCAGATCTGAATAGCCAGCTATTTCCCAACCTTCCCCTTCCTTATCTCATTCCCCTCTCCACTACCTTCAGCCTCACAACTACTCTATTGGAGTACCATAGTCTCACTGGCTCTAGACGGTTGGGAGCAGTTTAAACTCTTGTGCGATATTCACGTAAAACAAAAAAAACGGAGCATTTTTTGGCAAAAATACGAAAGTACAATTCATGTTTTTAAATCACGAAAGCACAGGGACAATGACTACAAGTATGTGGACTAAATTTGGAAAAAATGTGCTTCTTCCATGGACAGCTGTATGTGGCCTGTTCACGCGTCGGAAACCTTCTGATTTATTCATATACACACCAGAAGGGAAAAAATAATTTTATTCAAAAGCACTCAAACAAAAAAAAATAAAACACTTTCTTTTTTTGAGTGTCATTACAAAGCATGGCGGGTACTCGCTAGTTAATAAAACATTCTTAAAAGACTCAAACGCGTACTCTACGAATTGTGCACAAAGCGTCTAAAAATAATCGAATACGTTTACTTCAAACTCCGACAAAACCGACCACGTACATTTTTTACGTTGTGCAAAAACGTACATACGTCTTTCAAAATCACAATAATTTTTCTCCCTTAAAACATCTTTACTCTGTCGAGAAAAAACTCACACGGTAGTGACATCTGTGGAGTTAATATGTAAACTGTGACAGGTTTCGTGACATGGTGACGTGTGTTATTTACGTCACGTGATCGTCTTAAATGTGTTGATAGCATATCATATCAAGTACATATTTGTTTTTTTTTATGGTGGCTGAAGAATTATTGTGTATGAAATATTTTGGAGGACATGTTTCTAAAATAAATCTAATATAATGGTAAAATACGAGTACAATACATTCCAAAAGAATTAAAAAAACTCACTTCATAAGGAACAAAGTACAAACGAAAGAGGAACAAACCCAGAGCAATAATATACAAGAGAGAGCGCTGCTGTAGTCAGTTTTGCCGGACTCGGCTAGACCTGGGCGTGGCTAGGACTAGGGTTAGGGTAGACATTCATGGCACATGTCGACATAATGTTTTTGTTTATTCTTATAACCACTTTTTCACAGTATTGTTTTAAACAAAAATACAGCATATAACCTAAGAAACCGTTGACTTGTGTCCATTTATGACGCATATCAAAACGCGTGGGCGGAGTCAACGGAGACGTGGAACCCGAAGAACATTCTTACAATACTTCAAAGCGGTGTGATTATTTGGGAAATTTCTCTCTCTCTTTCTTTCTCATCGTGTACGACGTGAAAACCCGGAGAAAGTGATTTATCCCAAATTTGTATAGGTTGGGTAAAAATAATTAGCTCTCTCTCCATATATTGTTACTCCAAGGGAACAAACGAGTAAATACATTTTTTTTAAATCATAAAAGTAGAGATTTATTATTTAAACATCATAAATACATTAAAAAAGAAATTCATCCATACAAATGTTTTACATAAAGGATGTTTCAATGATTAATAAAATTGTTGAATAAAAATATCACTAGAAGTTATATTTCGTTTTAACGATAAAAAAAACAGTGTTTTTTTTAAAAAAAATTATGTTTTTATATGAATACCGCACAAGAGTATCAACTGCTCCCAACCGTCTAGAGCCAGAGTGAGACTATGGCATCCCCAAATAGGGTATGTTGTGAGGCTGAAGGTAGTGGGGAGGGGAAGGAGATTGGGAAGAGGAAGATTGGGATGTTCCTGGCTATTCAGATCTGGTCACCAAACACGGCCAAAGCCATTTCAAGCAACTTTTCGATTCTGAATGGTGGTCTTTCACCAGGGCGATACTTAGAGTATCTACCACTCTGGAACGTGCCGCAAATATACTTTTATTATTTTCATATGAATTAAATGTGTCGTGACACATATTCATTAAATAAAAGTTATTGGCGCACGCCGGGTTTGAACCCGCGACCTTTTGATTCGTAGTCGAGCGTCTTACCACTCGACCATGGAGGCCGTCTTGTGAGTGTTTCCAACTAAATTTAAATATTTCAAAACTCCTCAGCTCACTATAGCCATGAGGTTGTTTGACGGCCTCCGTGCTGGACCACGAATCCAGAGATCGCGGGTTCAAATCCCGGCGTGCGCAAATAAAATTTATAAAATTAATATGTGTTATCTCACATTAATAATATAGATAATACGTATCCTTTGATTATCACCCTTATGAAACACCACAATGCGGAATTGAAACGTAGCTAGAAATAGCTTTAGCCGTGTTGGTGACCAGATCTGAATAGCCAGGTACTTCCTTATTTTCCTCTTCCCCATCTCCTTCTCCTCCCTATTACATCACAACGTACCCCAATTGGGGCTATCTTAGTCCAAAAACAAATTCAAAAAAATGTTCCTAGTTCTAGAAGATCTTTAAAAAAGTCCTAGTTTCAAGAAGCCAGAGCTCACAGCTCAAGAGTTTTCGCTGAATCAGATAAGCAGTAGCAGGTTTGTAATTAAGGTATTTTGGGTGGAAAAACATGACGGTTTTATTCATTGGCATCTTGGCGTTCGGTTTTGAATATGTCTTCTTCAATGAAGATGTAAGCGTAGTGAAGAGGATCAAGAAAGGGATGCTTAGATGGTTTGGGCATGTAGAGCGGATGAACGAAGAAAGGAGTGTGAAACAAATATAGATTAAAGAAGAAGTTGGGGACGCCCTAGAAAGACATGGTACGATCAAGCGAGTCAAGTACTCGAGTCAGGTCATGTCAGAATAGAGAAGAGTATGTTTTGCATAAATGAAGCTTCGTTCAAACGACAAGCATTCCTGCTATTTGTGTAACTATTCCATGGTTTTATTTTATTTTTTTACACATCATATTGATGAAATATTGTGTTTAAATTGTCTTATTTTTTACCGTCTATTTTTTTTTTAATTTTTTTATATGAATACCGCACAAGTCCCTCAACTGCTCCCAACCGTCTAGAGCTAGTGAGACTATGGCATCCCCAAATAGGGTATGTTGTGAGGCTGAAGGTAGTGGGGAAGGGAAGGAGATTAAGAAGAGGAAGGTTGGGATTTACTTGGCTATTCAGATCTGGTCACCAAACACGGCCAAAGCCATTTCAAGCAACTTTTCGATTCTGAATGGTGGTCTTTCACCAGGGCGATACAGAATATCTACCACTCTGGAACGTGCCGCAAATATACTTTTATCATTTTCATATGAATTAAATGTGTTATGACACATATTAATTAAATAAAAGTTATTGGCGCACGCCGGGTTTGAACCCGCGACCTTTGGATTCGTAGTCGAGCGTCGTACCACTCGACCATGGAGGCCGTCAAATATACTTTGCATTCATTGAAATTTATATTTTTTAGAATTAATTGCTTTATATTTATAAATATTTTGTATTAATACACTTACTCGCTTTATTTAAAAACGCATTGATACAAAATATTTGTAATGTTTTTTAAATAATAAATACTGAATACTGAATGAGGCGATATATGAATGTGAATGAAGCAAGAAGTATGTGCCAAGAGAGAGTTGTATTGCAATCCGTCCTCTCCACCTACCCTTGATGGGAATGGCATGAGGGTTAGTTAGTTAGTCTTCTTCAAAATATCTCAAGTTTTCATTGAAATCTTCTCAACTCTCACGTATTTGAACTTGGTAGTACCCTTTAGGTCATAGGTGGTCAACGTGGGCGATAACGCCCTTTTGTGGGCGTTTGAGGCTTTCAGAGGGGCAGTAGAAGACCCAGAGAAAATTAGGGGTCGTTGGAAAAAAATACATTGGAAAAAATAGCCGGCCACTGGAACGGTCGATATCCTTTGTTCGTTCTTTTCGTGTTTTTTTAACGAGGAACCGGTTCCATTTATTTTTACTTTCAAATTTCTACCGACTAGTACTTCTTTTTGGCCAGGAACTTTTGTCGATTTGCCAGTACCTTTCGAAAAAATACCAGGAACCGGTTCCAAAAATAACTGGATAAATAACCGGTTCCTCGGTGGTCACCGGTAACTGGAACCGCGAACGCGACAGATGGTAAGTAAAAAAAAAATGGGAGGGGGGGCTCTAGAAAAAAATATATTCTCACAGTGGGCGGTGGGCAAAAAGAAGGTTGAGAATCTATGGTTTAGGTCGTCAATCCGTTTCACGTATGGGTGACCTCTGTTTCTCTACCAAGCACGCCAACGGATGGTGTTTGGATTCTGTCTGTAATTTTTTGTCGTTCTACATGTTGAGCATAATTCTATTTCACTTTGAATTTTTTTAATGACGATGTCTGCATCCTCTACGCTTTGATAATCCAAGAACCAAATGTTATTTAAGATCACGCGTCACGTGTCGCGTATCACGTGCTATGAATTAGAGGAGTGAAGGTTTTCAGGAATATCACTGAAACAATCTACGTGGTAGACAATCATATTACGCGTACTTTTATCGACATTAAAACTACACATTTATTTTATTCCTGTATTTTCCTTTATGTCCATTCATATTTGTGCCACATTTTTAGAATATTCATGTACGTTTCAGAGATCTCATTTCCAAAGATAATGATACGGTATTAGAGTTTATTTATTTATTTATAAATTAACGGACTAAAGTCCAATTACAAAAATATACAAAAAATACATATAAAACACGAAATGGAAAAAAAGAGCAACAGAGAAGGAATAGCACATACATAATAATAAATAAAGCGATGACAAAAATAAGGCAAAACAAACATAAGAGAGAACATTTAAGCCATGGTCTAATCACAGTTTTGGTAGAGTCGTAAAGAATGACAAAAATATTTAGACTGCTGCCAAAAATTTCAAGACCACGGCATGAGTTAACAAGTCTTGACATTCTGGACATTGGAGAATTATACCCATAATTAGTATTGTGATGATTGAGGAAAAGCAATTCACTGTTTCTGAGTCTACGGCAAGGAATGTTGAACTGTTGCAACAGAGAAGGTGAGTCAATAAAACCATTAATACTTTTGTAAATGAAACTTAAATCAATGTTGCAATACTGAGGTAGGCAAGGCCTCAATGTTGATTCACGGGGAACGTGAAATGAAATCAATTACAAAAGTTCAGAACTGTCAATCATTGAATTTATTAATTTAAATAAATCAGTTAAGTCACTTATCATTTATGGATGGAATAATTGAAAAAAAAAATAGATGACTAACACAACAGATATATTTCCCTGAAATACCCATTCTAAAGTTTTTTTAAATTATTGTACACCAGATATACGACTAAATCCAATAACAACTTTACAAGTATGCATTTTTAAATTATAACAATTTAAAATTTATAAGTTTTTTTAACTTCTGTAAATTTTCTGAAATATATATTAATATAAATAGACGATTTATTTAATAGAATTATACCTCTTGTCATGCTATGCTGTGCCGAAACATCTGTCCGACCATAGGCATGATTTCTGCTGCGGCAGTATTTGTCAGGCACGAATAAGCAGTAGCATGCCAAGAGGTATGGACAGTCGATCAAGTGGTTTATAATTTTAAAGCCTATTGTCATGAGACCAGCATTGCGCCTAGTCTCTAAGCTTTGATAATTTGTCTCCTCGAGTAGTTCCATGTGATGCATGAAAATAGGGTATGTTCCGTGCGAACGCATGTACACATACATTTTTTTTCAAAAGTAAAAAATCGAAGAACACACAAAAAACGTGACTAACCTTTCCAGTTGTCAAAAACAAACCAATAATCCAAAATGGCTCATAATGCTAACATATGATAAACACATGTGTACCAACATAATAAAAAAAAATGATAATCGAATGTACACAGCCCGCGAAAATTTTTCTTTTGAACAGGCCATGTACGTTGTTACGTCTGTCTTATCACCAGCCTTACATATAGGGATAACCCTTGTGGTTTTCCAACACGGTGGGAATGTAGATGAGACAGTGCAGAAGTTAAATAAATAACATTTATAAATCTTACGAATTATTTCTATCATGAGTGAACGAATAGCATAATTTAGTGCCCAAACCGTTGAGTTGTACTTTTTGATGATATAAATTTTATTAAATTCCCTACATTTTCAAAGTAAGGTAAGATAAAACTCACATTTGGGCATCGGCATTTGTTGTTCCACCTAACTAACCATCACGCCGTTTCCCTCCAGAGGTAGGCAGAGAGAATGGACTGCCATACAACTCCGTCTTGGCACACACTCCTTGCTTCATTCACATTCATACATACTATTCTGTTATTTTGACTCTTCACATGGCCTGAAGTATTTGATTCACTCGAACGTGCCATGTCTTCCTCGGGCGTCACATTTTCGCGTGATGTATTATTTTCAGACTCCTTTCTTCGTTCATTTATTCTACATGCCCAAATCATCTAAGCGTCCCTTTCTTGATCATATTCATTACGTTTACATCAGCCTTGGATTCTTTCCGGATATCCACATTTTTTAAACCGTCATACATGGTTTTACAGTACATACGCCTTTGTTGATCTCATTTCCACAGCATTCGGTCTACTTTCATCCTTCCTCTGCTAGTTCCATACTCCTTTGCCATACATCAGCGTTGGTATAAGCACTCCATTGTAGACTGCTAGCTTTGCTTATTTTGACAATATAAGGTCGGTAGCTGAGTGGACAAACGCGTCGGATTCCCACCCGGGCGTCGTGCGTTCAATTCCTCCGCTGACTCAGTCCTCCATCATTGCACAAGCAAACATCTTCCGCTTCTTATGATGGCAGTAGGAGTTTTTCAAATATTGTCAGGTTATTTGTATCCCGGGAATTTTTGTCTTCCTTTAAAAAAAAATTAAGAAAAAGGGTATTTTTAAACAAGTAAAAAAAAACAAATATTTTGCTCGAATTCATTTTTTTTAAACTATAAAAAATAATATTATAAACATTTTTTTTAAACAAAATTAATAAATAATATTTTGCAATAATATTTCTAAAGAGTAGTTAAAATTCCTTGTTAAGTGAATATAATTTACGTGGTTTTTTTAAACCCCACCTCCTCAACGGCGTCAGATTTTTTCACCCCTACACCGGCAGGGTTGAAACGACCAACTCTTCCACGTAAAGAAGTCAGATTAATAATCCATCGCGTAATTAAAACGTGAAAAACGTTAAGCGAACGTAAATTCAGAATTCGCCAAAGTAAAATAGCATAAACAATTCAAGCAGAGCTTCGGCGTTCCGGCTGTAGAGGGCGCCTGCTAATTTCCGCCTAAAATATTTAAATGTATTTTACGAGCGAGGATGTCCGAGAATACGAGGGCGGAACCGCAGCCGGGCTGTGGTCTCCGGTCAGAGCGCTTTGCGGTGGCCTTGCTGTGCGAATTGCGTACTGCACGTAAGCTCGCTCTGTGCTTTAGTTGTGTTAACCTAACATTTCGATGCCGGAAAGGCAAAAAGGCTAAAGCGCCTTTCTAGGAAGTTTACAACAGAGCACTTTTTTTACAATAAAATTCATCTGTATTCGTTCTGTACTCGATGCTCTCACTGAGTTTGACGGCCTCCGTGTTCGAGTGGTAAGACGCTCGACTACGAATCAAGAGGTCGCGGGTTCAAACCCGGCCTGCGCCAAAAACTTTTATTCAATTAATATCTGTCATAACACATTTAATTCATATAAAATAATAAAAAGTATATTTGCGGCACGGTCCAGAGTGGTAGACACTCTAAATATCGCCCTGGTGAAAGACCACCATTCAGAATCAAAACGTCGCTTAAAATGGCTTTAGTCGTGTTTGGTGACTAGATCCGAATAGTCAGGTACTTTCCGACCTTCCTCTTCTCCATCTCCTTCTCCTCCTCACTGCACTCAGCCTCACAACATACCCCAATTGGGGATGCCATAGTATCACAATCTCTAGACGGTTGGGAGCAGTTGGGACTCTCGTGCGGTATTCACTATAAACAAATAATTTCAAAAAAACAGGTCTCTCTATAAAACATGTTGAATTCACAGTAGGTACAGTCGACCGAACGTAGCGTACAGTGGGTGGAAGCAAATGGCACCGTCAAACCACACGTTTGAAAGTGGCGGTGCATGAATTGGCGGGGGTCGGGTGGAATGCAGATTTTCAACGCGCGTGCGGTCATTGGTCGGCGCTACCGGGAATGCATTTCGCCGCTTTGCATTTATATACCACTGGGCTGGTAACGTCATTTGCAGGCTGTATTTTATAGCACGGATATGAAAATTAACCTTAAATAAAAATAAGGTTTCACAGCGTTCATTCGCGCGATCAAAGTTGACCAAAACAACACACAGTTACGAATATGTGTATTGGTGCATATGTGTACACTTCTGACAGTCCTTCCCAACAGCTCCTAACCGTCTATGGCGTCCCCAATTGGGGTATGTTGTGAGGCTGAAGGTAGTGGGGAGTAGAAGGAGATGGGAAGACGAAGGTCGCTATTCAGATCTGGTCACCAAACACGGCTAAAAGTCATTTCAAGCAACGTTTCGATTCTGAATGGTGGTCTTTCACCAGAGCGATACTTAGAGTATCCACAACTCTAGAACATGTCGCTATGGAAGCAGTCAATGTGTTTGTAGCCAATTGGACAGATGCGTCGGGTTCCCACCCAGGCGACGCTTGTTCAATTTTCTGCTAATTAAGTATTTTTAAATATTTTATGTATTTTTCACGTCATTTCATAGCGGGGAAGGCAGAGAGGATGGGTCGCCACATAAATCTACCCTGCCATACTCTCCTTGCTTCATTTACATTCGTACGTCGACTCATATGTTTAGGCGAAATAGATACTCTTAAGTAACTCAAATGTCAGACAAACTAAATTGGCTAACAGATGCCAACATTAAACACATTGATGTTTGTACACAAAATAAAGACAAACTTAAATTTTAAATAAAAGTAACTTTGTTTTGACACCACTTTATTAGATATTTATACCAACCGGTTTCGTATCTACCTAAACCTTCTTCAGGGTTGAACAAATATATATTGAATCAAAACAGAATTTTAATGCTTGGGGAAAACATAAAATGACACATGTTAATTAAATAAAAGAGGTTTGCGCGCGCCGGGTTTGAACCCGCGACCTATGGATTCGTAGTCGTGCGTCTTACCACTCGACCATGAAGGCCGTCAAGGAGACGTCTCCGTATATTTAATTGCCCCCGGTACTAGCTGCCGTAGACACAGTGGCTCTCTAACGTGAGGCTATTGTGTGGTGTAGACATAGGCTGACATTATTTGAAGTGATTTAAAATATAACACACCGATAGATTCCCTAACCGCGATAATATCTAATAAACGCTATTAAAATTTCATATTCAAAATACAAATATTTTACCATCACTTAAAAAACGACGTGGTGTTTCTGCGTGGACATTAAGGTTATATTTTTTCTAGAGCTGCCGTTACGCACCTACCCCTGCGGAGGCTATATGTAGCCTGAATACGGCCTTCGGGTTGACATATTTATCAACTCACTCGATTAACCCGTGAATTTGACACGCTTTAAAATATCGTAGAAAATTATCATACTTTGACATTTTAAATCTAGGTAATCGGTCGACGGTCGATTATTTTACAATCAGAAAACATTTTCGTCATGTTTACCGAAAAGAAATTATCTTGAAAAGTATTAGAGTTATTAAATTAAAACTGCCAACCTGCTTCGCAAGGGGGAACTTTTTTTTCTTTACTGGCTCTCCAGTCTAGTGACCGAATTATCGTAGAATATTACCTTATCTTTGTCGACCTCCATGGTCAAGAGGTAAGACGCTCAACTACGAATCCAAGGGTCGCGGATGCTAAACTGACTAACTAACCATAAAGTCTTTTTCCCGCAGGGGTAGGCAGAGAAAACGGACCGCCATATAACTCTGTCTTGGCACACACTCCTGGCTTCATTCACATTCACATTCATACATCGTCTCATACATACTCTTCTGTTATTCTGACTCTTCACTTGACCCGATTCAAGTATTTGATTTACTTGATCGTGCCATGTCTTTCTCGGGCGTCCTCGACTTCTTCTTCCATTCACTTTCGCATCATGTATTCGTTTCACCTCCTTTCTTCGTTCATTCGCTCTACATGCCCAAACCATCTAAGCGTCCCTTTCTTGATTCTATTCATTACGTTCACACCAGCCTTGCATTATTTCCGGATATTCGCATTTTTAATACGGTCTTACATAGTTTTACCGCCCATACGTCTCAAGGATCTCATTTCCACAGCATTCAGTCTACTTTCATTCTTACTCTGCCAGTTCCATGCCTCACTGCCATACATCAAGGTTGGTTTAAGCACTCCAGTGTGGTCTGCTGGCTTTATTTAATTAACATGTGTCATAACACATTTAATTCATATCAAATAATATATAGTATATTTGCGGCACGTTCCAGAGTGGTAGATATTCTTAGTATCGCCCTGGTAAAAGACCACCATTCAGAATCAAAACGTTGCTTATAATAATAAATAATGATAATAATTGGATGATTTGTATTGCGCCGGTTTTGTGAAAAATCACCTCAAGTGATTATCTTGATCGTACAGCGCCCTTGAGGTGATTTTTCACAAAAACGGCGCTAAACAAATCATCCAATTATTATGATTAAAAGCAACGTTTCGATTCTGAATGGTGGCCTTTCACCAGGGCGATACTTTAAGTATCTACCACTCTGGAACGTACTGCAAATATGCTATATATAATTTTACAAGAATTAAGTGAGTTATGACTTATGAGTTTTTTGCGCACGCCGGGTTTGAACCCGCGACCTCTAGATTCGTAGTCGAGTGTCTTAACCACTCGACTATGGAGGTCGTCAGTAGGTACATTAAGTATAAAATACTTAGCGAATATTAATTTTAAACTAGAACATTGAAATTTATAGAGAATGTATTTATGTCAGGGTAGTTGATTAGCTTAGATGGTTTGGGCATGTAGAGCGAATGAACGAAGAAAGGAGTGTGAAAAGAATATATGGCGCGGAAGAGATTGGAAGATAAAGTCGGGGACGCCCGAGGAAGACATGGCATCAAGTGAATCAAATACATGAATCGGGCCATCTGAAGAGTCAAAATAATTTCAGGGTATATATTAGACGATGTATGAATGTGAATGAAGCGAGGAGTGTGTGGCAATAAGGAGTTTTAATTTCTTGATTAATAGTTTCGATCTTCGATTGAATCCAGAATCACGCAATATTTTATCGAAAATTCGATCCCTAATATGGAGGTCCTTTAAAAAGAGTATAAACTGATAAATGAAGTACGAACATTAAAAACCCCTTGTTTTCAAAAATATTTTTAACCCTTCCAACGCCTCGAGGTGCGGACGGGAGTCATTAACCCTTCACGCACGGCCGCTCCGCGCGATCTTCCGCTCTAAAAGCTTAAATCTTTTTAGACGCGTAAAAAGCCAGTGTGGGAAGATGACAAAGGAAGCGCGGATGTTTCGTGGACAGTTTTCGACTCGCTTTTGTAAAAGGTGACGTGAATGATAAATTTAATTTTATTTCTGTTTTTAGATTTTTTTTAATATTTTATGACTAATTTATTTTATGTCTGTGTTAAAAATTTGCTGTAATAAACTGTTTCTGGGTTCAATGACAAACGAATGAAAAAATTGATTCAATTAGAGAATGCTAATATGAGATCGAAGAAAGGTAGATACTCTCAGTATCGCCCTGCTACAGGAACATCATTCAGAATCGAAACGTTGCTTGAAATGGCTTAAGCCGTGTTTGGTGACCAGTTCTGAATAGCCAGGTACTTCCCAACCTTCCTCTTCTCCATTTCCTTCCCCTTCAGCCTCGCAACATCCCCCTTTTGGATATATAATTGATATTTCACTGGCTGTAGAAGGTTTGGAGCAGTTGCGACTCTTGTGGGGTATTTACCATGAAGTATGATTTGTTTCTGTGAGATGGTTTGTAAGTAATTGTTTTATTTTAAAATAATAATATTAATATGCCTTTAAAAGCAGCTTCACAACTGTCATAAGACGATTATTGACACATATTTCTACTATATCTCATCGTAGGTTGCCTACCTCCGCATAAATTTACAATCAATTTTATGTAACCTCAATATTAGTTTTAATTGTATTTCGATTTTTGTGTTTTGAATGTTTTTTTTAAGGAAATGAAAAAAATAACTTTTACCACGGACATTATTTTATTTTTTATGACCGACCGGTTTATCTTAACCTAAGCATTATCAGCGTACAAAATTAAACCAAACTAAAAATACAAAGTATGCGTTTATATATACATACAGAGGGAGAACAAAATATAAAATAAAGTAACAAAACAATGAGATAACAAAAGAATAACATTTAAATTATAACAAAGGAACAGAGATAAAGAGATAGATAATATGAATTGAAAGAGACAAAACATCATCTGAGAAGGTGATTAAAGAATAATAAAAACTTTTTTTAGTGTTCTGTAAATACACCTAAAATTGGACTAATATTTTTTTATTTTTTTATTATTTTTATTTAGGACAAAAACAGTCATAGATTGAATTATAAATTAGTTTGTAGTGATTTTTCTACATTTCATATTAGTAAAATAATCCGTTATTTCAATATAAGAATCATAGAACATCTTATATGTTTAAATAACCACGGTTTTTCTAAATTCGACAATCATCTTATTGATAAAGATCATACCATACCATCAAATTAAATAATTTAATAGTACTAGAAATAAAGAAAGCCATTAAAATGAATAGTCATATTCTTAACAATCAGGTAAATTTGTCCAGAACTCCAATATATTAAAGCTTCACAACTTTCGTAAGAACATCGATGTCGTATTCTTCCGGTGCTCCTTTATATCTTTAGATTATTACCCTATCAATTTAATCTGATTCGACCTCAGACCAAAACCCTTTTGTTTAAAAAAATAATCTTACCATTTTACAGCTCGGTTTTATTAAAACCCACCCTCGACGGAGTATAATATTGCGGGGCTAGCTTTTAAGCAGGATATGGGGCGACACTTAGAACAACAAAAGCCTTAAAATAACCTCTATTCTTTTGTTACGAGGCCTGCACAGCCTACAATAGGTGTTCGGTTCAGTGGGATTGGTGAGGGAGCGTATTGTGCGCTCGTGATGGGGCTGTGGCTTCAGCCGAGGAGGCTTTCTTTGAGGCTTTTGCTAAATTCTGTACTGAATATGTGTCGTTAGAAAGATGGCTTGATTCATACTTTGAATGTTTTTTTTTTTTTAAGTAGGTGATGAATGATCAAATAGTGTAGTTTTTAACTATCCTCCTCGCTAGCGACCACATCGTCGTCGGAGTGGCAATAAGGCTGAAACGCCATTTTAGGAAGTTTACATCGAAGCACTTTAAAGTTATTTTTTTGTTTTACAATAAAGCGTGCAATAAAGTGTGCCAAGACAGAGTTATATGGCGGTCCGTACTCTCTGCCTACCCCTGCGGGGAAACGGCGTAATGGTTAGTTAATTTGTTTAAAAACTTTTTGTTTCTTACATTATTTTTTTACATAACCTACCTCACTAGGTCATAAGAACCTGTTCTGAGGTAAGTGACAGTGAGTACAAGTAGAATAATATTTAAAAAATGATGATATTTGTTACACAATGCTAGATGATACAACAGATACTGACCGTAAAACTCTCTTGATACCATATAAGGTACATTGACAGTAGGTAAAGTTGCAAGGCACTAAATCCTATGATTAAAGACAGTGGATACGATACAAATATACATACATTTTACATCGTAACAATCCTACTATTGTTTATAATGAACACATTATATTTAATAACTAAAGAAAAAACAAAAAAATGCTAATTTTAAAGTAGTATATAATAATAGTGGACTTAAAAGAATTATTATAGAATTATAGTGCAATATTTATATAATATCGTGTTATTATATAGGAGGAATGTAATTTTTTAGGGTCGAGCATCTTATAAAGCTGTTCTAGTTTGTCATGGAATGAGTAAAGAATTTCAAGTGCTATTTTAGGAGGTCTTCAATTTCCTTGCGGTTTTTACTCATTAGCCATTTAATAATGTGTTGGTTAAAGGAATACATAATGGTGATGGCTACAGTCTGTGGTGGGAGTTTGTTGTAAGTGTGAGGCGCGATGTACATACGATGTCTTTGTGCAAAAGCTGTATTGTATTTAGGTACTAAAAGTCTTTCTTGTTGTTTGACCCTTGTATTTTTATTATGTGTGATGAACATTAAGGATTTTGATGAATGAGTTATTTTTAACACTATTTTAAGATATAACTGTTACAATAAAATTTATTTTCCAGTACCTGGTTAGATTTAAAAAAAAAAAATTGACTCAGGTAACTCACTGCTCTCACTGAGTCACCTGAAGCGACAAAAACGCCTGTTAGCGCATAAAATTTATTTTTTTCCAAAGAAGCGAAGCTATCAGTCCACAATGGAGTGCTTTTACCAACTCTGGCGTATGGCAGTGAGACACGGAGCTGGCAGAGGAAGGATGAAATTAGACTGAATGCTGTATAAATGACATCCCTGAGACGTGTGTGTGGTTTAACAACGTATAACGGTGTTAAGAATGGGGATATCCGGAAAGAATGCAAGGCCGATGTAAGCGTAGTTAATAGAATTAAGAAAGGGACGCTTAGATGGTTTGAACATGTAGAGGGGATGAATATATTACACAAAACTGAAAAGTATAAGAAGTTGGGGACGCTCAAAGAAGACATGGCACAATCAAATGAATCAAACACTTAAGTCGGGCTCTGTCAAGTGTCAGAATAACAGAATAGTAACATACGAGGCCTGTTCAAAATAAAAAGGGAATTTGGAATTTTCGCGGGCTGTGTCCATTCGATTATCGATTCGTTTATTTTTGTTGTTGTTGCTATGTTGGTACACATATGTTTGTCATATGTTAGCATTATCAGCCATTTTGTATTAGTGGTTTGTTTTTGACAATTGGAAAGGTTAGTCACGTTTTTGTGTGTACTTCGATTTTTTACTTTTGAAAAAAATGGATCAAAGAATTTGTATTAAATTTTGCGTTAAAAATGGAATAAAGTGCTCCAACGCACTTAAAATGTTGACTGTGGCATTCGGCGGGTCTACTTTGTCTCGAATAAATGGTACCAGCGCTTTACAGAAGGCCGAGAAGATGACGATGAGCGTCCTGGAGTTGTGGAAAAACAAATCATGGATTTTATTCTTTGATCCATTATTTTCAAAGTAAAAAATCGAAGAACACACAAAAACGTGACTAACCTTTCCAGTTGTCAAAAACAAACCACTAATCCAAAATGGCTGATAATGCTGACATATGGTAAACACACGTGTACCAACAAACACGATAATCGAATGTACACAGCCCGCGAAAATTCAAAATTCACCTTTTCTTTTGAACAGGCTATGTATGTATGAGACGGTGTATGAATGTAAATTAAGCAAGCAGTGTGAGCCAAGACAGAGTTGTATGGCGGTCCGTCCTCTCTGCCTACCCCCGCGGGGAAAGGGCGTGATGGTTAGTTAGTTTTTTATTACCACGCAAAATGTTTGGTAAATGAAAATTTGTTAATAACAATAAATAACGTCTCGATGATGATTACTCTTCAGGGGAATTAAACAGGCGCAGCGCGGTATCAAACTGTGTGCCTCGCCTTAACATTTTTATACATGAGGGAGTACGGCCACTACCCGTGGCTCTACCCAACGAACTTTCTCCTGGGCACGCTCGGACTTCACTCCTTACAGCTCAGGAGAGAGGGGTATGCCGCCACTCACTTCTTCAGACTGCTGCGGGGCTATATTGTAAACCCTGCTATTTTGGAGCGCGTAAGTCTCTATGTTCCTGATGACTATCTAAGACAGCGTCTTCATAGATTATTCTATCTTCCTGCCTGTAGGACCAACCTGCCAATGGTTCTGCCGGTGGGGAGAAGTATTTTGCTCCTGAACAAAATCTCTTCCGATATCGACTTATTTCATGTCAGTGAGGAGAGATTCAGAAGTGAAATCCTATTGATTCTTGAAAGAGTTTCTCCTCATTGACCTGATCATCACCACTGCCTGAAATTTCATTTTTTTGAAATTTTATCTTTCTTGTGTATCCATATGGTACTATAATTTGTATTTATTTTGTAAAAAAAATAAATTATTTTCTTATATGCATTAAATTAAAAAAGTTTGTCATGTATAAGAAAATTAATAAAAAAATATTATTATTATTATTCCCTCATATATAGACGCGATGTTTGAAAGGTCACCTAATTTATATCAGTAATTAAAATGTTCAAAAAGAGAACTGCGTAAAACTACCTTCCATTAATATTTTCAGGTAAAGACGTCATTTCTGTACTTTTTTCACAAAAAATCGAATTTCAATTTCGCCGCAGCCTAAATTAGGCGAGTGTAGGGCGAAAAATAACTAAGATGATTGAAGTGTAAAGGTCTCAGCAAAACGATTGAAGTAAATATTTTTTATGTTAATTCAAATCATGATATTTATTATTCATTTCTAATACAAATTGTATTTTTTTGTTTATTCTATCAATTTTCGATATTAGTGGCCACTGTGTACCTATGTTTACTAATATTGTCACGCAAGTTTTAAATCATAATATCGACGTCTTCCTTTATCACGGTTAGTAGCTGAGTAGACAAACGCGTCGGATTTCCATCCGGGCGTCGTGGGTTCATTTCCTCTGCTAGCTAAGTCCTCCAACATTGCACAAACAATATTATGATGGCAGTAGGATTTTTCCAAATATTGTCAGGTTATTCGTAACGCGGGAATGTTTGTCATTCTTTATAAAATATCTAACCTGGAATATTAGTTTGGCTACCTTATATTTCTTAACAAACTAACTAACCATCACGCCGTTTCTCCGCAGGGGTAGGCAAAGAAGACGGACCGCCATACAACTCTGTCTTGGCACACACTCCTTGCTTCGTTCACATTTATACATCGTCTCATACATACTCTTACATGACTCTTCACGCGATCCGATACAAGTATTTGATTCACTTGATCGTTCCCACGTCTTCTTTGGGCGTCCCCGATTACTTCTTCCATTCACTTTCGCAAAATATATTCTTTTCACACACCTATATTTGTTGCTCTTTATAATAATAATAACAGTGAATTTATCTAGCGCAGTTTTGTGATAGTTCAACTGCGCTTCAAGTGAGCTTCACACTAAATTACCTAACCTAATATAACAACGAGAAAATAATATTAAACAAATATGTTTGCAAATTAAAACTATCTAAAATAATGATTGCTTTCATAAATCATGAAAAAAATGTTCAGATATGGTTATAGCCTTGGAGTAACAATGTATGGAGAGAGAGAGCTAATTATTTTTATCCAACCTATACAAACTTGCGATAAAGCACTTTCTCCGTGTTTTTACGTCGTACACCATGAGAGAGAAAGAGACAGCAAATATAATACACCGCTTCTATGTACTGTCGCGATGATCTTAGGCTCCTGGGTCACCGCGGGACTCCGCCAACATTTTTTTATTATGCCACTAAACTGGACACAACTAAACAGTTTTTTAGATTATATGCCATATTTTTGTTGATAACAATACTGTAAAAAAGGGTTATACGAATAAACAAAAACGTTATGTCGATATGTGCTATGAATGGATCTATAAATACCCTAGCCTTAGTCTTAGCCACGCCCAGGTCCGCCGAGTCAGGTAAAAATCATCAAAAACTGACTACACTGCCTTGGATAGATACCACTCTATGTACTCTAAGGTTTAAACAGTGCGAGTGCATATCAACAGATTTTTTTTTTAATTACTAGAAGCCAAGGGCTTAAAATATTCAGATGAAGTGCTTGTTTAAATATGAACACATCGGTTAAAATATTGAAGACAGTTAACGTCTTGGTATTTCAAAACATCAATATTCAAGTGTTATAAGTTGACCATTCTAAAAATGCAAACAATATAACAAGTAACAAAAGAACAATAAATATTTTATAACAATGAGTACATGGTTTTCAGTATACAGTAAGGACATTTAATAGTTAGTTGTTTTTTCATGTCAAGTTTATGGTTTTGATAGACAGTAAGGACATCAAATAACAAGGACACAAGTAGAGATGGTCGATACTCCTGTCCCAGTTAAAAGGAACCGGTTCCAAGCCGCAAAGGTTTTTTCAGATTATATTCTATATTTTTGTTTATAACAAAACTGTGAAAAAGTGGTTATACGAATAAACAAAAACATCATGTCGACACGTGCTATGAATGGATGTTTAAATACCCTAGCCCTAGTCCTGGCCACGCCCAGGTCTAACCGAGTCCGGCAAAACTCATTGAAACTGACTACAGCAGCGCTCTATCTTGTATATTATTGCACTGAGATCAAAACACATTAAATTAATATAAAATAAAATATACTTTAATATATATGCGGCACATTCTAGAGTGGTAGGTACTCTAAGTATCGCCCTGGTGAAAGACCACCATTCATAATTGAAACTTGTTTGAAACGGCTTAAGCCCTGTTTATTGACCAGTTCTTAATAGCCAGGTATTTCTCAACCTATCTATTCTCCATCTCCTTCCCTTCTTCACTACCTTCAACCTCACAGCATACCCCGGTCGGGGATGTCACAGTCTCACTGGCTCTAGACGGTTGGGAGGAGTTGGAACTCTTGTGCGGTGTTGTAAATAAATCGCAAGGTAGTGGAAAAGGGAATGATATGAGAAAGAGGCAAGTAGGAAAGTGCCTGGTTATTTAGATATGGTCACCAAACATGGCTAAAGCCATTTTAAACAACGTTTCGATTCTGAATGGACGTCTTTCACCAGGGCGATACTTGTATTTACCACTCTGAAACGTGCCGTAAATACACTTTATATGAATTGAATGTAAAATAAAATATTTTAATGAAATAAAATATATTTACGCACGCCGGGATTTGTGCCCGCGACCTCGGGATTCATAGTCGAGCATCTTACCACTCGACCACGGAGGTCGTATGTTACCTGTTGTAACAGGACTTACTCGACAGACTTGCACCAGCGGTTCCTCGAAACTATACGAACATCCGCACCATCCCTTATTGTCTATTAGGGTGGGTATGGGACGGTGCGTACCACGTCGTACAAGCAGGCCGGCCTAAAGATATAAAATTTTATCAATAAAAATGAAATCAATATAACCGAGGATTGCTAGTTAAAATATGTCGGGAAGGTCCAGTAAGACCCTGTTTAAGGCTTTCCCCGCCGATGAAACCTATTTTTATCACATTTTGAATCCTTCCTCCGAATTTCTTTCACCGTGGGGCAAAAATGGCTTTCACAAAATGGCAACACGTTTTCACAAAATTACCTTCAATTTGACATTTCGGTTGCGGCCGGCGCGCGAGTTAATGCGTCCGATATGTCAAACAGCCGGACTGCGTGGCGACGGACGACGCACAGTTTCAAAATATCGTAATTTTTTGTGTAATTATCGAACACTCGCCAATCGGGGTACGTTTCGAGGCTGAAGATAGCGAGGATGATAAGGAGATGGGAAATAGCAAGGTCAAGATGTACCTAGTTATTCAAATCTAGTCACCAAAACACGGCCAAAGCCATTTCAAGCAAAGTTTCGATTCTGAATAGTGGTCTTTTACTAGGGCGATACTACCACAGTATTTCCCCGCAGGCGTCCTCGACTTCTTTTGATAAATGCTTACAAAAAACTCGTCTCTTCGTTTATCTGCTCTACATGCTCAAACCATCTAATCGTCCCTTTCTTAATCCTATTCATTACGTTTACATCGGCCTTGCATTTTTTTCAGATATCTGCATTTTTTACACGGTCATACATGATTTACCACCTCATACCTACAGCATTCAGTGTGCAGTCTACAATAAATCTATACATTTTATTTAATCAACTTACGTCTTACGATCGTGCACACTTGCTGTCCCTTTCTCGCTGATAACAACGAGTAAGTGTAAGCAACACAAGGCTATTTCTCAGTGACGTTTTGCACCACTTTTAGATGTGTATCAATATGCACCAATACACACAATCGTAAGTTAGTGTTGTTAAGGCAATCTTTAATTAATCGAACATATAATATAAATTTTGTTCACTTATTCAACAAATTGAAACAAGAAAATCTAGCTATATTTTCAATTTTTGCTTGGATCTTTGATTTAATCTTAGATTTCGTAACGCAAGAATTTGATCGCTAGTGTGGAGGGTTGTTGTAATATACCCCACTGAATATTATTTAAATTATCATTTAATTCTCGAAGTTTACACCAGAGCACTTTAAAGTTTTTTTGTTTTACAATAAAATTCACAAGTCTTCAATACCTGGCTGGATTTTGAAAAAAAAATCAACTTAACGCTCTCACTGAGTTACCTGAAGCGACAAAAGCTAAAAAAGTCCCAAACTTGTGTCGCTCGAGTCGAGCCTTCTCCCAAATGATAAATATATATTAAAGAAATGAAAAAACAACTTTGGATAAGACTGCGAATATTATTTTAATTTTTATGACCGACTGGTTTCGCTTAGTCTAAGCATCATCAGGGTAAAAAAAAAACTAAACTAAAATACAAAGTGTGCAGTTATACATGTACATACAAAGGGAGAAGAAATTATAAGATAAAATAACAAAACTATGAGAAAAAAATAGAATAACAAATGAATAGAGAAAACGAGAAAAATAATATGAATTAAAAGAGATAAAACATCAACTGAGAAGGTGATTAAAGAATAATGATAAATTTAAATACCTAATATTGGACTACTGGACAAATTTATCTGATTATTAAGAATATGACTATTTATTTTAATGGCTTTCTTCATTTTTAGTGCTTCTAACAATGACGTTACATAAACATAGACACGTTGTAGCGCTCTCAAAGTGGCAAGCAATAATCACGCTAGTTGGTGTGATCGGTGTTTAAGCTGATTTAGTACTAAACGGTCACGCGTCGCTTGAGGTCGTTTCAACATTACAAGCAAGTATGGAACGCGGTCCGAACTTCGGATCTGTTCCGTTCGTACACATATATTCTATGAATGTCTATCTTTGTCATATATGACCGATATTTGAATGTTGAATTTACTGGTAACGTGTGTGTTTTGCTTGCCACATTTTGTGTTAATATTAAAAGGCTATAACGTGTCTATATACGAGTGTGTAACGTCATTAAATTCTAAATAATACATTTTAGATGGCTGAAGGGCCACAAAAGTCTTCAGAATCAAACGAGAGTCAGAGCTTTCGATGCAGAAAAAAGAACTGATCAAAACTGCATATTTAACTCATTTTTTTACCAAAGCGTTTCCAGCGACGAATTTCGATTTCAATCAATTTTTTTGTACTACGGCCTATTTTCGATTTGGCTGACATCCTACTCTAGCACCTCCCCGGTCAAAGGCCGCCGCAAATGATATATACTCGCGTCAAAAAGGCCGGCCGTTTATAAATCATAGTGACCCCCCCTCGGCCAAATATAATGTATTAAATCACCTACAAGTGTTATTAGAAATGGAATTTACGGCCTTTTGTTCGGGGAATTTCGTAAATTTCTCTTTTTGCAATTCTTACTAGTTAGACTTTTATTTTTGGAATATGTTTTTTGGCAAAGTGTTTTTTTTTTGTTACATCACATGAGATCCGAATTTTCCAATTTGTACACATTTTTGTATTGTGCAACGAAGGGGTGGGGGAGGGTGTTTGAGAGAGGGGAGGTCGGAAAGCATCAAGCTATTCAAATCTTTTTTTTTTTAAATAATTTTGACGCTGTCAATTCGTGGTAGAACTTCATTTTAATGATTGTATAATACTAACTAGTAACTTTATTCGATTTTTTTAATTTTACGTGAATACCGCACAAGAGTCTCAACTGCTCCTAACCGTCTAGAACCAGCGAGACTATGATATCCTCAAAAGGGGTATGTTGTGAGGCTAAAGGTAGCGGGGATGGAAAGGAGATGAGGAAGAGGAAGATTGGAAAGTACCTGGCTATTCAGATCTGGTCACCAAACACGGCTAAAGCCATTTCAAGCAACGTTTCAATTCTGAATGGTGGTCTTTCACCAGGGCGATACTAAGAGTATCTACCACTCTGGAACGTGCCGCAAATATACATATTAATTAAATAAAATTTAATAGCGCACGCCGGGTTCTAACCCGTGACCTCTGGATTCGTGGTCGAGCGTCTTACCACTCGACCATACAGGCCGTCATATTTTATATTGAGTCCTGACCGGTTTCATCTTATTACTAGTCTGAAGGTGCCCGAAATGAGGTGAAACCGATCCAGTCTATAAAAAAATATAGGAATAAGTTTTATGAGAACAGAGATTTTTTAAAAATATACCATATTTCCGACCGGTTTCCCTTAGCAGGGTACAAAATTAAACTTAACGAAAAAAATATGATCGATCGGTTTCGCTTGGCAGGTAGATTGATACTAAGGCATTTAATTGAATATGTCAAACCACAAAGTAATTGCTTTCTACGAAAATATAAGGTTTTATTTATTTATTTTATAATGGCGAATACCGCACAAGAGTCCCAACTGCTCCCAACCGTCTAGAGCCAGTGAGACTATGGCATCCCCAATCGGGGTATGTTGTGAGGCTGGAGGTTGTGGGGAGGTGAATAAGATGAGGAAGTGGAAGATTGGGAAGTACCTGACTACTCAGATCTGGTCACAAAACTCGGCTAAAGCCATTTCAAGCAACGCTTTGATTCTGAATGGTGGTCTTTCACCAGGACTAAACTTAGAGCATCTACCAATCTGGAAAGTCTAAAAGTTAAAAAATATTAAATCACTATTCAGACCTGCATAATAAACATAGCTACAGCTGTTTGATGCCACATTTATGTGATACCCCGCAAAATGTTCAACTCCCCGAAGACAGCTCAAATCGTCAGCCCATCTCATATGCGGGCAACCTCTGTTTCTCTTCCCCAACATTTTAATTTTATTTTTTTATTTTACACTAACGGCTCTCATCCACCCGAAGCCTGCAGTCAATTTCAAATCATCGGCCCATCTCATATGTGGGCAACCTCTGTTTCTCTTCCCTAACATTTAATTTATATTTTTAATTGAATATCAACGGCTCTAATCCACCCGAAGCCTGCAGTCAACTTCAAATCGCCAGCCCATCTCATCTGTGGGCGATCTCTGTTTCTTTTTACCAACATTTTATTTTTATTTTACATTTCGTTTTCCATTTAGTGGAGGGGTATTTGCCCCTCCGCGCTCCGGAACAGGGCGATACTACTGCCTGGCGTGGCATGACGTTGCGTGGCCCTAATCTAGAACAGAGATCGGCCGAGTCGCGGACTCGAACTCTGCGCGCGTGACGTGGCGCGTGGCGCGTGGCGTATTATTCAGCTGTGAAAGACGTAGATCTACGATGAAACTTTAATTAACAAAATAAAACATGCCCCAAAAGTGTGATCCACACCTCACAACGATAATATACCAGGAGGGAGCGCCAGTGTAGTCAGTATTGATGATTTTTTGGGCGTGGCTAGGGCTAGGGCAAGGGTATTTATCTTAGAGTACATAGAGTGGTATCTATCCAAGGCAGTGTGATCAGTTTTTGATGATTTTTACCGGACATGGCCAAGACTAAGGCTAGGGTATTTATACATCCATTCATTGCACATATCGACATAATGTTTTTGTTTATTTGTATAACCACTCTTTCACAGTATTTTTATCAACAAAAATACAGCATATAACCTAAAAACCGTTTAGTTGTGTCAAGTTTAGTGGCATAATAAAAAATGTGGGCGAAGTCCCGCGGTGACCCAGGAGATCAAGAGCATCGTGACAGTACATAAAAGCGGTGTATTATATTTGTTGTCTCTTTTTCTCTCATGGTGTACGACGTGAAAACCCGGAGAAACTGATTTATGGAAAATCTGTTTAGGTTGGGTAAAAATAATTAGCTCTCCCTCCATATATTGTTACTTCAAGGTATTTATTTATACATCCATTCATGGCACATATCTACATCACATTTTGTTTATTTGTATAACCACTTTTTCACAGTTTTGTTATAAACCAAAATGTAGGATATAACCTAAAAAACCGTTGAGCTATGTCCTGTTATGTCGCATAGCAAAAAGTAGTGGGCGGAGTCGCCGGAGACGCGGGAGACGGAGAACATGCCTACATACCTAAAAGCAGTGCTATATTATGTGAGAACTTGTTTTATCTCTTTCCTTATCGCGGTTTACGACGTAAAAACCCGTAGAAAGAGATTTATCGTAAATTTGTATAGGTTGGGTAAAAATGTTAAGCTTTCCCTCCATATAATATTCTTGCTATGAGATTCACACTGAAGTTAAACTTGTTGCTAATTTGCATAAAACCTTTCAGCTCCTAGGCCCTAGATACCCAATCAAATCGGTGTAAACCACATTACCATGACTTTGTAAACATCTTAGCAATTGACTGAAATACGATGTTTTTTCTAAATTATCAAAGAGAATCAAACACTTGATTCGGTCCATGGGAAGAGACAAAATAACAGAATAATATGTATGAATGTGAATGAAGCGAGGAGTGGGTGCCAAGACTGAATTGTGTGCCGATCCATCTTCTCTGTTTACCTCCGGGTGAAAACGGCCACATGGTTTAGTTAGTCAGAATGGTAGATACTCTAAATATCACCCTGGTGAAAGACCACCATTCAGAATCGAAACGTTGCTTGAAATGGCTTTAGCCTTATTTCATTATCATATCCGAGTAGCCAGGAACTTTCCAACCTTCCTCTTCTCCATTTTATTCCCCTCCTCGCTACCTTAAGCCTCACAAAATACCTCGTTTGGGGGCAGTTAGGACTCTTGTGTGTTAATCACTGAAAAAATTTAAAAAATTAAAAATTTTGTCTTAAAAAAGATTACACCTCTTCTACGTCTTTGTGGCATTTGAAAAGCTCGGCTGCACGTATACGACCAGGGCAACGTATAGCCTTTTACGATAATATCGTTAGCTTTTCGTGTAGAAAATCACCATTAGGTAACGTCTGGAAAAGACCACAATACGAAAAGCATAATTTATCTTTTTGAATCACAATTCTCTTAATGGCCTGGGTCACAGAAATTATTGTGATTACCAGAATACTACAGTAGGAAAGCGTTAACATTAACTATACAACTTTGAATTACTACCGTTAGAGCCAGTGATACTAAAGCATCCCTAATTGGGGTATGTTGTGATGTTTAAAGTAGTGGGGATGGAAAGGAGATGGGGAAAAAGAAGGTTAGGAAGTACCTGTATTCAGATCTGGTCACCAAACACGATTCCTGATAAAATAAAGTATTGTATTTTCAATCTACTAAATAATCAATAACCATACATTGTTTCTGAGAATAAATTAAAACCTGAAGCAAATAAGACTACCATTCAAAAAAAATCATAAATTTAATTCATTGAAGTACGGAGCTATAAAGAAATTAAACGAAACACCAAAAGAAATTAAATTATAAAATGATGTTTATTTTTACTTAATTTCCTCTTACTATCATCATTAAATAGAAAATGTTGATTGTACAATGACGACCGAATGATGACCACACGCTGGAACCAATTCTTCCACACCCCACACTCAAAAACTAACTACACACAAGTCATTTTTCCCAAGAACATGCTCAAAATACAACACCAGTTCAGTTTAATGAATGCATACGGGACATAATCAAATAACAAGGTTCGTTATTACCTCCCTACCACTGCTGTGCGTTACAGATATGTTGATTATTTGTCTCTATTTTATAAACAGTACGTTGTGACTTTTTATGTATTTTTTTCTTGTTTATAATAATCATCTTGGGTTACATTCAATGACGTATTATTTATTATATACATAGTCTGTTAAAAAGAAGAGGTGAATTTTGAATTTTCGCGGGCTGTGTACATTCGATTATCGTTTTTTGTTGTTGTTATGTTGGTACACGAATGTTTATCATATGTTAGCATTATCAGTCATTTCGGATTAGTGGTTTGTTTTTGACAACTGGAAAGGTTAGTTACGTTTTTGTGTGTTCTTCGATTTTTTACTTTTGAAAAAATGGATCAAAGAATAAAATCCATGATTTTTTTTTCCACAACTCCAGGACGCTCATCGTCATTAACATCTTCTCGGCCTTCTGTAAAGCGCTTGTACCACTTATAATCACTTTTTTGAGACAAAGTAGACTCGCCGAATGCCACAATCAACATTTTAAGTGGGTTGGAGCACTTTATTCCATTTTTAATGCAAAATTTAATACATTCTTTGATCCATTTTTTTCAAAAGTAAAAAATCGAAGAACACCCAAAAACGTGACTAACCTTTCCAGTTGTCAAAAACAAACCACTAATCCAAAATGGCTGATAATGCTAAAATATGATAAACATATGTGTACCAACATAACAACAACAACAAAAAATAAACGAATCGATAGTCGAATGTACGCAGCCCGCAAAAATTCAAAATTCACCTTTTCTTTTGAACAGGCCATGTATAATGTAAATTTATTCCTCACTTTTATCTCATTTTCCTATTTACTATTTCTATCCACTCTATGATGTGGCAGCCCATCTTCTCTGCCTACTCCTGCAGCAACATCGTGATGGTTACTTAGTCAAATCGACATGAATATATCCTTTACTGGAATACATTATTACGGCGGTTTTTTTACGAACCACTCAGTAGTTTGCTTTATTCAACACCGCCAAGTCACGTATTCAACTTTTCCGGAGTTGGTGAAATTTATGCGCCACCCTGTTCCCTAATTAGAGGAAAGAGACTGGCTTTAGGGAAAGAGGAAAAAATAAGGAAAAGAGAAAAAAAAAAAAAAGAGAGAAAAACTGCTCAAAAGAATATTAACTTAAGGAGAGCGCTCCTTTTACCTTAAAACTGTTTAGTCTTCGGTTAAAAGATAATTAGAGGGCGATACTTAAGGAGTAGAATCTTCATTCATGGAGGATGTTAGCATTTTTTTATGGTTTTTTTCATTTGAGACCCTGGAGCCAGTAGGGCTATGGCATCCTCCATTTCGAAAATATTTTGAGGGTGAAAAAAATTGAGAAATTCCTAGGGAAGGGAAACGGGTAGCGTATAATAAATAGAGTCATGGATACTCTCAGAATCGCCCTTTTTATATCTGAATATTGCACTTGAGTCCCAACCTCAGAGCAATAATTTACAAGAGGATTTGACGTCTCAAACTACCGCCCTATCAGTATCTTGTCATGTTTTGGAAAAGTTTTATAATCCTTAGTTTATAAACATATATTTCATCATTTCAAAACCATTATTTGTCCACAGCAACACGGATTTATCCCGAAAAAATCAATAACAACTAACCTTCTTGAATATACAAATATAATATATCAATCACTTGAGTACCGGGTGCAGGTTGACGCAATTTATACAGATTTCCGTAAAGCCTTTGACACCGTTGACCACCGTATCCTTCTTACCAAACTTAAATTACTAGGTATTCATGGAGATTTACTTAGGTGGCTAGAATCCTACATCTCGTACCGGAGTCAACTGGTAGTATTAAATGGCTTTACATCAACTCCCACTTTAGTTACTTCCGGCGTTCCCCAAGGATCTAATCTTGGCCCACTCTTGTTCTTGATATTTATAAATGACCTTCCCAACTGTCTAAAATCCAGCTATCTACTATATGCAGATGATTTAAAAGTATTTCGCCCGATCGAATCCCTAAATGATTGTGTATTGCTTCAAAACGATTTAAAATCAATATCTTCCTGGTGCTCTCTAAACAAAATGTCTTTAAATATAAAAAAAATGTCGCTCCATTACCTTCACTAGAAATCGTTCTCAAATAGCGTTCGAATATAAAATTGATGACATCACACTTGATTGTGTTACCAATGTTCGAGACCTCGGAGTTGAATTCGACAGCAAACTTAATTTTAATTTTCACGTTGAAAACATAGTGTCTAAGGCATATCGTCTTCTTGGATTTCTGTATCGAGTCACTAAACCATTCTAAAACCCAATGTCTCTCAAATATTTATACACATCTATAATTCGCAGCATTCTTGAGTTTGGTTCCGTAGTTTGGAGTCCAATTTACGAAATTCACAAAATGAGGATCGAATCCGTTCAAATGAAACTAGTCCGAGCATTGTCTTATAGAGCTGGATTGTCCACTTTGCTTGACGACTATCAGAAGTGTTTGGAATATTTTAAAATTGAAACATTGAAAGAACGTCGAGACAAAAATGACGTCAAATTTCTTTACAAAATTATAAACAACCACGTAGAATCTTCCATTTTATCCACAATTAAATTTAATACTAATCCCCGTCATTTAAGAAACCCCGAAACTTTTTACATTCCTTTCAAAAAAACTAATTTAACCTTCTCCCAACCTCTTATGCGAATGTGTCGACTGTATAACATCCACTGTAGTGGCAAGATTAACGAACATGGTATGATCAACGAAATTGATATATTCTGCAACTCACCTTTTAGGTTTAATCAAATCTTAAATACTATTTTTACTTAAAACATAAAACAGAAAAAGGTACACACATATACAACTTATTAAGATAATTTTATATGTTATAATATTTTTTTCCTAAATTTAAACATGTGTTGATATTTCTTTTTATAAACGGTTGTTTTCTTTATTTTTCTATTGTTTTTATTAGTGTAATACAGTGTATTTCTAATTGCATGATGTGAACATTTTGGAAATGGATTGATGACCTACCATTTATTTTGTATCTGTCAGTATGTATGTAATGTTGTCACTCTGTCAAATGTTCCAAATAAATAAATAAATAAGAGAGAGCACTGCTGTAGTCAGTTTTTATGAGGTTTTAATCACTTGATCGACCTCTTCTATTCTCTTACCCGTAATGTATTCTTCTAACGCTCCTTTCTCTTTCCATCTGCTTCAATAATTAAATTCCGTACTTTATATAATATTTCCCAATCACCCTGTTATCAAAAATATAGATATCTCGATTACACCAAATCTTATGCCTAATAAAATAATTATTTTCCAAATCACTGAATCCGACAAACGAATTCTTGCTAATTACGTACTATTTACGTCAGAGATTAATTGAAATGTAATTAAACAAATAGAGGAACTGAGAACCTGAGTAACTTAAGTCCGTTTAATAAAAATATATATATAATGATTTGACAATTTTCTAGAAATCTAGATTTCGATTACTAACTTTAACTTATATAATTAATAACACCAACCCAATACTGATAATAATAGTATTAACTACTTAAATTAACCTAGAGACCTAACTTTGAGAAATGTTGTAGCGAGTTTATGACCAAAACTGACCGAAGGATGTATGGCGTATAAGCTTCCAGCCAATAGGATGCGAAGAAAACCGTAAAGATAAACATTATTCCGTCTTCATCTGTTCGCAAACAATTTTGCGTTGCTACCATGAGAAAGAAAGAGACATGGATACGTTCAGATGTTGGACTTATTAGGGAATCCCCATTCTTCCAAATTCACGTGAGAGTCCTGTATATCTCTCTAAATAAAACATTAAATGCATTAAAACTTATTTTAAACGGAAATTTATTATTTCGAAACAAATAATGCAAAGATTGACTAAATGTTGGTGCAGGTAACTAGTTGTTTTGTAGGTTAGCATGTTTAATATTTGAGGTCAAACTAAAAAATACGATTTTTTGGATAAATACCTGTGGAAACTGATATTTTTGGTCCTTTGTTACTTCAGTTGAAGCAACCAACAAATGCACATATAGCCATATCGTTTTTTTTTTTTATATTGCACTAAATTCACTTAAGTAATTATATATTTTAAGCTTTTTGTCTTTCAATTCGACTGACAGAAGTAAATTAGTGTGAAGTTAGTAATATATTGAAAAATGGCTACACGGCTTTTAGCACGCCCCAAATCATATGTTCTTAATAACAATTGTTTGTCTCTTTTTCTCATATTTCTATAGAACCGAGCATAAAGAGAGAGCTATATTTTGCGAGTACGAACGATTTGACTCATAATTAGGACGGTCTCTCTATATTGTTACTCTAAAATTAACTATACACAATTTCCTTTGTGAATACATACGTACGAGTGTGAACTTTTAAAATTTGGAATTGATGTTAATTGAAATCATCAAATTAAAAAAATATATTTTTATATCTACACCTTTCTAATAAATTACCTACCTACCTATCTTTGACAGCCTCCGTAGTCGAGTGGTAAGACGCTCGGCTGCTAATCCAGATGTCGCGGGTTCAAGCCCGGCGTGCGCTAGTAACTTTTATTTTATTAATAAATGTCATAAAAATACGTTTAATTAATGTAAAATAATTCATGGTATATTTGCTGCACGTTCCATAGTGGTAGATACTCTCAAAGCCCTGGTGAAAGACCACCATTCAGAATCGAAACGTTGCTTGAAATGGCTTTATCCGTGTTTGGTGAAAAGATTTGAATAGCAAGGTACTTTTCAATCTTCCTCTATTTCATCTCCTTCATTTACCAACACATGTAGCTTCACAACATACCCCAATTAGGGATTCCATAGTCTCACTGGCTTTAGACAGTTGGGAGCAGTTGGGACTCTTGTGTGGTATTAACAGTTCTCAAACTACATGAGTGCCAAGGACAAAGCTTAGCACACTCTTGCCACTGCCCTACTATAACACACTCTAGACGCATAAAGTATCTTGGCATTGAAATCGACGAAAATCTTCGATGGGACTCCCACATAAACAACATTACAAAAAAACTCACCAAACTCACGTTCTTCATTAGAAACATACGTAATATTCTCAACAAAAATGATCTGTATAAAGTCTACTATGCGCTTTGCCAATCACGTATAGAATATGGAATTATTGGATGGGGATCTGCCTCAAACACCCATATGAAGCAGCTCGTGAAAGCACAAAAAAGTATTATAAAAACAATCCTAAAGGTACCTATAAGAACTCCGTCAAAAGAAATTTTTAAAAACTTTAATGTTCCCAGCATCATAAAAATATACACAAAAAATGCTCTACTTAATTTTAAAAGAAAGAGTGAGTACCTTACTGACCAACACACTCACACTACAAGAATAAAAACCTTAAATAAAATCAACATTCCAAGATTGAACACATCTTTTGGACAGAAAAACCACAAGTTTCATGCTGTCAAATTATATAATGCTCTCCCAAAACATATAAAAGATACCACCGAGATGCAAATGTTTAAGAGCAGCATAAAAATGTGGATCAATAACCATGAAGACGAGGAAATTATGAAGATTTTGCAGTAATCGTAGAACCAGCGACAACAACGCAGCAACCTACAGTCCCCCTCGGAACAGGAATCCCTAGTGAGGAGGACTGTGAATAAAATATTATTTGTTTTTCAACATATTTGTTTTTCATCATATGTTTTTTCAAAATGTTATGTTATATTGTAATTAATAAAAAAAAAAAAAACTAAAATAAAATATTACAAAATATCTCAACCTTTTTCTTCCCCATCTCGTTCTATTCTCCACTTCCTTCAACCTCACAACATATTCCAACTTGGGATGACTTACTAGGCCTGTTCAAAAGAAAAGGTGAATTTTGAATTTTCGCAGGCTGCGTACATTCGATTATCGATTTTTTTTATTTTCTTATGTTGGTACACATATGTTTATCATATGTTAGCATTTTTAGCCATTTTAGATTAGTGGTTTGTTTTTGACAACTGGAAAGGTTAGTCACGTTTTTGTGAGATCTTCGATTTTTTTTACTTTAGAAATAATTTTTTTTAAATCGAATGTACACAGCCCGCGAAAATTCAAAATTTACCTTTTCTTTTGAACAGGCCATGTAGTCTATTGACGTGAGTCGACTCAAGTCATGACATGTCTTCTTCGGGCTTTCTTGACTTCTACTATTCACTTTTGCTTTATTTATTTCATCTCCGTTCATCTTTTCTACATGCACAAACCTTCTAAGCGTCCCTCTCTCAAAAATACTGGTTACATATTATCCCTACATCAATCTGCATGGTTTCACCGCACATACACCTCGGGGATCTAATTTCTACAGTGTTCAGTCTGCCTTAATCCTTCCTCTGCCAGTTCCATACCTCACTGCCATACATCAGTATAGGTATAAGCACTACATTGTGGACTGCTAGCTTCGCTTCTTAAGACAACTTTTTATTTGCGCCAACAGCGTTCAGTCCTTCATTAATGGAGTTTTCTGCATTCACCCTTCTTTCAATGTCCTTATCAGCCTTTCCGTCTCTCGTAAACGTACTTTCTAAATATACAAAGCTCACTTATAAAAAATATTTTAAGGGCGATAACTTTTTTCAATTTTTATTACGGCTTTGAGTCTATTGGACAAGAAGCCTCAACAACTTCCAACGGTAAAACACATTTTATATCTTTCCCTTTAGCAGCTGGAACACCGAATGGTCAATCGGTGGAAATATTTTATGGACGCATCTGTTGTACCTAAATGAAGGTCAAGTTTTCCTTACTTTGAATCAAATTTGCTAAGGTTATATTTTAAAGGGAAAGCTAGAATCGCCGTGCTATAAGTTGAGTCCTTAGAGAAACAATGTATGGAGAGAGAGCTAATTATTTTTACCCAACCAATACAAACTTGCGGCTCAAACTTTTAGTGGCATTATAAAAAATGTGGGCGGAGTCCCGCGTTGACCCAGGAGCCCAAGATTATTGTTACAGTACATAAAAGCGGAGTATTATATTTGTTATCTCTTTCTCTCTCATGGTGTACGACGTAAAAACCCAGAGAAAGTGATTTATCGTAAATGTATATAAGTTGGGTGAAAATATTTTGCTCTCTCTCCAAATATATTTTGCTCTGAGGGTATAATAATAATAATAATAATAGCTTTTTATTTCAGCTGAACAGAGCGGTGGGTGCAATACTCTGTCTGCCATATACGTAAAAATACATATCAGAAACTTAAAACAATGAATATAACATAAAAAACAAAATAAAAATAATAATAATGATAGTAATAAAAGTAAAGTAAATAGATAAAATAACATTAAATGATAATAAAAATAATAATATAAGAGCATTATAGTGAAATAAAGAAAATAAATTTTACGGCGGATTGAGGGAAATTCTCCACCTGTGACGTAGGGGCGCACTGTGCCACTGGGCGGCAGCCTGGATAGCATAACATAGATCTCGCCTTCTAGGCATTTCCCGTTCAGTGGGCTGGAACATCTTACGCCTCGCGGCTATGGAGATGTCTAGAGGAGAGCGGGGCTAATCGTGTGCCGGGCACAGCTAATAATTATTATTTGTTGATATTATTACCGTGGAAATTTACCCGGCCCCGCACCCCCTTTACCTGTCCCCGGGGCAGCTGTAATTAGCCCAAAGTTGTTATTGTTGTTTCATCTCCGAAGGGAGTGCCTTCGAGAAGGGATTATTGAAGGAAGTTTGTAAATGAAGGGGTTTAATTATTTAGAGAGCAGTACTTCTCAACCTATGAAGTACAGCAAACCACAGTTTGAGATGTTTTTTTTATGTTGATAATTCGACTTTGTTTCAGTTCTGTTATTCCTTCTCACAAAATTTAATTCATTTGGATATTTTACACCCTTAGTGGTGTTTAATAGTGAATACCGCACAAGAGTTCCGACTGCTCCCAACCGTCTAGAGACAGTGAGACTATGGCATCCCTAATTGGAGTATGTTGTGAATCTACATGTACTAGGGAATGGAGGAGATGGAATAGAGGAAGGTTGAAAAGTACCTTGCTATTCAGATCTGGCTAAAGCCGTTTCAAGCAACGTTTCTATTCTGAATTGTGGTCTTTCGCCAGGGCGATACTCAAAGTATCTACCACTCTGGAACGTGCCGCAAATATAATATATATATTATTTTGAATGAATTAAATGTGTTATGACACATATCGATTGAATAAAAGCTATTTGCGCACGCCGGGTTTGAACCCGCGACCTTTGAATTCGTAGTCTTACCACTCGACCATGGAGGCCGTCAAAATACATATTTTGTCAGATTGAAGAAAGTGGGGAGGGGAAGGAGATGGGGAAGAGGAAGATTGGGAAATTCGGGCATCATTTTTAAATTATTTTTTTATAGTTAAAACCGCACTTGAGTCCCAACTGCTCCCAACCGTCTAGAGCCAGTGAGACCGTGGCATCCTCAATTGGGGTATGTTGTAAGGTTGAAGGTAGTGGGGAGGGGAAGGAGATGGAGAAGAGGAAGGTCTAAAAGTACCTGGCTATTTAGATCTGGTTACCAAACACGGCTAAAGCCATTTCAAGCAACGTTTCAATTCTGAATTGTGGTCTTTTACCAGGGCGATACTTGGAATATCTACTACTCTTTTATTGTATTTACACTTTTGCCTTGGCTCTAATCAATGAAGTTCAATGGTACTTATGATGATTTAATGTTCGCTGTTTCCTTAAAACGAAATTAACAAATAAAAAACATGTTCAAACTCCAAACATCCTAACTGTTAGAGCCAATAACGTCGTAACTCGGCTGATTAGAGTCTCCAGCTATAATTATCCGGCAATACTTCGCGTATTCCATGTCCGAGCTCCATACGTCATATCGGTACTGCGTCACCGTCCGTGCTACGGCCCCATTCCGGTCCGATTCAATTAAAAAAACTGCCGAAAGAGGCGAACGGCCCGAGGCAACGCAGAATCATTTCGGACAAACCGCTCCGACGATATTGCAAATTGTTTATTTGATGGAAATGGCGGAAGCTATACGTGTAGGGTGAGCCAACAGACCTATGAACAAATTGTCATATAAAAAAATGATAGTTTAAGACAGTATGGATTTTACACTACAATGAACAATTTTCATTTATTTTTTTATTTTTTTTTTTTAGTTTGTGTTAGTGGTGACTAGATCTGAATAGCCTGGCACTTCCCAATCTTCCTCTTTCACATCTTTTACCCCTCCCCACTACCTTTAGCCTCACTACATGCCCCAATTGAAGATGCCATACTCCCGCTAGCTCCAAACAGTTGGGAGTAGTTGGGACTCTTGTGCAGTATTCACTGTAAAAAAAACCTTTCAATTTATATATTTATTAAATATGTTTAATGTTTTTTATTTTTTTTATTTCATCGTAATATTCTCCTGAAAGACGTGATTAAGAGACATAGTAAACTAACAAACGCCTCAGGAATCTCATTTCTACAGCATCCAGTCTACTTTCATCCTTCCTCTGCCAGTGCCATGCCTCACTGCCATACATCAGGGTTGGTATAAGCACTCCATTGTGGGCTGTTAGCTTTGCTTCTTTGGACAATTTGCCCCAACAGCGTTCAGTCCTCCATCAATGGAGTTTCCTGCATTCACCCCTCTTTCAATATCCTTATCGGCCTTTCCATCTCTCGTAAACATACTTTCCAAATACACAAACTTATCCACTTGCTCCAAGTATAAGTAATGGTTAACTATGATTTTTTTTTACAATTGTTAACGATATCATGCTAATAAGTCTACATTTTTTAATAATAATAATAATTGGCTGATTTATATAGCGCCGTTTTCGTGACAGAAATATTACCTCAAGGGCGCTTTACAACATAATTAACATAATATTACAACTAAGACTTAATATTAACTTATGCTTAATACTTATAACTAGTGACTTACAACTAACATATTTTCAGTATATATATATATATGTTATGATTAAGGTTTTCACGGGTGTAAGATGTAGAACAATTTTCTCGGTTTACCCGCGTAACGTAGTCCTTAAAAGGACTTTTTAACTCCTGACGTTTCGGACAGATCATACTGTCCATCTTCAGAGACCTTATGTCTTGAGTTTCTGTATCAAACTGATAGCTTTCGCACGTCTGTTTGGTCCAGAACATAAGTTTTAGCTTCTGGACCAAACAGACGTGCGAAAGCTATCAGTTTGAGACATAAACTCAAGACATAAGGCCTCTGAATATGGACAGTGTGATCTGTCCGAAACGTCAGGAGTTAAAAAGTCCTTTTAAGGACTACGTTACGCGGGTAAACCGAGAAAATTGTTCTACATATATGTATATATATTTATATAAAAAAAATATATATATTTTTTATATATTTATATATAATGGTGGTTGCCCGTGCTGTCGGACCTAGAGTAGAAAAAAAGTTAATAATAGTTAACTTTATATATAAACCATGTATAACACTCAAACCTTAGAGTATATAGAGTGGTACCCATCCAAGTCAGTGTAGTCAGTTTATGGTGATTTTTACCGGACTCGGCGGACCTGGGCGTGACTAAGACTAAGGTTAGGGTATTTATACATCCATTCATAGCACATATCGACATTATGTTTTTGTTTATTCGTATAACCACTTTTTCACAGTATTTTTATCGACAAAAATATAGCATATAACCTAAAAAACCGTTTGGTTGTGTCAAGTTTAGTGGCATAATAAAAAATAATGGGCGGACTCCCGCAGTGACCCAGGAGCCCAAGATCATTGTGACAGTACATAGAAGCGGTGTATAATATTTGTTGTCTCTTTCTCTCTCATGGTGTACGACGTAAGAACCCGGAGAAAGTGATTTATTGCAAGTTTGTATAGGTTGGGTAAAAATAATTAGCTCTCTCTCCATACATTGTTACTCCAAAACTTGAACTATGTGGTCGAAACTAATGTGAAGCAAATTGACGTTATTGTGGGTGTGTTTATTTAAAAAGGTGTGTCTTTAGTTTTGCTCTGAACTCAGTTGAGCTTTCGATCTTTCGCAAATGTGAATTTTACCAGAAGGTTGGTCGGAAAAATTGTAATTTTCTCATTTCACGTGTCTTGCACCACCCTGTACACTCTGTGGGTATTTTTATGGAAAACGATGTGCGTGTCCCGGCGAACAGGCGATACAATAAAAAATGTCTAACAACCGACTTTATGGGGCACCCGGTATAATTTGTGGCCCAGGCTGTACCGGCTGGCGTTTTTACCAACCCCAGAACTCACCCAACTACTCGAGTGTGCCATAGGATGTGGGACACACTGTACCGAAACATCATCATAGTAGAAATCATCAAAATTAAATCATTTTTCTTCTGACTCTCGACATGGCCCGACACAAATATTTGATTCACTCGATCGTGCCAAGTCTCTTCCTCGGACGTCGCCGACTTCTTCTTCCATTCACTTTCGCATCATATATTATTTTCACAACTTCTTTCTTCGTTCATTCGCTCTACATGCCCAAACCATCTAAGCGTCCTTTTCTTGATCCTACTTATTACTCTCACATCAGCCTTGCATTTTTTCCGGATATCCACATTTTTAACACGGTCATACATGGTTTTACAGCACATACGTCACAGAGATCTGATTTCTACAGCGTTCAGTCTACTTTCATAGTTTCTCTGCCAGTTCCACACCTCACTGCCGTACATCAGGGTTGGTATAAGCACTCCGTTGTAGACTGCTAGCTTCGCTCCTTGGAGAAACAATATATGGAGAGAGCTAATTCTTTTTACCCAACCTATACAGATTTGGGATAAATAAGTTTCTCCGGGTTTTTACGTCGTTCACCATGAGAGAGAAAGAGACAACATAAATAACACACCGCTTTTATGTACTGTAAGGATGATCTTGATCTTCCACGTCTCTGGGGACTCCGCCCACATGTTTTCATATGCGACTAAGCTTGACACAACTAAACGGTTTTTTAGGTTGTATGTTATATTTTTGTTTCATGACAATACTGTGAAAAAGTGGTTATACGAATAAACTAAAACATTATGTCGATATGTGCTATGAATGGATGTATAAATACCCAAGCCCTAGTCACGCCCAGGTCTGTAGAGTCTGGCAAAAATCATAGAAATTGACTACACTGCCTTGGATAGGTACCATTCTATGTACTCTAAGCTTTGATCCTTTGGACAATTCAAAAACTCAAGCATTATATAATAGAGAATTGGTCATACGGGCTAGCTCTGACATAAGTTTTAAGCTCTGTCTTATATTTATGAATACAGCTTTCTGCAGAAATGAGTTTTGAGTTTTATTGGCTATTTTATCAGTCTTCTTGCGGCAGTCTATTCGTGGCTTTAGGTTACGTTACTCCAAAAGCGCCATCTCTGGACTAAGTTAGCAGCACGACTGCATAAATGATTTGATGGAGAGCTTTGTGCCGTAAGGTGGACTGGACCCTCAAAGCTTTTTCGTTTTCGGACACGGGGGAGGTTTTAAAAGTCGCCAATTCGAGTACTGATATTAGCACTGAAGAGGAATACGAATAGAAGTGGGTTGAAGTGGTATTCTTGAGATGTATAAACCATTTTCAAATGCCAAATTCTCTCTTGAGCAGATAATCAATTTCACAGGCCTGTCGTAGCCATTGGATTATTGTGTTAAAAAATATATCATGATTTAAATGACATATGAAAAGATTATTTTAATATTCGTAAAAAGCATTTACTTTGTGGCTTGCCATATTTATAAATAGAACACATACACTTTGTTTATAACCACTTTTTTATTCAATATTATGTCTACCGGTTTCGGAAGTACCCTTCCATCATCAGAACAATATTAAATTAATCTTTAGATAATAACGTCATCTCTTCTGGAAGAAACATATGTGGAAATAAATTCTGCACACGATCAAAAAAATGCATGTTTTGGAGTATCTGAAGAATGTATATTATATATATATATATATATATATATATATATATATATATATATATATATATATATATATATATATATATATATATATATATATATATATTCAGATACCCCAAAACATACATTTTTTTATCAAAAGTAGAATTTATCTCCACATATGTTTCTTCCAGAAGAGATGTAGTTATTTTCTAAAGATTAATTTAATATTGTCCTGATGATGGAATGGTACTTCCGAAACCTGTAGAAATAATATTGAATAAAAAAGTGGTTTTAAACAAAGTGTATCTGTTCTATTTATAGATTATTTTAATGTTATTGCCACAGAAATTTCCCGTGCTGGTTAATTCATTTTATATTATACACTAACGATAATATTAAGAGTAAATTTATATAGCGCCATTTTGTGAAAGTTCACCTGAAGTGTGCTTTACACTAAATCACTTAACCTAATGTAACAACGAGAAAATAATATGTAACAGATGTGTGTGCAAATTATAACTATGTAATATTTCACCATTAATTTATATATAATATATTTGCGGAACGTTCCAGAGTGGTAGATACTTTTAGTATCACTCTGGTGAAAAACCGCCATCTAGAAACAAAACGTTGCTTGAAATGGCTTTAGCCGTGTTTGATGACCACATCTGAAAAGCTACATACTTCCCAACCTTTCCCTTCCTCATCTTCTTCCTCTCTACACTCCTTCAAGACGACACGACATTATCAAAAGTGAGGTTAAATGTCAAATGTGACGATGTCAAATGTGACGAGGTAAAATGTGACAACGTCAAATTTGAGAGACTTCAAACTCCCACTACCCTACTTTCAGAGGTCTCGGGTTCAAACCCGGTGGGCGCAAATATATTTATTTAATTAATATGTGTCATAACACATTCAATTCATATAAAATAATAAATAGTTTATTTGCGGCACGTCCCAGAGTGGTAGATACTCTATCGCCCTGGTGAAAGACCACCATTCAGAATTGAAATGGCTTTAGCCGTGTTTGGTGACCAGATCTGAATAGCCAGGTACTTCTCAACCTTTCTCTTCCACATCTTCTTCCTCTTCCCACTATCTTCAGCATCACAACATACCACGATTGGGAATGCCATAGTCTCACTAGCTCTAGATAGTTTGAACCCGTTGGGACTCTAGTGTGTTACGTCGCGGAAACCGGCCTAACTTTTAAACATGCGCAAAAGATAATATCCGAGAAAACTCGTGGTTCTTACCGATCCACTTACCTCTCGATTGCCCTCCCGGTAGCTCTAGCGGATAGAACGGGTTTGTTGTGTTTGAAATTCATATTTAGACAGGACCTTCTTCTTTGTGAAAGTTGGGAGTTACAAAAGAGCCTCATACTGGACAGGGTCTTAGGAATTTTACCAATAATACACTCCAAATGCTCTCTAGGTTATATTTAATAAATATCGATTTTATGCCCAGGAAAAGCTTGATTAACTACGTGGATAACGTTAAAATTGGATACTCGTAGAAAAAAACCTATTGTACTAATTTTTTTATTCATCACCGATAGAGAAAGAATTTTGATCAGAATTTATCGTGCTACATAGCGAGATATTGAGTACAAGTGAGATATTAAATATTTAAAAAAAACTTTAAGCATCGCAACATACCTAATTGGAGATGACATACTGTCTCCAGACGGTCGGGAGCAGTTTTAAGTAGTATTATATAGACGTATCTTTCGACGGATCACCTTTAGATATACAAATTTTAACCAAATCATGTAGGTACTGTACGACAAATTCAGAAAGTCCATTTTTTAATTTCGCTCCCATGCCCCAAATCGGAAAAAATAAATAAAATAAAAATAAACAAAAAAAATCAAAATTATAATTTTAAGTTAATAAAGATAAAAAGTGAGTCTATCTGATGCGACCTGTCAAGTAAATATGTTCCTGTATATTTTCTCATTTAAACTAGGAATTAATATCTTATAATAGAAAATAACATCTGTACAGATTAGCGTTGTGACTGCTTTGAAAGAACTACTTCAAAGAACTACTTCAAAGAACTACTTCAAAGAACTACTTCTTTTGGCAACAGTTCCTACTTCATTCATTGTTCATTGAACAAAAACTTGGTAGTTAATTTTAGCGTTCATTCATTTCAATAAATTCATTTTATTGAACAAATATTTCAATTGAAGTGGTAGTTCATTTTAGCCTTCATTCATTTCATTGAACAAATACTTCAATTGAAGTTGGTAGTTCATTTTAGCTTTCATTCATTTGATTTACTTCATTCCATTGAAATAATACTTCAATTGCTGTCGGTAGTTCATTTCAGCGTTCATTCATATCATTAAAATTAGATGCGAAGGCATTAAAAACGAAGGAACCAGTTCCAGTTCCTTTCGTTTTTAAATCTCTACCGAGTAGTACGTGATTTTTGTGGCGAGGAACCGGTTCCAGTGCTTTTCACTTTGAAATCTCTTCTTTTGGTTGACAAAGTTCTACCGACTAGTACTTTTTTATTTTGGCAAGGAGTCGGTTCCAGTTCTTTTGGTTTTCAAAACTCGACCGACTAGTACTATTTAATATGGCAAGGAACCGGTGCCAGTTCTTTTTACTTTCTAAACTCTACCGACTAGTACGTACTTTTTCGGCGAGGAACCGGTTCCAAAAATAACTGAACAAACAAGCAGATAAATTCAAATCTCCTTTTTTGCGAGTTCGACTTCAATTGAAGGGTTCACTTCGAAGGGTTCGTTTTAAAGAACTAACAATTCGTGAAGCATTCACAAAATATTGAAGTTTTTCCCAACGCTAGGACAGATCATCCAAATATTATTATTATTATTGTTGTTGTTATTATTACTATTATTATTGTTGTTGTTATTATTATTATTGTTATAGGTGTTGGATCCAAAACTGCGATAAAACACCGAATGTGTTTTCAGCTTCAGATGAATTTGTAAAATAGTGGACAGTTAACGATAAACTATACCACTTGATGGAAGTGTTTAATTATAGATGTGGTTAGGTTAGGTTAGGTTTGAAGGAAATAGAAAAAAAAAAAAAGCCAATTCACTCACCGATGAAGTTGATGTTTGGAGTTCTTGAAATCTTCTTAAACAATTACTTTACTGACGAACACGAATACACCCCACTGACTTAAGTCTTCTTAATTCACAAAAATCACAATTATTTTTAAATTATTTTGAGAGCTACAACAAAATCGACGAACAACCGAGAAAACCAACAAGCAACAATTTTTTCCCCAGACTCTTCCGTCTTCTTGAGTGTCAATTGTTTTCAACGTAGTGTTGTTGAATAAGAAATAGAACATCGAAATGGCCGGATAAGTAGAAATTGGATGAAAAACAAGAAGGTAACAAATTATATTTATAGCGTTTTTTTATTCGTTATCCACTCCCCTTCCAACGTCCAACTGGATAACCAATTTAACGCCCCAGCCAATAAAAAAATAATCTCACCATAACCCACTCGCTATTATTATACGCCGTTATTATTAATAAGTGAATGTAATGAATACGAGTACGGGGCGTCTGGTAACTCGCGGCTTAACTTTAACTAGGCGGTAAAACTGCTGTTAAAGGGCAGTTACAGCCTGCGGTGGGGTATCGCTCAGAGTGCACAGTTATTTTCCCCAGTTCGTTAATGCGGGTGCTCTATTTTAGGGGACGGTTTTTAAACGAATAAATCGTACATTTGCGTAGAAAGCAATCGCTTTGTAGTTTGACATATTTAATAATAATAATAATAATTTTTTATTCCTTAAAGTATGCAGGAGTAGTGCAATGCAATACCTTCCATAATTGATAATCATAAATAGTCACAATAATAATAAAATACAAAGTGTGATAAACACAATAATAATAAAATTTTAAAAAAACATTTAAAAAAAGTTGTAAATATCATTTTAATCGAGCGTGCTTCGAGGTGGACTCCGCATCATCTGCATCCATCGCTCGTTGAGCGGAGAGCCGAGCCATTCAGATGCAGCCGCGACAATGACGTCGGTTGAATTTCGTGTCCTGCCCCAGAAGCTGGCTAGTCGGTGGCGAAGTAGGGCGGGGCATGAATGCAGCCTCCCTTCGGTGAACATTGGAGAGGATAATACGATAGTAATAACATTAATGACGGCCTCCACAGTCGAGTGGTAAGACGGTCGACTACGAATCTAAAGGTCAAGGTAAGGTTCAAACCCGGCGTGCGCCAATAACTTTTGTTTAATTAACATGTGTTATAACACATTTAATTCATATGAAAATAATCTGATTATCGCCCTGGTTAAAAGCCACTATTCAGAATCGAAACGTTGCTTGAAATGGCTTTAAGTCGTTTTTGGTGACCAGATCTGAATAGCCAGGCACTTCCCAACCTTCCTCCTCCTCATGCCTTTCCCCTCCCCACTACCTTTAGCCTCACAACATCCTCCAATTGGGTATGCCATAGTCTCACTGGCTCTAGACGGTTGGGAGCAGTTGGGACCAGTTGGGACTCTTGTGCGGTATTTACTATAAAAAAATAAATTAAAATGAAATAATAACTTTGTATAAGACCACAGATTTATTACGTTTATTTCCTGTAAACTCATAAAATTTCTCATTATTTTTTAATCACCTTCTCAGTTGACGTTTTGCCTCTCTCAATTCATATTATCTGTCTCTTTCTCTGTTTCTTTGTTATAATTTAATTGGTGTTTTCTCACTGTTCTCTTATTTTATTTTATATTGTGTTTTCCTTCTGTATGTATATACAACCACGCGCTTTGTATTTTTTGTTTAGTTTAATTTGTACCCCGATGATGTAAGGCTAAGCGAAACCGGTCGGTCATAAAAATTAAAATGAAATATGTGGTCTTATACAAAGTGATTATATCATTTTCATTAAATAAATCATATTTCAGAATAACATTGGCTTTAGCGACCAGATTTTATCTTTTTATGTCAACTAAATAACTAACCAACCATCACGCCGTTTCCTCGCAGGGGTAGGCAGAGAGGACGGACCGTCATACAACTCTGTCTTGGCACACACTCCTTACTTCATTACTCATACTCTTTTGTTATCTAACTCTTGACATGGCCCGACTTAAGTATTTGATTCGCTTAATCGTGCCATGTCTTCCTCAGGCGTCTCCAACTTATTTTATCATGCACTTTCACGCCATATATTCGCCCCATTTCATCGTTCATTCGCTCTACATGCCCAAACCATTTAAGCGTCCTATTCTTAGTCCTATTAATTACGTTTACATCAGCCTTGCATTGTTTGACACGATCATAGATGGTTTTAACCTTAGAGTATATGGAGTGGTATCTATCCAAGGCAGTGCAGTCAGTTTTTGATGATTTTTACCTGACTCGGCGGACCTGGGCGTGGCTAAAACTAAGGCTAGGGTATTTATTCATCCATTCATAGCACATATCGACATAATGTTGTTGTTTTTTCGTAAAACCACTTTTTCGCAGTATTGTTATTAACAAAAATATAGCATAAAACCTAAAAAACCGTTTAGTTGTGTCACGTTTAGTGGCATAATAAAAAATGTGGGCGGAGTCCCGCGGTGACCCAGGAGCCCAAGATCATCGCGACAGTGCATAGAAGCGGTGTATTAAATTTGTTGTCACTTTCTTTCTCATGGTGTACGACGTAAAAACTCGGAGAAAGTGATTTATCGCAAGTTTGCAAAGGTTGGCTAAAAATTATTAGCTCTCTCTCCATGCATTGTTACTCCAAGGTTTTAACGCACGTACGCCTCAGGGATGTCATTTCTACAGAATTCAGTCTACTTTCATCCTTCCTCTGCCAGTTCCATGCCTCACTGCCATCAGAGTTGGTATAAGCACTTCATTTTAGACTGCTAGCTTCTATTTATACGATGAATTAATTACTTTCCGAGATATTACGTTTAAAAAATTGAGATTATAGTAATATGTTTCTTAGAATCAATCAAAAATTAATTCTTAGGTGGTTTGCCTTTCTAAACATGCTACAGCAAACTCATCCTCATACCCTTCTGCTTTGGGCTAAACGTTTGTTTTACCTGCTGGGTTTGCATAATTCGCCTCGCGACAGCTGGCTGGTGCGGACGGTCACACTGTGACTAACTTTACGATGAATTTTTAAAATGTATGTCAACGAACGTTATCTACCAGATACTCTTTAGTAACGTCCCGGTGAAAAGTCACCTTTCAGAATTGTAACGCTGCTTACAAAGGCTTTAGCCGTGGTTAGTGACCAGATCCGAATAGCCAGTTACTTTCCAACTTGTTCCCCATCTCCTACTCCTCCACATTTCTTTTAGCCTCACAACTACCCCTGTTATGGATGCTTTAGTTAGTTATAATAATGATATTGAATTCGATTAAATTGAAATGGAATTCTACAAATTAATCATAAAAATTATTAACAAATATTCACTATTAAGACTATCTCCCATGCAGTGACGTGTACAGAGTTTTTTGATCGGAATAGGCAGTAGAAAAAACAGCCGATTGATTAATAATAGAGATGGATACCAACAGATGTCACTGATTCCTATTGTATTTATCCTGCAAAAGCACTGCCTAGACGCTAACACAAACGAGCCACTTGAACGCGCAACAGCTCACAGCATACATATTTAGTGTAGTCTAGCGAACACAGAATAATCTACTCTGACGTTGGCGGCGTTCGGGCATATTTAGTTACTGTTTTTGACACGGACAGCCGTTGAGACGCTCGTGGCCGTGCGATTACCTGAACTGACGTATTTTTGAAATCGTAGATTTATTTTTAGCAGTAATTTCATATTTTACATATTTTTGTGAGTACGGCAGGGTAGGCAGTGCTTGTGTGTCTTTACGGGGTGCACGCATCTGCTCCCATGGTAATTTTAAAGTATATCCCAGTTTTTACATTCTCGCCATTTGTAGATAGATAACGTACTAAAGCCTTATTGAAAAACTGCCCCTAGCCCAACGCAGTTCCTCCTTTTAACGTAGCATTACAAGAGTCCTATATAAAGTGTGAATCTGTAATAAAAAAAACCCTTTCTTCAACCATCTTCTCGTCCATAACATCCTTTACAGCGCCATATTCCGGATAAAGGGAACCTCGACGTATTCACACTGTTCCGCCCACTGAAGAGAAAATGCATAGAAGCGTGTTAAGTAGACTCAATTTTTCAAACATTTTCGAATACCGAAATCATATTTTCAGCATCTGAATTAATACCGTAAAACGTCTGCCGTACAAACTTGCAATGTAATAGAGATGGTCGATATTCTTGTCCCGGTTACGAGGAACCGGTTTCAAGGCAAGCACTGGAACTGGTTATTTTGGAACCGGTTCCTATTTTATACATGTGAATAACTGATATTTTTTTTACCGGAACGGTTAACTCGGTTGCGGTTCTTTTTAACGAGAAATACCCCAATAACCCGCGCTTCTTAAAAAGAGGAACCGGTTCCGGTTTTTTTCGTCTTCAAAATGTCGGCAGCGACAGGGTATAAAAATGAACCTTTGCTTCATAAAATAAACATGGCATACAAATCTTTTTTTTAAACCTTTTTGGAACCAGGAACCGGTTCCAAAAATAGGTGGATAGATAACCGGTTCCTCGTCAGTCACCGGTAACTGGAACCGTAATGACACCCGATTTCAGATACGAATCTTCCCTACTATGGAAGCATCAACTTGCCAGCTACAAACGAAAGTGCTGCCATCTTTTATATTTAACGAGATTCATTTAGATAAATATATCAATTTTTATTCATTAGTAGTTTATATAATTTCACTAGCATGTCCAGGGACGTCGGTTCACGACTTTTGTTTTCAAATTGGTAAGAATAGATCACACTCTAGTGATTTTATGCTCAGTGGCTCCGCCATACCTACGTTACAGAATAACTAGTGATTTAATACGATATATTTTTATTTATAAGCCGTTGGTGACGTTTGATGGTTGAATTGTTTATGGGATCATACGTTTAATGTGCTCATATTTTTGGGTTGGAATAAACCAAAAAAATGGATACGGGTTTCCCCGCTTTGTAGAATCAACCAGCCGGTTTGTATCATCAAAATATGTACGGGTGTTTGGAGTAACGACATAAGGCGGTATAGCTAGTATTTTTACCCAACCTATAAAAATTTACGATAAATCACTTTCTCCGGGTTTTTACGTCGTAAACCGTGAGAGAGAAAGAGACAAAAAGTTGTCACATAATATCGCACCACTTTTAGGTATATAAGCGTGTTTTACGTTTCTCGCGTCTCCGGCGACTCCGCCCACTACGTTTTGTTATGCGACGTAACAAGACATAACTCGACGGGTTTTGAGGTTATATCCTATATTTTTGTTTATAACAATACTGTGAAAAAGGGATTATACAAATAAACAAAAAATGATTTCGACATGTGCTTTGAATGGATGTAAAAAGGTGTGTCCATGAAACCCGTAACCACGCCCGAGTCAGGAAAAAATCAACAATCTTGACTACACTGTTTCGCAAAGCTATCCCGCCTGGTGAATTATTGTTCTGAAGTACTGCTACATATTGTAGTATGGTAGGTATTTTAAAAGATTTTACGTGATTCTATATTATATTCTAGATTATAAAAAGGTATCTGCAGCTAAACGGTTCAATCATATTGTTAAAAAAATAAAATTAAATTGACCGCAGCGACAATTATTTTTCAAATGGTGTTCATGTTTAAAAAATATGTACCGCACTCCGCGTTTGACCTTCTTAGCTTCCGCGTTTTCAGATATGACTGTACCTTGGAGGACATGGATATGTGCCTTTGCGAAACAGTGTAGTCAGGACGGTTGACTTTATACTGACTCGATAGAAAAAGACAAAGATATATTAAAGGATGTCGGATAGCCTTTTAGTTTAACATGGAATTCAATATCAATACACCATTAAAATGATTTTTAAAGTCAAAATGTCACACAAACACTAATACCAGAAGGTTTGACTAAATAATGATGGAAGTTTTTTGTTGATTTTATGTCTTTATATCATTAAAAATGTGAATATTCTAAAGTTCGGTCACACATATTTAAAACTGTTGAAATACCCCTGAAAAGTGATGATTTATTATCTTTGTTTAGTCTTATTTGGACATTTGCGCATAGCAAAGACGGCCTCCATGGTCGAGCGGTAAGACGCTCGACTACGAATCCAAAGGTCGCGGGTTCAAACCCGGCGTGCGCTAATAACTTTTATTTAATTAATATGTGTCATAACACATTTAATTCATACAAAAATAATAAAAAGTATATTTGCGGCACGTTCCAGAGTGGTAGATACTCTAAGTATCGCCCTGGTGAAAGACCACCATTCAGAATCGAAACGTTGCTTGAAATGGCTTTAGCCGTGTTTGGTGACCAGATCTGAATAACCAGGCACTTCCCAACCTTCCTCTTCCCTATCTCCTTCCCCTTCCCACTACCTTCAGCCTCACAACATACCCTATTTCTGGATGCCATAGTCTACTGGCTCTAGACGGTTGGGAGCCGTTGAGACTCTTGTGTGGTATTCATATAAAAATAGCACATATCACCATCATGTTTGATTTATTTGTACAACCACTGCAAGTATTTTAACCAACACAAATATAGGAAGTAACCTCAAAATCCGTTGACGTAAGTTATGCAGCTCGATGATGTGAAGTTAGCGCGGACGGAAAACAACCTCACATACTTTAAAGTGCTGCGATAATATGTGACGAATTTTCTTGTCTCTTTCTCTCTCATGGTGTACGACGTAAATATCCGGAGAAAGTGATTTATCGCGAATTTGTATAGGTTGGGCTAAAATATTTAGCTCTCTCTCTCTCTATATATATATTCCTACTACAATGTGCGGATATATGTTAAAATCCGTACGAAACAGCTTTTTTACAAATACAACATGGAAGAACTTGATTCCTCGGTTAACCAAAGCTTTAAGCCTGATTCACACCAACGTCCGGTTCCGCTCAGTGCCGATGTTGTTCCGCAAGAAAACTTATTGATATGGTATGAATATCAATCAAGGAGTATGTGCCAAGACAAATTTGTGTGGCAGTATATCCTTCTGCCCACCCTTGTGATATTGAACTACTTATTTAGTTAAATAATTATTTTAAAGTGTAAAAATACTAACATCGCAGATTTTTTTTAATCAGAAACCATTTTTTATCACTAAATAATATTTTTATTAATTATTAATTATTAAAAAAATTATTTAGTGATAAAAAAATTGTTAAAAAAAAAAAAAAAAATCTGCGTTGTAAGTATTTTTACACTTCAAAATAATTATTTAACTAAATAAGTAGTTAAATATCACAAGGGTGGGCAGAAGGATATACTGCCACACAAATTTGTCTTGGCACATACTCCTTGATTGATATTCATACCATATCAATAAGTTTTCTTGCGGAACAATATCGGCACTGAGCGGAACCGGACGTTGGTGTGAATCAGGCTTTAAGCTGGTGGATTTCTTCCAACGTATAATCTTGTAAAGCTACCAACACAGTTACAATATGTCTTCATGTCGTAGATATCAAATATCAATATTTAACATTGACGTTAGTATCGCTAGATGGCTATTAAATCATGTTTTTTTAATTAAAAATAATACTCAAAATTGATTTCCTCCTATTGTCATCATAATAAGCGGAAGATGTTGCTTGTGCAATGATGGTAGACTTAGTCAGCAGAGGAATTGAATCCACGACGCCTGGGTGGGAATCCGACGCGTTTGTCCACTCAGCTACTACCCAGTCATACAAATATATCGATCGCCCAATAAGAATTAACCCAAACAACAAAAATTTAGAATTGTGTGTATTGGTGTATGGTAGATACTCTCCCCCCTGGTGAAAGACCGCCATTCAGAATCGAAACGTTCTTTTAAATGGCTTTAGCCATGTTTTGTGATCAGATTTAATTAGTCAGGTACTTTCCAACCTTCCACTTTCCTGTCTCCTTCCCGTCCCCACTACCTTCAGTCTCATAACATACCCCAATTGGAGATGCTGTGAGGTGGATGCCGGAGATGGATCTAAAACCATGAGCGTAATCCTTGAAGTAACAATATATGTAGAGAGAGCTAATTCTTTTTTCCCAACCTATACAGATTTGAGATAAATCACTTTCTCCTGGTTTTTACGTCGCACACCATAAGAAAGAAAGAGACAACAAATATTCCCAAATTATCACACCGCTTTAAAGTATTGTTAGAATGTTCTTCGTATCCCGCGTCTCCGTTGACTCCGCCCATACGCGAAATAAATTGACATAACTCAACGGTTTATTAGGTTACATGTTATTTTATTTTTTTAACAATACTGTGAAAAAGTGGTTATTCGAATGAACAAAAACATTATGTCGACATGTGCTATGAATGGATGTATAAATCCCCTAGCCCTAGTCCTAGCCACGACCAGGTCTAGTCGAGTCCGGTAAACCTTGTAAAAACTAACTAAAGCACTCTCTACAGCGCTCTCTTTTGTATAGTATTGCTTTGAGTGTACATCAATAGATTTGAACAAAACCATTTATTAGGAATTGAGGGTGTGATAACTTAGTTATAAAGTATGTATAAATATAAACAAATTTGTTAAGGCAGAGAAAAGGAAATAATAAAGAAAGACAGTTAATGTCTAAAATTAATTAAAATATCAAGTAACAAAATTTATATTTCGTCCTCTAAATTAATAGTTCTCTTTGAATATTAAAGATGGCAGCACTATCGTTTGCAGCTGGCACGTCGATGCTTTTATAGCATCTGTACGGCAGACGTTATTAATTATCGAATAACGAAGCAAGGAAGCTGCTTTTTAAGACGTACTGCACAGCCCTATATAATTATAATAAATAATAAAAACAGGCTAATTTCTTAAGCGCCGCTTTCGTCGGGGTGTTTGAAAGAGAGAGTGGGCGAACAGCGTGCAATACACTTGTGAATGATGAATACTTGGAGCCAGTGGATGAAAATGTCTGATAAGGATATTGAAAGAAGAGTGAATGCAGGAAACTCCATTGACAGAGGACTGAATGCTGTTGGGGCTAATAAAAAGGTTAAAAAAGCGTAGCTAGCAGTCTACAATGGAGTGTTTATACCAACCCTGATGTAAGGCAGTGAGACATGAAACTGCCAGAGGAAGGATAGAAGTAGACTGAATGCTGTAGAAATGAAATCCCTGAGGCGTATGTGCGGTAAAACCATGTATGACCGTGTTAAAAATGTAGATATCCGGAAAGAATGGATGACTGTTGAAGAAGAATGTTGAGCTGTGGGCACAATACCCAACAGCTCAACGTTACAAGTTTAAAATGTCGATAATATCAAAGTAGGACCAATCTTTTCATTCTATTTCACTGGCATTCTTATATCGAGTGTTTGTTGGCATGAGCGTACAAAGTTTACGATAAATAATATGCAAGGCGACCTCCGGGCAATGTGACCTCTACTACGCGGGCCGTAAGGCGCACATTCGCCCGTCGCTATTACTGGATCATTGATTTTTTCGACGCGCAAACGTTTCCATTCGGTTGCAAGGCTGGAAAGGGGTGCGAAAAGAACACATGACGCAAAATTTAATGAAAGAAAAAGTCGGGGACGCCCGAGAAAGACACGATAATAATTATAATATTTGGATAATTTGTATAGCGCCGTTTTTGTGAAAAATCACCTCAAGGGCGCTGTACAAATCTTAATTTCTACTTCATATTGATTCTTAGTTAATATAAATGTATGGCAACATACTTACCTAGCAGGTCACTTCTGGCATTTTTTATTTTTTATTTCTTATTTTTTTTTTTTTTTTTTTATTTTTTTTTTTTTTATTTTTATTTTTATTTTTTATTTTTTTTTTTTTTTTATTTTTTTTTTTTTATTGTATTTTTTTCGTTTTTAGAGCATGAGAGCAAATTTAAAATAAACTATATAGGAGGTATTTTTTAATTTTTCTTAGTGAGGAACATAATGGTGAAAATCTTCTAATGCATTAGGAATGAGAGTCTGAAAAATTTGTTTGGTTTGAACGGAAATCCTACTGGGTTTGTTGACACGATCAATTAAATCAAATAATTGAGTCAGGCCATGTCAAGAGTCAGAATAACGGAAGAGTATGTATGAGGCGATGTATTTTGTTTAATTTTTTATAGTGAATACCGCACAAGAGTCCCAAATGCTCCCAAACGTCTAGAGCCAGTGAGACTATGGCATCCCCAAATAGGGTATGATGTGAGGCTGAAGGTGGTGAGGAGAGGAAGAATACGGTTAAGAGGAAGGTAAGGAAGTACCTGGGTATTTAGATCTGGTCATCAAACATGTCTAAAGCCATTTCAAGCAACGTTTCGATTCTGAATGGTGGTCTTTGATCAGGGCGATACTTAGAGTATCTACCACTCTGAAACGTGCCGCAAATATAATTGTAGTATAATTGATCCGTCATTCATATGGCATTGATATGTAGGAATTTAAGTTAACAATGAACGTTTTTTTATATTTTTTTTATATGAATACCGCACAAGAGTCTCAAATGCTCCCAACCGTCTAGAGCCAGTGAGACTATGGCATCACCAAATAGGGTATGCTGTGAGGCTGAAGGTAGTGGGGAGATTGGGAAGAGGAATTAATAAATTGTTTATTTTAATCTGTTGATGTACACATGCACTGTTATACCCATATCTGAACCTTTTTCACTCATGATTTATGATAACGATCATGATTTTAGATAGTTTTAATTTGTATACATATTATGTTTTATTTTCTCCTTGTTAGTTAATCTTATTAGCATAATTAATTTAGTATGAAGCGCACTTGAGGTGAAATATCACAAAACTACGCTAAATAAGTTCACTGTTATTATTATTATTATTATTAGGAAGATTGGAAAGTACCTGGCTATTCAGATCTGGTCACCAAACACGGCTAAAGCCATTTCAAGCAACGTTTCGATTCTAAATGGTAGCCTTTCACCAGAACGATATTTAGAGTATCTACTTCTCTGGAACGTGACGTAAATATACTTTTTTTATTATTTTATATGAGTCAAATGTGTTATGACACATATTAATCAAATAAAAGTTATTGGCGCATTCCGGGCTTAAACCCGCGGCCTTTGGATTCGCAGTCGAGCGTCTTACCACTCGACTATGGAGGCCGTTGCGTATTGATGTGAATGAAGCAAGGAGAGTGTGCCGTGACAGAATTGTGTGGAAGGATATCGCCTCTGCCTACCCCTGCAGAGAAACGGCGTGATTTATTTAATAACTAACGGACTATTGTCCTACTATAAAAAAATATATCCAACACGAAATGGGAAAAAAGAGGAACAGAGAAAGAACAGCACATACATCATATTAAATGTAGCAATGACAAAAATAGGACAAAATATACATAGCCAAGAACATTTAAGTCAAAGCCAAGGTCAATTCAAAGTTTTGATAGAGTCGTAAAGAATGACAAAAATCATTTAGACTGCTACCAAAAATTTCAAGTCCATGGCTTGAGTTAACAAGTCACAGTTGACATTCTGGACAGTGGAGAATGATACCCGCAGTTAGTAGAGTGATGATTGAGGAACAGCAATCCTTTCACAATTATCAAAATTAAAATAAACAAACCGGTTTCGTAAAACGGGTCTTTTTAATGTGAATACTGCAGAAGAATTCTAATTCCTAAAACCAGTAGGGCTGTAACACCCCGTTTGGGGTACATCGTGAGGCTGAAGGTAGCGAAAAGGGGAAGAGATGGTAAGAGGAAGGTTTGTAAGTACCCGGCTATTCACATCCGGTCACTAAACATGGCTGATATATTGCCAGGGCAATACTTATCGCAATATATTTAAAACAATATCGACCTCGTATTCCCCTTTTGATCTACTAATTTTGATACAACTATACGTAGTAACACTCCTAACATAAATCAAGGCGCACTGTTTAACCCCGCAATCGAAACCGCTCAATACGTGAACACCTTTGTTTTCATCTTCTTATAAAACGTGTTTTAGTACACGAATAGTAATTAACATAACCTTTAAGGACTTGAACCGCCGAAGAGAAAATACCTAGAAGTGTGATCTGAACCAATTTGAAAGAAAATGTTTAGACTCTTAGGCCCCAAACATGCCAAAAAAAATATTTAAAAAAAATATTTTTTAATTTTACTATGTATGATAATTTCACCGAAAGTAAGACAAAATTTACCTTACTTTAAACACACGTACAGGTTCTCAGCACCCTTCTATGGTTTGTCACTTCAGTGTGTTGAACCTTACGTGTTAAAAATAATAAAAATATATATACGCTGCCATAACACTTTTTGATTATCTGATTGTATCTACCGTAATATGAATACCGCTGTAGGGTCTAGAGTCGTTGCGACTCTCGTGTCAACCTGCGCTTACAATTCAAAGAAAATCAATACGACGCCTGCAAGGCAAAATGAACTCTAAGAATTTTTTATCTCGGATCAAATTTGATCACCGCTAAAATATTAATATGACCCTTACGGCCAGGGAAATAAAGCTCAAAATTGCTCGCGATAATTTTGTTTTTTTTTTCACGACGCCGGTAATAATGGCTATTCGAGTGGTCCGGCTTGTGACATGAAAAGCTCCGAATAATAAAGGCGTACGTCATTTTAATGACTTGTAATTTTTTCGTAAATGTCCCTCGCGACAGCTATGACGCCTTGTTGTTTGGTTTGACAAATGAAGAGCTTTCTGGCATTTAATCTTTTTTTTATTTTCTCTATCTTTCATATTGCGTTGAACATTAAATATTTTAATTATAATTACAATAATAATTCCAGACTTTGTAAGAAGTCGAAGGATCTCCATAAATAAAAATGGATAGTTTATCCAATACACTATCTAAAAGTACAACTGTGTTCGGGTAGAACCTTGGAGAAACAATGTATGGAGAGAGAGCTAATAATTTTTACCCAACCAATACAAACTTGCGATTAATCACTTTCTCCGGGTTTTTACGTCGTACACCATGAGAGAGAAAGAGACAGCAAATATAATACTCCGCTTCTATGTACTGTAACAATGAACTTGGGCTCCTGCGTCACCGCAGGACTCTGCCCACATTTTGTATTGTGCCACTAAACTTGACACAACTAAACGGTTTTTTAGGTTAGATAGTTATTATGTTAGCTATATTTTTGTTGATTTCAATACTGTAAAAAAGTGGTCATACGAATAAACAAAAACATTATGTCGATAATATGTGATATGAATGGATGTATAAATACCCTAGCCTTAGTCTTAGCCACGCCCAGGTCCGCCGAGTCACGTAAAAATCATCAAAAACTGACTATACTGCCTTGGATTGATACCACTCTATATACTTTAAGGGTAGAACTTTGCATACCATTACAAAGATGGCTCGCCTTATCGTGTAAAAATGTTATTGATAAAAATGACAGTATCTTAAAAGGTTCCGGTAGCCCAATTGCAAGAGACGTTACTCCCGGATAGAGTAGAGGTACCTGGTTCAAGTCTCGGTCGCAACCTAATATTTTTACTATATTTTTCTTTGTCTTTTTCTGTTTCATATCACGCTGAAAATTATTGATAATGTTTCGGTTTTACGGCCTTCGTGGTCGTGTGGTTTAGACGCTCGACTATGAATCCAGAGGTCACGGGTTCAAATCCCTGTGCGCAAACTAATATTTGTTTTTAATTGATGTGTGTTATTTTACTTTTAATTCATAAAATAATACATAGTACGAGTATATTTGCGGTACGTTCTAGAGTGGTAGATCCTCTACGTATCGCCCTGGTGAAAGACCACCATTCAGAATCGAAACGTTGCTCGAAATGGCTTTAGCCGTGTTTGGTGATAAGATCTTAATACCAACCTTACTCTTCCCCATCTCATTCCCCTCCCCACTGCATTCAGCTTCACAACATACCCCAATTGGGATGCCATAGTCACACTGGTTTTAAACAGTTGAGAGCAGTTGGGACTCTTGTGCGGTATTCACTGTAAAAAAAATAATTAAAAATGATTAATATTTTTGCAATTTCGTAGCACTGTGGGAGCGATTTTAAGATCATGCACCTTAATGCATGTGGTCATTAGATCTTTATTTTAAAGTTTATTCTACTAAAGCATAGATTCTCAATCTTCTTTTGCCCACTGCCCACTTTGAGAATATTTTTTCTAGAGCCTCATTTATTTTTACTTACCATCTGTAGCGAATCTAACTAGCGTTAAGAAAAACTTTAATGTTTCGTGAATGCTTCACGAACTGCTAGTTCTTTAAAATGAACCCTTCGCAGTGAACACTTCAATCGAAGTAAAACTCGCCAAAGAAAGATTTAAAATTAGAGATGGTCGATATCAGAATTGGGTGTGTTGCGGTTCCAGTTACCGGTGACCACTGAGGAACCGGTTATTTATCCAGCTCTTTTTGGAACCGGTTCCTGGTGTTTTTTCGAAAAGTGCTGGCAAATCGACAAAAAAACCTCGGTGCGCTATCGCAAAATGGAGTAGTTCTTCGAAGTCGCACTTCAATTGAAGTACTTGACATGAAGTACTTCTTTGTAGGCTTTGAAGTTCAACTTCGCAACTGAACTGCATTAACTGAAGTATTTTTTCCAACGCCCCCTAATTTTCTCTGGGCCTTCTACTGCCCCCTGAAAGTCTCAAACCCCCACAAGGGGGCGTTATCGCCCACGTTGAGAACACATGTACTAGAGCGCACTTGAGGCGAAATATCACAAAACTGCGCCATCTAATCTGATATCATAATATAATATAATCGTCTTCTCTGTTGCAACTTATCCAGTTCAAAATTCCTTGCCGTAGACTCAGGAACAATCAATTGCTGTTCCTCAATCATCACAATACTAACTATGGGTATAATTCTCCAATGTCCAGAATGTCAAGACTTGTTAACTCAAGCCATGGTCTTGAAATTTTTGGTAGCAGTCTAAATGATTTTTGTCATTCTTTACGACTCTACCAAAACTTTGACTAGACCGTGGCTTGAATGTTCTCTCTTATGTTTATTTTGCCTTATTTTTGTCATCGCTTCATTTATTTTTATGTATATGCTATTCCTTCTCTGCTGCTCGTTTTTCCATTTCGTGTTATATATGTATTCTTAGTAATTGGACTCTAGTCCGTTAATTAATAAATAAATAAATAAATCTAAATGCAAAAATATTATTACAAAATTGCACTTGAAAGTCTATCCAATCATTGTCATCTTTTCAATTATGTTAATCACTTTTCAACGGGTCGAAAATGCAATTCGAGTTAATGCCCTCTGAAAATTAACCGAATCTGCAAATTACAATCGACTGAGCGATTCCAACAATTCAATCGCTCGCAATTACAGTTCAATTATCATTTTTGATTACAGGTCATTTGATTCGATCATACGCAATACGCCCTGGATGTTTGTTTTAGAGCGGTAACTAATTGAATTCCGGCTGTGTTGATAATGCGCCAAATCAATCAACTGCAACAATACATATGCTTCACGATCTTCATTGCAATGCGAAAATCTGCAATAGTTACAACCTTTGAGTAACAATGTATGAAGAGAGAGCTAATTCTTTTTACCCAACCTATACAAACTTACGATAAATCACTTTCTTCAGGTTTTCACGTCGTTCACCAAGAGAGAGAAAGGGACAACAAAAATAACACACCGCTTTTATGTACTGTAGGATGATCTTGGTCTCCCGCGTCTCCGGGGACTCCGCCCACATGTTTTGAAATGCGACTAAATTGGACACAACTAAACGGTTTTTTAGGTTATATGCTATATTTTTGTTGATAACAATACTGTGAAAAAGTGGTTATACGAATAAACAAAAACATTATTTCGACATGTGCTAGAATGGATGTATAAATACCCTAGTCTTGGTCCTAGCCACGTCTAGGTCTGAGTCCGGCAAAAATCATTAAAACCTGACTATATTGCCTTGGATATGTACCAATCTATGTACTCTAAGGTAATAACAATGCTTGGCTGACTTAACCCGTCGTGTGCCGTCGGTGCCTATAGGCACCGGGAATTCATCGTGCAATATAATTCTAGAACTTAGGTTAGGTATCGTTAAGATATAATACAACAAGTAACAGACAACAAATATGCATATATTTGCCGGAAAGGCTAAAGGGCTGAAGCGTCATATTGAAAAGTTTACATCAGAACACTTTAAAGTTTATTTTCACAATCAATAAAGTCTCCAGTATCTGGTTTAATTTTGAAAAAATATATTATCAGGTAGCACAATAATGTCAAATGAATAAAAGCATAATGTCAATGCTCTCACTGAGTTACCTGAAGCGACAAAAAACTAAAAAAGTCAAGGAGCATTTGATGCAGAAAAAAGAACTTCGAAACTGCATACTTAACTAATTTTCGACCGAAGCTATAAAAAGTCCCAAACTTGTGTCGCTTGAGTCGAGCCTTCTTCAAAATTTTAAATATATTTAAGATGCCTGAAGGGCCACGAAAGTCTTCAGAATCAAACGAGAGTCAGAGCACCCGATGCAGAAAAAAGAACTGATCGAAACTGCATATTTAACTAATTTTTGACCAAAGCTACAAAAAAGCCAAAAAAGTCCCAAACTTGTGTCGCTTGAGTCGAGCTTTCTCCCAAATGGTAAACATATTTTAGGCGGCTGAAGCGCCACAAAAGTCTTCAGAATCAAACGAGAGTCAGAGCATTCGATGCAGAAAAAAGAACTGGTCGAAACTGCATATTTTACTCGTTTTTGACCAAAGTGTCGCTTGAGCCCTTTTTCCTTTTCAGTGACTATATATGCAACAATACACACATTGCTAAGCGTGTGTTGTTTGAGTCAACTCTAATTGCAAGACCAAGCTAGGCAGATAAGAAAATGGATGAAAAAAACCCACTGCAATAAATGTAATCAATTTGCAACATTTTCGATTTCTGTTTCCGACATGCAATGGTTACTAAATAATCGCCGTCAAAAATGAATTCAAAAAGGCTTCAATTGAATTCAAAAGGATAGATTTATTTTGGGAACCGGTTCAGGTTGATTGCGATCGTTTGAAAAATGCAGGGGCTTTAAATCTACGTTGTGAATTATTTGGGGCCGATTCTCGGTTTCAGGTCAAAATGACTTACATTGTCACTCCGTTAGGCAGGGCTTTATATTTGACAGTCGGGGATAGTCAACCGAATCGGTTTAATCACTTTTTTTGCAAAATGAAGAAAGAGGCGATTATTCATATGATGAAATTGAACAATTATTGAAAATGTCTTCATTAGAAAGGCTTAGGAAAGACTTTAATTTTCATTTACAAAATTATTAATTGTTTTATTGACTCACCTTCTCTGTTGCAACTTATCTAGTTCAATATTCCAGAAACAATGAATTGCTGTTCCTCAATCATCACAATAATAATTATGGGCATAATTCTCCAATGTCCAGAATGTCAAGACTTGTTAACTCAAGCCGTGGTCTTGAAATTTTTGGTAGCAGTCTAAATGATTTTTGTCATTTTTTACGACTCTACCAAAACATTGACTAGATCATGGCTTGAATGTTCTCTCTTATGTTTATTTTGTCCTATTTTTGTCATCGCTTCATTTATTATTATGTAGTATATGCTGTTCCTTCTCTGTTGCTCTTTTTTCCATTTCGTGTTTTATATGTCTTTTTTGCAATTGGACTTTAGTCTGTTAATTTATAAATAAATAAATATAGCGCAAATAAAAAAAAAAAGCTGGCAGTCCACAATGGAGTGCTTTTACCAACCCTTATGTATGGCAGTGGAGCATGCAACTGGTGGAGGAAGAATGAACATATATATTTAGATAGATCAACTAACGACATTGAAAGAAGGGTGAATGCAGAAAACTCCATTTTTAATTTGAAAAGTTCACACTCATACGTACGTACTCAAAATTAATATTATTTATAGTAATTTATTTAAGAATGCTTTAAAATCAATTGAGACTAAGTATCCAAAGAAGTGAAGCTAGCAGTCCACAATGGAGTGCTTATACCAACCCTGATGTATGGCAGTGAGGCATGGAACTGGCAGAGGAAGGATGAAAGTACCCTGAATGCTGTGGAAATAAGATCCCTGAAACGTATGTGCGGTAAAACCATGTGTGACCATATAAAAAATGTGGATATCCGGAAAGAATGCAAGGCTGATGTAAGCGTGATCAATAGGTTTAAGAAAATGACACTTAGATGGTTTGGGGATATAGAGTGAATAATAATAATAATATTTGGACGAATTGTATAGCGCCGTTTTTGTGGAAAATCACTTCAAGACGCTGTACAGATCTTATTTATTAGTTCCTAGTTAAAATAAGAAAATATACAGGAACATACTTACCTGGCAGGTCGCATCAGATAGACACACTTATTAACATAAACTTGTAATTATGATTTTTATTTTATTTATTATTTTATTTTTCTCCGATTAAGGTGATTCGTCGAGAGACAGATTATGTTGAGATTCTTTTAATGAATTTAAGGATATGAGAGTCTGAAAAGGTAAGTTTTCAGTTTGGACCGAAATTCTGTTGGGCTCGTTATACATCGGAATGAACGAAGAAAGGAGTGTGAAAAAATACATAATGCGAAAGTGAATGGAAGAAGAAGTCGGGGACGGCCGAGGAAGACATGGCACAATCAAGTGAATCAAATACTTGAATAGGGCCACGTGAAGAGTCAGAATAACAGAAGAGTATGTATGAGACGATGCATGAATGTGAACGAAGCAAGGTGACAGAGTTGTATGGCAGTCCGTCCTCTCTGCCTATTCCTGTGGGGAAACGGCGTGATGGTTAGTTAGTTAGTTTACACTAAATAAAGAAATAATACCTTTTTTTTATTTCGTGGAGGTTTAGAATTCCCTCTCACATTTGCTTTGTCGGGTAGTTAATTCCAGTAGCCAATGTTGATTCAGTCTATTATGCCGCTGAACTAGCGGGGTAGTTCCACCCCCTGGGTATACAGTGAACACTGCAGCCTGGCGTGCAGCGCACAGTGCACACAGTGGCCATGCCCCGAGGGGCGGACAACTGGACACGGTGCGTTGTGATCGCTTCGAATTAATTAATAACGATCTCGCCGGGTTGAATTTCCGCATGGAATTGATTGGATATTTTAAAATGCATCGAAATTTGCATTTGAGGGATGGGAACAAGGTAGTTCATTAAGGGAGTTATTTTAATTAAAATGTTGACTTTACAGACTACCCTGTTTTCGGTGATGAGGTCTATTTTACTGATAGAGAGACAAAGACTTGATTGTTCACTAAGAACTTTTTTTAAGATTTTTTTTATGTGAGTTCCGCACAAGAGTCGCAACTGCTTCAAACTGTCCGAAGCCAGAGGGACTATGGCATCCCTAATTGGGGCATTTTGCAAGACTGATGAGGGTATAGATAAGAAGGAGAAGCGTAAGAGAAAGGTTGAAAAGTTCCTGGCTATTCAAAAATGATAAAGCCATTTTAATCCTTATCACTCGAGAGGCGCCGCTACGGCGCCACATAAAATTTTAATTCCACTCGTTAGGCGCCGCAGCGGCGCCATGAACAATAGTCATTTATTTTATTGTTTACAAAATCCAAGGGTGCACGGACAGGTTTCTTCATGTTTACAGTTAGTTTCGTCTAGTACCTGCTACTGAATGCTTGTGTATTGTGCTACATTTTTTTTTGTTTTTAACAATTAATACGCAGTTATTTATTCAAATTTTTTTTTACTCCATAGTAAATATGTATGAAGACGAAATTAGTGATGATGACTTTGTTTTTGAATGTGAAAGTGACTGTACCGGCGATATTTCAATGCAACATGACAGTTCAGATAGTGAATAGAAGAAAAAAATGCGTGTTTTGGACACAAGTAGCAGTTCAAGTGCTTCCGACGTAGATAGACAAGAGGAAGATGTAAATGGTGGCGCAAACTTATTTTTTGGGGGATGGAGAAATGTTCCATAAATTCGTATGTCTTGTATAAATCCATAAAAAAGAAAAATAACGAAAAACCACTAAGCCATTTAAAGTAAATAAAAGTTTTGGTTGATCAGTTAGTGGGTGAGTACAAAGAGCCTCGAAGTAGGCCATCTACTTCCACTCCATCAGAGACCAGGCTCAATGGAAAACTGCACATTTTAAGGAAAGGTCCTAAGAGGGACTGTGTGGTCTGCTCAAAAAGGGCAGTAAAAGGCGGGAGACGGGAGACCAGCGAGTATTGTGACTCTTGTCCTGGAAAACCGAGGATGCATTTGGGTGATTGTTTTGAAAAATACCATACTTTAAGGAATTATAAAAACTAAAATTTGCCGTTTTTTTCTTTTATAAATACTTACTTTCTATAATAAATATATATTTGTAAACATAAATAAGCATTCTTATTTGCTACCTTTCCAAAAAATATTTTTTTCTAATTTTCTAAGAATATCTTAGTTTTTTCTCATATTTTTGCTAAAAAAATCCTCGGGTTGCTGGAAACCCATGTGATTTTTTTCTCGAGTGATAAGGGTTAAACAATGTTTCGATTTCAAATGAAAGTTTTTCATCGGGGTGATATTTATAGCCAGGTTCTTGCCAACTTTCCCCTACCTCCTCCATCTCCTCCTTTTTCCCTCTCCTTTCAGCCCTAAAACATACATCGTGGTCGAGTGGTTCTGATTCTTGCCTATGAAACCATAGGTTGCGTGTACAAACCCCGGCATACGCAAAGAATTTAATTTAATTAATATGTGTACATAATAATAATTCATTCGACCGATTAGTAGTTGAGTGGACGAACGCGTTGTATTCCTACCTGGGCGTCGTAGGTTCAATCCATCTGCTAACTAAGTCATCCATCATTGCACAAGCAACATCTTCCGCTTATTATGATGGCAGGTTAATGATTCCATTAATACATTTTTTCAAATTTAATTTCTCTATTTTTTATTTAAGACCTGACCGGTTTCACCTTATGACGGGCATCTTCAGACTGGTGCAATTTAAGTTAATCTATGGCGTATTTACTATTAGTGTCCGGAATGGACGCTTATTGAGTCTCATAGTGAACATCTGTGGCTTTAAGTTTTGTTTTATTGCTGACAGAGGAGGCTTTACAATAACATTTAAAAATACATTCGGTTAGTTTTATTACCTTCTGAGAGACGGGTTACATGGGATGCGTTAGATGCATCTGTGAGTTTTTTTTTAAATTTATATTTATCAGGTTATTCGTAATCTGGAAATGCCCATCTTTCTTTTTGTTGAATAATTATTATTTTCCCACCCTGAGATTTGAACCCGTGACCTGTGGATTTGCAGTCAAAGCTCTTAGCTATTTGACCACGGAGCCTTTATTGCATTTAATTAGCCTTAACTTGCATAATATACCACCCTGTCACGGGGGAAAAATGGCAATAACGGTTAGTCTACTTGGAACCGGCTATAAATAACGGTCAGGCGGTGTGTTGGCTGATATGGTTCACCCCACAGTGGGTGGTGGGGGGATATTGGGGAGGGGAAGGAGGTCGGGTAGAGCTAACTGTAATCATAGTTTTCATCAGATTTGGATGCTGTGGAAGAGAAGCGCCCCCGGCAATACATCATCGATTTTATCATGAACCACGATTTTATAACGAGTGCAGCAGAATCAAGTAGATAGTTCCTACCTTACCATGAGTTTGACTTCAAAAAAACTGTGTGTATACCGCACAAGAGTCTCAACTGTCTAGAGCCAGTGGGACTATGGCAACCTGAAGAAGTGGGTGACGATGTGTACATCGTCACCCACTTCTTCAAATTGATATGTGGATGTTTCGAAAACTTAGCTATCATGGAGAGCATTAACTGTTGTGTTCCCGATGGTTATCGCCGTCATCGACAGCATAGATTGTTTTATCTCCCGGCCTGCAGGACTAACTTGCCAATGGTCATGCCGGTGGGGAGGGCACTCTTGCTGTTGAATCGAATCGCTTCGGATATGGATATTTTTTGCATCAGCGAAACTGTCTTTAAACATCAAGTTTTATTGCTGCTTGCTTAACTTGTATTTACTATTTATCTATTCTGTTTAGTTATAAAATCTTGTCTTATATTGTATATTATATGCAGTGTGTTTGTTCCAGAAACTGCGATTCAGTTTTGGAAAGACGTGAATGAATTTAAGTGGATTACTCCATATATATTTTTCTACATATCTTTAATAACGCCTTAAAATTTTATTTTGTAATATTATTAAAATGAACAAAGAAATTGAATTGAATTGAATTGAATCCTCAATTGGGGTACTTAAAAAAAATATTTAACAAAGATATCTTTAAAACAGTTGTTCACAAAATGCATTAAGAGACGAATGATATAAAAATATTGTAGATACATGCATAGTGTAATAAAAAAAACCAAACATTTATTTACACCCCACATATAGACAAGGAATTATATATCCGAAGGAGTTATATGAGTACAAACTGAAGTAGTGTGACGCATTATATATGATATAATAACGCAAATAATGTGAGCAATGAAAAACAAAAACTTAAGATATGAGAGAGGATAAGATATGTATGTATATATTGACGGCCTCCATAGTCGAGTGGTAAGACGCTCGACTACAAATCAAAAGATCGCGGGTTCAAACCCGGCGTGCGCTAATATTCTTTATTTAATTAATATGTGTCATAACACATGAAATTTATATAAAAATAATAAAAAAAAGTATATTTGCGGCACATTCCAGAGTGGAAGATACTATAAGTACCACCCTGGTGAAAGACCACCATTCAGAATCGAAACGTTGCTTGAAATGGCTTTAGCCGTGTTTGGTGACCAGATCTGAATAGCCAGGTACTTCCCAACCCTTCTCCTACCCATCTCCTTCCCCTCCCCACTACCTTCAGCCTCACAACCTACCCTGATTGGGGAGGCCATAGTCTCACTGGTTCCAGACGGTTGGGAGCAGTTGAGACTCTTGTGCGGTATTCACTATAAAAAATATAAAAAAGAGCGAAAGAGACAAAAATAGGACAGAACATACATTTGATAGAACATTCAAGTCAAAGCCTGATCAAGCTTTTGGTAGAATTAATAATGTTAGACATAGTATTTTAGTAGAAAGCAATCACTTTGTGGTTTGAAATATTAAAAGTAATGACTTTGTATAAGACCACGGATATTATTTTAATATTTATGACTAACCTGTTTCGCTTAGCCTAAGCATCATCAGGGTACAAAATTAAACTTAACAAAAAATACAAAGTGTGCGATTTTATAAACATATAGAGGGAGAACTAAATATAAAATAAAATAATAGAAAAATAAATAACAATAGAATAACATTTAAGTAATAACAAAGGAACAGAGAGAAAGATACAGATAATATGAATTGAAAGAGACAAAACATCAACTGAGAAGGTGTTTAAAGAATAATGATAAATTTTACGAATTCACAGGAAATATATCAAATATTGGATCTCGAAATTGTGATTGGATTACAAAGTGATTGTTTTCTACGAAAAAAAAAATAATACATTTTAATCAGAAGCATTCAAACCAAAATCTCCTTTGAAAACAATATGATTACTTTTTATTTACGGTCTTACAGTTTATTTTGTAGAACTTTATTTTAATTAGGTTTTTTAATTTTATTACAATAATTTATTATTTAAATTTTTTTTAAACATTTTTTAGTTAAAAGTTCTGCTAGGTAATTATTTTTACGCGTTACAGCTGTTTCGCCTTCTGAGGGCATTATCAAACTGTATCATTCCTCACTACTATATCATTACTCACCTTAAAAACCTAGTTTAATTCAGTTCTTAATATGTAGATTCTATATCTTCAAATTTGTCTTTACTTATATCATTTTTATTTTTATTATGTATGTACTATATTTTCGACTTCGACATTAACATGTTACTATGTAGCTAAAAAAAAACACTTTTGTTAATTTCTATCCCAACCAGTGGCGGCTCGTGACTTTTTAGTATGCTAGAGTGGTAAGTTTGAAAAAAACGTCATCATTGATGTTTTTGTAGCCGAAAACATTTTATTTTTTTTTTGAAATTTCAACTTTTTGTGTGAAATTTTTCAGAAATCCGTGCAGTGCACCACCAAAACTGAAAAATCCTGAAAATCTTCATAAAAAAAATAAAATCTTGAAAATAAAAAAAATCATTTTCGACTACAAAAACACTAACAATGTCGTATTATTAATCTCAGCACTCTAGCATACTAAAAACTCACGAGTCGCCACTGATCCCAACACAGGCATGCCTAGTGGGATGGGCAATTTACCAACAAATAAAAAAAATGTATGTTCAAGTAAAACAATTTAAAAAAATAAATAGCAGTAATAATAAATTTATTTTTTATTTATTTTTCTAGGACTCAGCGTCCGAACGTCCATAGCGATCCTCAACTGCCTGCTCGCACGGCAACTCTGCTTCGAGGATGCCTCCTGCTCGGCCATCCTGGAGATCATTCCCAGGGTCTGCGGCTCCGAACTTGGTGAGTGGTACACACATCCTATCATGTATGCATTGTGATTAAGATCGAATCTCTTATTACCGGCGTATGAAAATATTCCCATAATCCTTCCTCCCCCGACTTAAACGCTCCGAAATAATCCAAGCTTGCAGGATGCCATTCAAATCAATTAACGGAATGACTCCGGCTTATTTATCTGAACTTTGGAGTACATTGAGAGGTACCTTTGCCCAACAGTATGGTCAAGACAGTTACCTTTATACTGACTGGATAGAAAGATACAAAGATATATCAAAAGATGTTGGATAGCCTATTAGTTACCGCCCAATGGAATTCGGACATTTTCAATAAACATATTTGAACACATTAAACAAAACAATATCAATACACCATTATAACGATTTATAGAGTAAAAATATCACACAAACACTAATAACAGAAGGTTTGCCTAAATAATGATGGAAGCTTTTCATTGATTTTATGCCTTTATATCATTAAAAATGTGTAAAATCTAAAGTTCGGTCAAAAATATTTAAAACTGTTAAAACACCTCTGAAAAGTGATGTTTTATAATCTTTGTTTGGTCTTATTTGAACATTCACGCATAGCACATATCACCATCATGTTTGATTTATTTGTATAACCGCTGCAAGTATTTTAATCAACACAAATATAGGAAATAACCTCAAAATCCGTTGACGTAAGTTATACGACTCGATGATGTGAAGTTAGCGCGGACGGAAAACACCTTACATACTTGGAAGTGCTGCAATATTACGTTACGACTTTTCTTGTCTCTTTTTCTCTCATGGTATACGACGTAAAAACTCGGAGAAAGTGATTTGTCGCAAATTTGTATAGGTTGAGTAAAAATATTAGCTATACCTCCTTATATCGTTACTCGATCGGAATTCTTTATTCCTGAAGATTCCAATTCGCGATAGTCAACCCTTAGATAGGCAACGGCATCGCCTATCGGAAGGTTGAAGGAACCAAAATGCACACCAGATACTAAGTTCGGAGAGCGTGCTGCAGGAATGGCAGGTCTTAAAGCCTAGAATAGACTGCTACATGATCTGAGAATAATAAAAGACTCGACAGAGCTCAGAGCTCAAAACTTTTCTTTTCAGAAAACCGTTCCCATAAATAACAGAATAACCCTTATTTGCTAAACTAGGCTTACTCGTTAGCAGCTTAACTCACCAGTATAATCTTGAAGTAACAATATATGGAGGGATAGCTAATTATTTTTACCCAACCTACACAAACTTGCGAAAAAACACTTTCTCCGGCTTTTTACATCGTACACCATAAGAGAGAAAGAGACAACAAAATTAATTCCCCGCTTTTACGTAGTGACGCAATGATCTTAAGCTATTGGGCCACCGCGGGACTCCGCCCACATTTTTATTATGCCACTAAACTTGACACAACTAAACGGTTTATTTGCTTATATGCTATATTTTTATTGATAAAAATACTGTGAAAATGTGGCTATACGAATAAACAAAAACATTATGTCGACATGTGCTGTGAATGGATATACAAATACCGTAGCCCCAGTCTTAGCCACGCCCTTTTCCAACCGAGTCAGTTACTTCAAGGTAAAAGCTAGTAAAAACTGACTACAGATCGATCTACAGCTATACCTCTTGTATATTATTGCTCTAAGAGTATAATAGTATAAAAGGATGTACTGCTAAACAAGCAAACAAATAAAAGATGTTGAAAATCAAACATTGAAAAGTAGTTTTACTATGAAACCGATCATTAAAAAAAAAACTGGTATTTAAGTTAGAAAAAGTGATGTTTAAATAACGGTCCGTGGTTTTTTGGCATGTTTGAATTGTTTATCGACTAGATCTGAATCGGCGTCTGTTTCCACCTCCAACCCTTCCTCCCCCACTCAAACTCATTAGTTAACCTTCAAACGCATCGATTTTTCCAAAGTCGCGACCTGTGACCTTAGGCCTTAGACCTTAGACCGGAGAGAAATGGACAGCATTAACATTATTTTTGTAGAGCATTGATTAAACTCCAACATAAATCACAAGGAACATGTTATCAAATCAATTCATTGCGTTAATAAATCTTTCTAGCCCGGGTCGAGCGCCGATAATTTTTTTTTTTTTTTTCAAATGTATATGAATAACCTCAGAGCGAGAATATACGAGTAAATGCAGAGAGAGCTAAATATTTTTTCTCAACCTATGCAAATTCACGATAAATCACTTTCTCCGGATTTTTACGTCGCGAACCATGAGAGAGAAAGAGACGAAACAAGCTGTCACATAATATCGCACCACTTTTCGGTATGTAAGCATATTTTCCGTCTCCCGCGTCTCCGGAGATTCCGCCCACTACGTTGTGTTATACGACATAACAGAAAATAACTAAACGGTTTTTAGGTTATATCCTTTATTTTTGTTTATAACAATACTGCGAAGAAGTGGTAATACAAATAAATAAAAATACTATGTCGACATGTGCTATGAATAAATGTGATAGAATGGATGTAAAAATACCCTAGCCCTAGTCCTAGCTACGCCCGAGTCAGGAAAAAATCCACAATCCTGACTAGACAAGGTATCCCTCCTGATATATTATTGCTCTGAGTGAATAATTTACAAGAGTCCTGTTCCCAATCGTCTGAAGCCAATGGAACTATGGCATCCCCAATTAAGGTATGTTGTGAGGTTGAAGGTAGTTGTGAGGGTAGAGAGTGGAAAGAGGAAGTTCGATTAGTACCTGGCTATTCAGATATGGTTATCAAACACGGCTAAAGCCATTTCAAGCGACATTTTAATTCTGAATGGTGGTCTTTCACCAGGGCGATTTGAAACGTAAATATAGTTAATATTATTTTATTATAAGTAATTATGACGGCTTGCGTGGTTGAGTGGTTGAGACGCTAGAAAACGAATCCTGAGGTCGCGGGTTCAAACCCGGCTTGCGCAAATAAATTGATTCCAATAAATATGTGTCATAACACATTTTAATCATATAAAATAATATAAAGTATATTTGCGGCAAGTTACAGGGTGGTTGAGTATCTCCCTGGTGAAAGACCGCCATTCAGAATTGAAAGGTTGCTTGAAATGGCTTTAGCCGTGTTTGGTAACCAGATCAGAATAGCCAGGTACTTCCCAACCTTCCTCTCTCTCATCTCTTACCTCCCCACTACCTTCAACCTCACAACATACCCCTATTTGGGGATGCCATAGTATCACTGTATCTAGACGGTTGGGAGCAGTTGGGACTCTTGTGCGGTATTCACTATTAAATAAACTAACTAACTAACCATCACGCCGTTTCCCCGCAGGGGTAGGCAGAGAGGACGCACCGCCATACAACTCTGTCTTGGCACACACTCCTTGCTTCGTTCTCATTCATACATCGTCTCATACATACTCTTCCGTTATTCTGACACACGCGACCCGATTCAAGTGTTTCATTCACTTGATCGTTCCATATTTTCCTCGGGCGACCCCGACTTCTTCTTACATTCACTTTCGCATCATATATTATTTTTACACTAATATCTTCGTTCATTCGCTCTACATGCCCACACTATAAAAGCGTCCCTTTTTTTATCCTATTCATTACGCTTACATCAGCCTTGCATTGTTTCGGGAGATCCATATTTTTAATACGGTCATACACGGTTTTACCGCTCATACGTCTCAGGGATCTCATTTTCCCAGCATTCAGTCTACTTTCATCCTTCCTCTGCCAGTTCCATGCTTCACTACCATACATCAGGGTTGGTATAAGTACTCTATTGTGGACTGCTAGTTTCGCTTCTTTGAACAATTTCTTATTAGCGCCAACAGCGTTCATTAATTCATTAATGGAGTTTCCTGCATTCACCCTTCTTTCAATATCCATTTAAAATAAAATTTCGATCTGGGCAATGTGATGACAACCAACGCAAGGCAAAAAGTGCTTCACGGCTTTCGAACAAGACATGAACACAAAAACAAATACAAAATTACTTTTCTTTTTTGATCGTTCTACATTCTACCATTTCGTTTCTCTCTCCGAGTAATTTTGAATTTGGTAGTAATTTATTATTCGGTGGCCGGAAGCGGATGTGAAATTACATCAGCCGCTTCCGGAGCCTTTATTGGTTCCCCCGCTGACCGCCAGGTTTCGCCAGTAGCGTTTTTTGAAACCGGAATTCTAAATTTAAAATAGCTCTCCAGCAAAAATTGATATAGATACGAAATAAATCTGTGCCGAATTTTATCTCCTGGGTGGAATCGCGCATTACATATAAAAGTATTTTGAAGAAAGCGCAGCCAACTCCCAACTGTCCGAAGCCTGAAGTAACAATATATGGAGGGAGAGCTAATTATTTTTACCCAACCTTCACAAACTTGCGATAAATTACTTTCTCCGGGCTTTTACGTCGTACACCATGAGAGAGAAAAAGACAACAAATATAATACTCCGCTTCTATATACTGTAAGGATGATCTTCAGGTCCTGGTTTACGGCGGGACTCCGCCCACATTTTTTATTATGCCACTAAACTTGACACAACTAAACGGTTTTTTAGGTTATATGCTATATTTTTGTTGATAAAAATACTGTGAAAAAGTGGCTATACGAATAAACAAAAACATTATGTCGATATGTGATATGAATGGATGTATAAATACCGTAGCCTTAGTCTTAGCCACGCTTAGGTGCGCCGAGTCATGTTAAAATCATCAAAAACAAGTCCTAAACTGACTTCACTGCCTTGGATAGATACTACTCTACCAACTCTATGGTCCGAAGCCAGTGGAACAATGCGAGGCTGAAGGTAATGGGGAGGGGAAGGAGATGGGGAACAGGATGGTTTGAAAAAGTACCCGGCTATTCAAATCTGGTCACCAAAGGCGGCTAATGCCATTTCAATCATCGTTTCGATTCTGAATGGTGGTCTTTCACCAGGACAGAGTATCTAATATCAGACTGCTGCGAGGCCTTATTGTAAACCCTGTTATTTTGGAGCGCGTAAGTCTCTACGTTCCTGATGACTATCTAAGACAGCGTCTTCATAGATTATTCTATCTTCCTGCCTGTAGGACCAACCTGCCAATGGTTCTGCCGGTGGGGAGGAGTATTTTTCTCCTGAACAAAATCTCTTCCGATATCGACTTATTTCATGTCAGTGAGGAGAGATTCAGAAGTGAAATCCTATTGATTCTTGAAAGAGTTTCTCCTCAATAACCTGATCATCACCACTGCCTGAAAATTTATTTTTACTTTAATTTGTATTTATTTTGTGAAAATTAAATTTTATTTCTTAAATGCATTAAATTTAAAAGTTTGTCATTTATGAGGAATTTAATAAAGAAATCATTATTATTACTTTCTACCACTTTGAAACATGCAAAGCACATCCCAGAGTGGTAGATACTTTAAGTATCGCCCTGGTGTAAAACTACCATTTAGAATCGAAACGTTGCTTAAAATGGCTTTAGTCATGTTTGGTGACCAGATCTGAATAGCCAGGTACTTTTCAACCTTCCTCTTACCCATCTCCTTCCTCTCCCCACTATCTTTAGCCTAACAATCAATTGGGGATGCCATAGTTTCACTGGCTCTAGACGGTTTGGAGCAGTTGGGACTCTTGTGCGGTATTCACTGTAAAATAAAAAGGCTAAGCGAAACCGGTCGGTCATAAAAATTAACATAATATCTGTGGCATTTTATAAATTAGTTATTATTTTTTCATTTCATTGCATAATTTTATTTTAATGTTAGCAACTATCCTTTCCTGTGCCTGTATTTTAAATTCTTTCAAAATGTCTCTTCTTCTCTCTCCTAGATATGGAATTCCATCTGCATAGTGTCCCATCGCGCCGGCCCTCGACTGTAGTCAAGCGTGTGTCGAGTGGGTGCTCTGGGCCCCACTGGAGCACTGCGGCGGGCCTAGGGGCTGCCATATGCACGAGACCCCACCCTCCCAGGTTTAGCCGCTATACCTAGCACGTGCTCTACTCAACCAAAATGTGGACGAATTGGGTCTTTCTTTTTGTATTTTTGTACTGTTTGGGCTCTACATCAGACCAAATACATAAATATGTTTGACACAATTCAGAAAAATATCATTCGTATTGTCAAAAATTCCGAAAATTTTCTAAATTATTATTTACAACAAGGCACGGGCTCAAATCACACTGTTCCTAAGAGGGAATCAACGTTATATGAATTAAATAATTAAAATACGTTACTAAGACAACGCGCGTGAATGCACTTAACCGACTGCATGAGACATACCTGTGATTTACTGTGTTTAGTATCACACAAACATTCGTTCGACAGAAAAGCTGTCACCAGCTGTCACAAACGCGTCGCTGTAGGCTCCTTTCTGAGAAAAAATGCCTTGAGAAGTGTAAAAATCATTTGGAAGCAAAAAACATATCTCATGGAGTTTCTTTCCATTCATAATTATCCACAAATCACTTATTATTTCAATTTAATAAATACAATTGTTCACAAAGTTTTTAGCAACTCGAAAGAAACACATAAGTGTGTGGAAGACATCCACGGCTACTGGCGTGATACCCGATTATAACAGTAGTGTGGGACGTTCATATAGCTATCTCATCCGTACACACATATTCTTTGAATAGCTTTCCTTTTCATAAGCGGGTGAAACGTAAAACGAGACGGTACCAGTGGTGCTAATATGACGTGTCTTGTATTTTATTTCTATGGAATCAACACGAATCCCTACATAAAAAAATCAACCGCGACCAATCTTCTATTCCTTTCTAGATGGGTAGCAGAAGGTTTAGACGCCAGACACCAGACGTATGTAATATACTAGTACATATTAGATTTTGCCAAGGCATTCGACCGCGTAGACCACGATTTGCTGAGAAAACTGTACAAAATATGATTAAATCAATCAATACTGATATTTTTTTCATCATATTTAAAAGATAAGCCAGTTCGTCTCAATAAATCGATACGATTCCGATAATTTCGCAGCCCTGTCAGGTATTCCACAAGGCTCAAATCTCGGTCCCCTATTGTTCCTTATCCTGATAGACGACATCCAGGATTGCATACGTCACAGCTCGTGCTTACTGTTTGCAGACGATCTCAAACTCTTAAAGGAGATTAAATCGGATGAAGATTTTGACAAACTTCAAGCTGACCTAGATGCAATTTCAAACTGGTCGCCAAACAATAATGAAAACCTTATTATTAAAAAATGTCACTACGATATAAAGATGATCCCAAAATCTATTTATTTTAACAAATATACTATGGATAGTGAAATGGCGTATTTACCATCAAAGATCTCGGGGTGGTTTTTGATCCCAGGCTAACGTTTTTAAGTTTTATAGTACAGCTTACTTCAACTTACTATAAACTTCTTGGTTTTGTAATCAGAAGGTGCAAAGAGTTTGATAACACAAATGCAATGACAGCCCTCTTCAATGGAGTGATCAGACGTAAGTTGAAGTACGCTAGAACTGCCTGGGTTCCACATCAGACCAAATATATAAATATGTTGGAACAGATTCAGAAAAAAATCCTCCGGTATGTGTACATACGTTCGCACGGAATATACCCTATGTTCATGCATCACATGGAGAGGAGACAAATTATCAAAGCTGGTCTCATGACAATAGGCTTTAAGGTTATAAACCACTTGATCGACTGTCCATACCTCTTGGCATGCTACTGCTTACTCGTGCCTGATAAAGCCACAGCAGAAATCATGCCCTGTTTAGCATACCCTATTGCATGACAAAAGGTATAATTCTATTAAATAAATATATTTACCGAAAATTTACCTTTGTTCAAAAAACCTATTAATTTTAGAATGTTTAGTTGTAGAAAATCTATTGTTGTTTTCCATTAGATTTAAGATCTGATGTACAATAATAAATTATTTTTTTTTGTTTTGAATGCTCGCTACAACAACTCGGGCACATCAATATTCAGTCAGGCGCGGTGAATCGCTCGCGTCAGCAATATGTATTGCGCGTGAATGTTATTTTCATGTGCCGAGACATTCAGGCTTTTTTTTAACATTAACTTCACACAGGAGGCTCTGACGGAAATAATTTTCCTCAGAACCTATGTCATTTTTGAGGATGCTGTGTGGAGGGGAAAGAATGGAGTGAACCTGGGTCTTGAAAAAGCCATGTTGTAAGAGGGAGGAAACGCAGAGGCCAGCAAATCGTTCCACAGCCGAGCTGCTGAACACAAGAACGAGTCGTAGAAGCGACCCGTTCTCATGTTTCGAATATCAACCCTGTACAAATGTTCTCGACTATGCACCGGTTCTGAAAGGATCAATGACGCAAGCTCCTTGAAGCATCCGCCATTGAAATACCGGTAGAATAAGGACAGCATACCCGCCTGACGGCCCCAGAACCCCTAGCGCAAAACATCGATAAAAGTTTCATCGACAATTTCGGTAATTTGGAATCGTTTCCGAGCATGACTGCAGATCGCCAACGAAAGAACAACAGCTCACGTTGACTAAACATGCTTAATTTAGTGGACGTAAACTTTCGTTTGTTCGTTGGCGATCTGCAGTTGGGCTCGGAAGACGCCGAAAAATTACCGAAATTTTCGTTAAAACTTTTATCGATGTCGGTAATTTGGAATCGTTTCCGAGCATGAATGCAGATCATTAACGAAATAAAAACACCTCACGTCAACTAAAAATGCTTGATTTAGTCAACGAGTCAACGATGACAAATTGCCGACATTGTCGATAAAACGCTAGGCTTTTCTTTGGGGCCTATTTCATCTTTAGGGGGTACCCGTTTTGCTGTACGAAGGGTCGGTAAGGGTATAATTGTAACCATATTATACGATGACCGTAAAATCCTTCAACAGTTTTTTTTTATTATTCTTAATTTCCGCGAATGCACCCCTGCCTCCCACAGTCCATCTTTTTGTCTTCCGCCATGTTGTTGTCTACTTCCGGCTCCTTACTTCCGGCCGCCGTCATGGACACCGGTGAGGGGTGCCCGGCCGCCAAAACGCCGAAACATCGGATCTCGTCTTTTTATTAGGTCTTCAGAGCAAGAATATATGGAGAGATAGCTAATTATTTTTACCCGACCTATACAAATTTACCATAAATCGTTATAATAAATTTTACGTCGTAAACCGTGAGAGAGAAAGAGACAAGACAAGTCCTCGCATAATATAGCACCACCATTCGGCATGTGAGCATGTTCTCCGTCAATTTTGATATGCGACATAACTGGACATAAGTCAACGGTTTTTTAGGTTAAATTCTATTTTTTTGTTAAAAACAATACTGTGAAAAAGTGGTTATATAAATAAACAAAAACATTATGTCGACATGTGCTATGAATGGATGTATAAATACCCTAGCCCTAGTCCTAGCCACGCCCAGGTCTAGCCCAGTCAGGCAAAAATCATCAATACTGACTACAGAAGCGCTCCCCTCCCGTATATTATTGCTATGAGTACATATCCTTTTTTTCTAATTAATGGTTTAGGCGAGATTTGCAATAAAAGCCTGATTCTAGATTTCAAAAAAAAATCCAGGTACTTCCTGACCTTCTTCTTCCCCATCTCCTTTCTCTCCCAACTACCTTCAGCATCACAAGATACCCCAATTGGGGATGCTATAGTCACACTGGCTCCAGACGGTTGGGAGCAGTCAGGACTTTTGTGCGGTACTCACTTTTTTTAAATCACAACAGCGCTACACGAATATGTAAAAATTGAAAACATTTAACATCTCATCTGACTTCGAATCGATCGTCATGAATTAATGATTATTTTTTTCTTCAATTCAAAGATCAACGGTTCCATAACTATCTAACTATTAAAGCCAACACGTTACGGCTACCTGTAAAATATTAATGATTCCGTTGTTCTTCAAGCCAACCTGTTGCTGTTGCATTCTGCACTTCAAGTCAATCTGTCACTAATAGTATTCAATGTTCCTTGCAACTGCTACCTGTAACTGTTCCCTGTATATTATGCTGTTCTTTATTTTTTTCCAGTGGCCTTCTAAATGTGACAAAGTGTCAGGCTGCGACGCGAACTTTATAGGCTTTACTGTTTTTAAAGCCAACTTGTCACTGTTTCATTCAGTTCTTCAAGTCATCATGTCACTGTTTCATTCAGTTCTTCAATTCATCATGTCACTGTTTCATTCAGTTCTTCAAGTCATCCTGTCACTGTTTGTTTCATTTCGTTCTTCAAGTCAACCTGTCACTGTTCACCACGTATAATGTTGTTATTTCTCCTTGCAGTGGCCTGCTCTACGGTAACCGTCACAAAGTGCCAGGCCGCGCTGCGCACCTTGCAGGCCTTTCCGTTCTTCAAGCCGACCTGTCTCTGTCGAGAGCCGAACGTGGATCCGGAATGCAACTCCTTCAGGGACTTCCTGTTTGACCATCCTTGCGTGTTCGTTCTGAAGAAGGGTGAGTTTAAATTAATATTCAATCTTGTGCTTAGTTGAAATAAAATTGATGTTTCAACAATTGTCGTCAACCTGAGTTAATAAATTCAAATTGTGGAAGTGTTCACATTGACATAACCAAAATGCCTTTATTATAATAAAGAAACTCTTCTGTAATTATGACCTGAAACTTAATTCTAGAATCGGAACAGTTAATTTTTAAAATGTCTCTTCTAACATTTCTGTAAGGCGTGGAAATTTAGACACCAAACCAAGCATCGACACAAAATATGAAAGCCTTTGCAATGTGGATATACAAACACATTATCCAAATACCCTTTTTACGCATTAACTCCACACAGAAGGCCCTGAGAGAAATTAATTCTTTCAGGGCCTATGTCATCTTTGGGATGCTGTGTGGAGGGTCTTTTTAGGAAAGGAAGGAGTGAACCTGGGTCTTGAAGAGGCCCATGCTGTAGGAGGGAGGAAACACAGAGGCCGGAAAATCATTTAATAATCGAGCTGATGAATACAGAACGAGTCGTAGAAGCGAAACGTTTTCATGCGTTTGGCGAGTATCCCGACTATGCACCGGTGTCAAAGGGATCAATAATGCAAGTTCATCGGAGTATCTTTCTATTGAATACCGGTAGAACAAGGAAAGCATTCCCACATGACGTCTGTGCTCCGAAGATTGCAATCCATTTGTTGAGATGGAATGGATATATGGTTTAACATTTGCGAGTATGTATAAAAGAAAACAGCCGTTTTTTGGTCTACGAAGGCTGAAAAGGCGAAGATAGATTTCTCTACCTGAGAGGGTATGGTTACTACCCGTGGCTCTACTACCGACTTTCTCTTGGGTATGCTCGGAACATACCATCTAGAGGTCAGAAGGGATGTGTACATTGCAACACATTTCTTCAGATTGATTCGTGGATGGTCCGAAACTCCGCTATCATGGAGAGCATTCATTTCTATCTTCCTGATGGTTATCTTCGCCATCGACAGCATAGACTGTTTTATCTCCCGGCCTGCAGGACTAACTTGCCAATGGTCATGCCGGTAGGGAGGACAATCTCGTTGTTAAATCAAATCGCTTCGGATTTCAATATATTGTGCATCAATGAGGCTGCATTTAAACTAGTACTGGGCGTTGACGATAAATCCAAACAGCTTTAAAGAAAACTAGAAAAACAAACATTTTCGTTTGTAACTCAATATTGTCGCTGGAAAGGCAAAAACGACACTTTGGTCAAATATGAGTTAAATATGCAGTTTCGATTAGTTATTAGTTTTGATTAGTTATTTATTCTGCATCAAATGATTTGTATCTCAATTGATTCTGAAGACTTTTGTGGCCTTTCAGCCATCTAAAATATATTTGTCATTTGGTAGAGGGTTGATACAAGTTTGGGATTTTTTTTACTTTTAATCGTTTCAGGTAACTGTTGGATTTGAAATAGACAACTTGTTAGGTTCTCACCTTTTTGTTTATCATCCAGTCCCTACCTATCCCGCCAATTTGCCATTCGGTTTATTCGGTTTATTATTTATTATTTGCTTTCGATAAGGTTGATCACCTAGTTCTCCTAAGTAGACTTGAGGAAATTGGATTATCTGTAAATTTAAAGAAATTTTTTTGTAACTATTTGAACGGAAGAGAACAATTCGTATCTTACGGTTCATACAACTCCGACGCGTATCCTACAAACTCTGGTGTGCCACAAGGATCCAATTTGGGACCCTTATTATTTTTAATCTTTATAAATAACATTAGAAATAAAATTAAATACGCTCGTTTTTTACTTTTTGCTGGTGACATAAAATTATTTATTCGAATAAGATCATTGGAAGACTGTAGGCATCTTCAGGAAGATATTAATACAATTATTGACTGGAGTATTGCTAATAAACTCAGTTTTAACTTCCGAAAATGTTCCGTCATGTGCTTCACGAGGTCACACAAGACCGTATATTTCAATTACAAAATGAAAGATACGTCTCTGAAGCATACGGCTACTTGTAAGGACTTGGGAACAGTATTTGACGCTCGTTTAACGTTTCATAATCACATCGAAAAGATCTGCAAATCAGCCACAAAAATGTTGGGTTTTGTCCTTCACAATTCAAGGGAGTTGACAAATCTTGCAGTGATAAGGCTGCTTTACTTTAGCTTAGTGCGTAGCATTCTCGAGAGTGGATCTCAGGTATGGGGGCCAGAGGACACCGCCTATGTACTAATGGTCGAGAAAATTCAAAAGAAATTTTTACGGTTTCTCTACATGAGAGAGTTTGGTTTTTACCCATGGCTGTTTCCAACAGCGTTTATCTCGGGAATGCTGGGTATCTGCAGCCTTAGTTCGAGGAGGGATATAGCATTACTGCTTTTTGCTCATAAACTCCAGAACGGTGTATTATTAATACCTGACATCCTGGCGGAAATTGGATTTTTTGTCCCTGATAATTTCACGCGTGGCCGCCAACACAGGCTTCTGTTTCTTCCCAGGTGCAGAACTAACTTACCAATGGTGATGTCCCTGGGAAGATTAACTAGGTTAATTAACTGCCTCGCAGGAAATTTGGATATTTTTCACACGAGCTATAACAAGTTAAAGCAAGAACTAGCTATTAAGTTCTAACTATATTATGTACTTCTTGAAAACTATTTTTTTTGTTTTTAAACTTCTTTTTACTTTAATCTTTGCATGATTATAATTACCATTTTTTGTGTTTTTTGCAATGTTTTGGTGTAAAACTGTTTTTGCAAATATAAAATAAATAAATAAAAAATAAATATTGAACAGCCTTGTAAAAAAAAAGAAGAAGACGTTGTTGGTGATCGTCGTGTCGCAGGCCGTGGCAGGTTGTGTTGTTGATCGCAACACAGTGTTCAAGAAAATTTTAAGCAGTCGAAAACATCTAATTCATCGGTGAGTGAATTGGCTTAAATCGTCATTTTATCCACAATATACAATCAAACCTTCCACCAAGTAGTATTCGTTATTTTGTTTTCCAGTCCATTCTATTTCAAAGTTGATCCGAAGCTGAAACGCATTCGGTGTTTCTCGCAGTTTTCGGATGCAACAGGTAACTCAGTGAGAGCATTGAGTAACCTGAGTTAATTTTTGTTTTCAAAATCCAACCAGGTACTGATGACTTGTGAATTTTATTGTACTTAAATTGTATTATATTGCACTAGTTTTTATTGTATTATTACAAAAAAATCTTTAAAGTGCTCTAGTGTAAATTTCCCAAAATGGCGCTTCAGCCCTTTTACTTTTCGGCGATGATATGCTCAAAGAGAGCGAGTGTTTACGCCAAAACTTCGTAATATCCCACGATTTTTTGATGGATCTGGCTAGTATATATTATTTTATTTAAATAGTATGTGAAGTAACACATAAATTTATACTTTGACATGAAGCACTCACTTTGTGGTAAGATATAATTAAATTTTAAATAAAAGTAACTTTGTTTTGGCACCACTTTATTAGATACATATACCAACCGGTTTCGGCTCTACCTGAACCTTCTTCAGGGTTGAAGAAATACGTATTGAAATCAATAACAATAATAATTTAATACATAGTTGAACAAATATGTATTGAAATCAATAACAATGATAATTTAATACATAGTTGAGCAAATATGTATTGAAATCAATAACAATAATAATTTAATACATAGTTGAGCAAATATGTATTGAAATCAATAACAATAATAATTTAATACATAGTTGAGCAAATATGTATTGAAATCAATAACAATAATAATTTAATACATAGTTGAGCAAATATGTATTGAAATCAATAACAATAATAATTTTATACATAGTTGAGCAAATATGTTTTGAAATCAATAACAATAATAATTTAATACATAGTTGAACAAATATGTTTTGAAATCAATACATATTTGTTCGACCCTGAAGAAGGATCAGGTAGAGCAGAAACCGGTTGGTATATGTATCTTATAAAGTGGTGTCAAAACAAAGTTCATTTTACTTTTAAATAAAAAACATTAATTTATGTTAAGAACTCGCGGCCTTTGGTCCGAAGTCAAGGAACCTAACCGCTCAGCCGCAGAGGTCGTCCGGCTGTCGAGTTCGTCAGATCAAGAAATGAACCGCGGCATTATCGTGTCTGAGTTTCCCATTTCAAAAATCAACATTGCTTAACCTTTGAAGATTTTTCAGTTGTTTGCGCGCAGCCACGCGTGTCTTACGGAATTTGCATAACTCACGCACGCTAATTAGCCTACCGCGAGAAATAGAGCCTGTTTGAGGAACACGCCCCCGCACCCCGTCCTACCCCCAAACTGTGGGGTAAGTGATCTTCAAAGGAGACACTTTTGACATTTTCGCTTCGGAGAAAATTAGGGGTGAAAAATGAACTGAAAAAAAACGACGTCTAATTTTTTATGTCTAATTTTGAAACTGTTAATTCGCGGTGGAACTCCATTTTAATGATTTTAATAATACCAAATTTTTAACTATATACCACTATGTTTTATTTAAGACCTGACCGGTTTCACCTTATGACGTACATCTTCAGACTGGTTCAATTTTAAGTAAGTCTATGGCAAATATAATGTTAGGTAAGGAATAGACGCTTATTGAGTCTCATAGTTTTTTTTATATGAATACTGCACAAGAGTCTCAACTGCTCCAAACCATCTTGAGCCAGTGAGACTATGGCATCCCCAAATAGGGTATGTTGTGAGGCTGAAGGTACTGGGGAGGGGAAGGAGATTAGGAAGAGGAAGGTTAGGAAGTACCTGGCTATTCAGATCTGGTCACCAAACACGGCTAAAGCCGTTTCAAGCAACGTTTTATTTCTGAATAGTGGTCTTTCACCAGGGCGATACTTAAAATATCTACCACTCTGAAACGTTTCGCAAATATATTATGTAGTATTTCATATAAGCCATATGAGAAATAACACATACAAATTAAATTAAATGTATTTGCTCATGCCGGGATTTAAACTCGTGACCTCTGGATTCATAGTCGAGCATCTTACCACTCGACTAAAGAGGCATGCATCGAATATTGTTTATCCGTACAACCGCCAGAATCCCAGCTGTCTAGAGCCAGTGGGGATATGGCATGCCCAATCGGGGTATGTTGTGAGGCTATGAAGGAATTACATAGGTAAGAGGAAAAAAATGTTATATTGTAATTAATAAAAAAAATATAAAAAAATAAAAAAAATAAAAATAAAAAAAAAAAAAAAAAAAATAAAAAATAAAAAAATAAAAATAAAATAAAAATAAAAAAAGTGGAAGTTTGAGAAGTACTCTGATATTCAGATATGGTCACCAAACACGGCTAAAACCATTTAAAGCGACGTTTCGATTCTGAACGGTTGTCTTTCACCAGGGCGATACTATGAGTATCTACCACTCTGGAACGTGCCGCAAATATGCCATGTATTATTTTTTATGAAGTAAATATGAAATAACACATATTAATTGTTTTTTGAACCCGCGTCCTCTGAATTCGTAGTCGAGCATCTTAACCACTCGACCACGGAGGCCGAAGTCAAACTGTTCCGAAAGCATTTTCAAACAGTTTAACAAGACGCGCAACAGCTGTCACATGTAAAAATAATTTTCACACTATAATTGTAGTGTGGAAAAAGGTTTTTTTAATTTGCTTACTTTTAAAAATAATTAACATTAAAGCAATTATAAATAGTAATAATAATCTCCTTTGTCCTTCTTTGTTATTTTTCTTTTTGGAATTTAAACCTCAAGTAAGTATTTCCACTTTGCCACTAATGTGTCGTCATTCTTCAAAATGCCTGTTCTATAATCCCTAACGTTACGGGAGGACAAAAGAAAATAAGAAATAATCAAGAAAGAGGATCCAGCAACTTTATTAAAATACAAAAGGGGTAGACGATATAAATGTAAGGATAAAGGGTGTCCTAGGAACGGTTGTCACAACAATAACACATCCTGTGGAAGGATTAAGAGAAGGGGAATGGGAAGGTTGGAAGTGTTAGGCCCGCAGGTAAATAATAAAGAGAAGTAGAAGAACAATATTTATTCAACGTTTAGAATTTAAGTTACGATATTATTTTTGCTGTTCCATTAGTTGATTGGATCTTAAGAGTATAGGGTGTCACAAAAAACACTCTTTTAAATTATGGGTTTCTGATCTGTGTATACTAGATTCTTACTTGGATGTTACACTCCGCGGTCGAGCGGCTAATATCCTTGTCTACGAATACAGAGATCACGATTTCAAATCGCGGCGTGCACAAATATATATATATTTAAATTAATAAGTGTTATGCCATATTTAATTCATAAAAAATAATATTGACTTAGTGATAACACTACAGTCATGCTGTTATGCTTTACACCTGATCGTAATTTAATCAAACGCTGAAACGGGTCGATAGTCGGTCGTAAGCGAGAATGATCATTTGAAATGGTAGCGGTAAAAAAAAAAACATAATGTCGTTAATCATCGATTTGCGACAGTGTAAAAACAACTGGGCCTTAGTTTACTTGCGAAAAATGAAGAAAAACGCCTTTGACCTAAAAACAATCGATATTTAGTTTATTCGCAGTACGTTACGGAGTGGTAGATACTCTTAGTATCGCCCTGGTGAAAGACCAACATTCAAACACGTTGCTTGAATGGCTTTCGGCGTATTTATTGGCCCGATTTAAATATCCAGGTTCTTTCAACCTTCCTCATCTCCTTCCTGTGCCCTTCAGCCTCACAACATACCCCAATTGGGGATGCCATAGTTCAACTGGCTACGGACTATTGGGACTCTTGTGCGGTATTCACATGTAAAACAAAACGTTCATCTTTCGAGAGATTTAGACGCTTTAGATGTTCAGCTTCATTTTTTTTCTAGTGTGAAATCAAATTGTCTGTTAATCCTTTGACCGGTCGGTAACGTGTCGAATTCTCACCAGGACGTTGGGGTTCAATTCCTCTGCTGGCTAAGTCCTCCATCATTACACAAGCTACATCTCCCGCTTATTATGATGGCAGTGGGAGTTTTTCAAATATTGTCAGGTTATTCGTAACCAAGGAATAATAATAATATTTGGATGATTTGTATAGCGCCGTTTTTGTGAAAAATCACCTCAAGGGCGCTGTGCAGATTTTATTTTCTATCATTACATATTAATTCCTAGTTTAAATAAGTAAATATACAGGATCATTCTTACCTGGCAGGTCCCATCAGATAGACACACTTATTAACATAAAATTATTAATATGGTTTTTATTTATTTATTTTAATTTTATTTCTTTTTTATTTCTCTTTTCGATTTAGGGCATGAGAGCGAAATTAAAAGAATGGACTTTCTGAATTTGTCCTACAGTACAGAATTTGGTTAACATTTGTATATCTTAAGGTGATTCGTCGAGAGACAGATTATGTTGAGATTCTTTGAATGAATTTAAGGATATGAGAGTCTGAAAAGTGTGTTGCTTTTAAAAAAATACTCTTTTGACTACGCCTACAAAAAAGTTAGTATTTTTTAATTCAATTATTGTTTAATTAAAATATTTAGGGGTGAAGTATTTAGCTACCACCCGCTGCTAAAGATGTCACCCTGTACAGGCTTTAAGTCCCCCGGAGGGGTTTCTCGCAGCAGTTTTCTCAATAAATACAGCACCCTACCGCCCCCTCTCGACTCCTCGTCATCACGCTAATGCTAAACGATTCCTTCAACAGAGCACTGGATACGTCAACTTTACGACGGCATTATTTATAAGTTTGTTTTGTTGTTACCAACTTTGCCAGGTGCAAAGTTATCCCCAAAAATACTCCCTAAAGAGAGTTAGCACGAACGATGTAGTGAAAAAACAATGAACTTAATACTTCAGTTTAAAAAAATGACTAGATCAATGTTTAGCTCTTTTATATATAGAAAGCACTGAAACAAAAACTACTCGGAGGGCTTTGAAGCAGAGAATGGACGATTACCTCTAGAGGATCTCTTCTTGGGGTAAGAATAATCTCGTCGAATTTAATGTTTCAAAGACCCAATCATGTCTGGTTACGACTAAAAGGGATCAAATGACAAGTTAGTCTCCTCTAACGGAAGTAACCTTCCCAACAAGCCTTCCATCGACATGCTTGTTGTAACCTTAAGTGACCAGCTGAGGCACGGGGGCTCGTTTGAAACCTGGGTAAAGTTACCCTCTCAGAAGTTGGGCGTACTGTACAGGGCCCGCAGATACTTCAATAGTACACAACTGCTGACCTTGTACAAATCGCAAGCGCGCCCCATTGTTGAGTTCGGCAGACAACTCTGGTCTGGAGCCTCAAAATACCTGAAAAAACCCTTGACTCTGCGTTTAATATATTCTCCTATGTTAACAAACGGATCGCCATCTTTGGAGCGCCAATACCGGGTGGGAATGCTGTCCTTGTTCTACCGGTATTTCAATGGAAGATGCTCCGAAGAACTTGCGTCATTAGTCCCTTGGAGTGAAGGTTATGAAGTACCTGGCTTTTCAGATCTGGTCACCAAACACGGCTAAAGCCATTTCAAGCGACGTTTCAATTCTGAATGGTGGTCTTTCACCAGGGCGATACTTAGAATATCTACCACTCTGGAACGTGCCGCAAATACACTATGTTATATTTTATATCAATAAAATTTATAATGACATATATTAATTAAATAAAATTTATTTGCGCACGCTGGGTTCGAACCCGCGACCTCTGGATCCGTAGTCGGGCGTCTTACCACTCGACCATGCAGCCCGTCAAGTACTAGCGGAAACTTCACTGGTGAATGCAACACACTTATAACTTTATTTAACAAAATATGTATAAAACTGTTTGTTTTTCTAAATAAAATAAATTAACTTTCCATTGTAAAATCGACGATTCAAATTCTCGAGTCAAGCACAATCACACACTATTATTTACTTTATTAAGTTTCAAAATCAGTGTTACCAAAATAATGAGAAGAAAAAAATACGCTTTATTAAATATTTTAATTTAACGTTCTTATTTTCGCTATGAATATTTTCAAACATAGGCTTTAGACGCCATTTTATTATCATTGCTGATGAAATGGTTGGTCTTACGTTTCAAAGAAGTTTTTACTTTTCAAACAACTTCTAACTTCTCTGGAAAACGATTAAATTTCGTCAAGAAATATATTCGTCTGACTCTGACTGTAGGCTTGAGGAAACATACAGCCCACGTACTAGTTAGGGTACTTATGTTGTTCAAAGTTACTAAATTTTAAATGTTTTTATTTTATTTCATTGAAACGTCGTGAAATGGAAAAGCACGCATAAGTAAATTAAGTCAATTATAATTTAATTATACACATAGGCATACAATACAAGACACGTCATATTCATACAAATTTTACGAAAAATGTAGCACAGCTAGTACCGTCTTGTTTACCGTTTCACCCGCGTATGAAAAGGAAAGCCATTAAAATAATATGTTTGTATGGATGAGATAGCTATATGAACATCCCGCGCTACTGTTATAATCTAATATCGCGCCACTAGCCGTGGTTGTCTTTCACACACTTATTTATTTCTGCATTCGCTATCTCACCGTTTTCGAGTTGCTTAAAACCTTCTGAATAATTGTATTTATTGAATTGAAATAATAAGTGAATTGTGGGTAATTATGAAAGGAAATAAATTCCAGGAGATATGTTTTTTTGTTCCCGAATTTGCCTACAGCGACGCGTTTGTGACAGCTGAGCATACGTTACTGAGACAACGCGCGTGAATGCACTAAACCGAGTCCGAGAGACATACCTAAAATTTACTGCGTTTAGGATCACACAAACATTCGTTCGACAGACAAGCTGTCTCCAGCTGTCACAAACGCGTCGCTGTAGGCTCTTTTCTGAGAAAAAATGCCTTTAGAGGTGTAAAAATCATTCGGGAGCAAAAAAACATATCTCATGAAATTTTTTTTCCTTCATAATTACCCACAAATCACTGATTATTTCAATAAATACAATGATTCCCCACAGCTTCAAGCCGTTTGGAGCCAGTGAGACTATGGCATCCCTGATTGGGGTATGTTGTGATGCTGACGGTAATGAGGAGGGGAAGGAGATGGAGAAGAGGAAGATTGGGAAGTACCTGGCTATTCAGATCTGGTCACCAAACACGGCTAAAGCCATTTCAAGCAACGTTTCGATTCTAAATTATGGTATTTCACCAGGGTGATACTCAAAGTATCTACCACTCTGGAACGTCCCGCAAATACACATTGTATTATTTTATATTAATAAAATGTGTTATGACACATTTCAATTGATATTTTTTTAAACACATAATTTGTTTTGTGTTTGAACCCGCGATCTCTGGATTCGTAGTTTTATTCGTAGAACAGAGACCGTCAGATGAGGCCGTGCTGAAATCGATGAAACTTTATACAAACATATTAATTATTTCTTGAACTTTTAAATTTTATTTAAACAATAATTATTATTATTTCATTTTCTTGTTAAACGATTTTTGCTTAAACAGTAACAGCTGTTTCGCCTTCTGAGGGCATTATCAAACTGTGGAGAAACCACATACAGACGGACTATTTATATCATATTTAATATTATTATTATTTTTAACTACCAATGTCCCCATGAACATGGGAAGTTTCCCTACCTAAGGGTATTGTATTGTTTGGATTTGACAAAAGGTCATCAGGGAGAGGCATTGGTGTTTCCATTTCGGGAAACGGGGTTTTATTTTTATTTTTGATAATCTAGTTGTATTTAATTTTGCAGATGATCAATTCCGTTAGCCTTTCTGGAGCTTCGGAGTCAAAAGTTCTCAAATAAATTGACCACTTCATTTTTTTTTTCGAATCGGCATAGATTAGACTTCTAGGGATTATTTGTTCAGTGGGCTCAGAGCTTAATGGGTGATGCAGAACTGCAGCACTGGAAATGCATTTTTCGTGTTCCTTGTCACGGCGTCTGTCAGACAGTTCTCAGTTAATCTCTATATCAGGACTGTTTGATGTTTGCTAATATTAATGATTCCTGCAAACACTGTACAGCGTACACTGTGCTTAATATGCTACATTGTATAATGGATGATCATTGTGAAGAGGTGCTAGTACTGTGTTGCATTTATAAAGGCAAAATATATATTGTTTATTTATTTACATATTATACATGGCCTGTTCAAAAGAAAAGGTGAATTTTGAATTTTCGCGGGCTGCGTACATTCGACTACCGATTTTTTTGTTGTTATGTTGGTACACATATGTTTATCATATGTTAGCATTATCAGCCATTTTGGATTAGTGGTTTGTTTTTGACAACTGGAAAGGTTAGTCACGTTTTTGTGTGTTCTAAGTTTTTTTACCTTTATTTTATTTATTTCATTGGATCAAAGAATATGTATTAAATTGCATCACAAAGTTATTCGCGATTGAAAATGACAGTTTACGAGCCACATTCTCGTCACTTCGCGGCCTTCGTAAATAAATGCGTGAGCAAATTAATTTTATTGTATTGATATGTGTCATAACACATTTAATTGATATAAAATTATATAAGGTATATTTACACCACGTTCCAGAGTGGTAGATACCCTGGTGAAATACCACCATTTGGAATCAAAACGTTGTTTAAAATTGCTTTAGCCGTGTTTGGTGACCAGATCTGAACAGCCAGGTACTTCCCGACCTTCTTCTTTCCCATCTCCTTCCCTTTCCGACTACCTTCAGCATCACAATATACCCCGATTGAAGGATGATTGGGAGCAGTTAGGACAATTCTATAAAAAATAAATATCTACTCTGAAAATTACCACAAATATACTATACAATATTTGATATGAATTATATTGGTTATGACACATATTAATTTAAAAAAATGTATTTGCGCACGCCGGGTTTGAACCAGCAACCTCTCGACAACGGAGGCCGTCTACATGTCCAAACCTTCCTTCCTCGAACATTCCCGACTTCTTCTTTTTTCATATTCACGTGGGATATGCGAAAACCCAAGCTTTTCACAATAAGGGATGCAATGATGTAAGTATGCCAGTAGTACCAAACCATTATAGCCAGTTAGATACTTTTCAAAATTAAAAAAAAACTCTAATAAATAAAATTACTATCTTTCGAGCCAATTCGGCGTCAAAACGGAGCGGCCATCTTGTATCACGTGACAGGCGGGAATAACAATATCCGTTTCCTGCCACCGGCCGCCCTGGCGACTGTCACCCGTCACTTCCGGCAAATAATTAAAACAGCCCGTTTCCTGTCGCAGAACCCACGCCTGACGGTCGTGGCAATTCGCAAATTTCTTTCCTCCACCGCCCCGTCCCGTCTCGGTGAATTTGATATCTATTTGACTTGCGAGTCGCATTAAAAATGAATCGATTCCCGTGAGTTTTGGATAGTTTGACGACTGTATAATTTGATTAGAGAACAGAAATATTTTGTTAATTTGACTCTTTCTCAAAGACAGTTTTCATTCTCTGGTACAAATTTGAAAAACTTTGTACACGATTGGCAATTCAATGAAGAACTTTGAATTGGTTGCCTTATCTGTCCAGGGTATTTTAAGGTTTCGCCAATACCTATAGCCACATTAATGCCATAGATTTATATGAATAGAGTAGGCAGCTATACAGACGGAGACTTAAAACCGTGTTCCATTTAGCTCGGGGACGTATGGGGTGCGGAGAGAGGACTCTCGCGTTGGTAACCAAATAATTAAACTTGATCAGAGCAAAGGCTCAATCTTCATTCAACTAACTAATTAAACATCACGCCGTTTCTCCGCGGGGGTAGGCAGAGAGGACGGACCGCCATACAACTCTGTCTTGGCACACACTTCTCGCTTTATTCACATTTATACATCACCCCACACATACTCTTCTGTTATTCTGACTGTTCACTGCCGGCAGTCGGAGATAAGGGTCGTAGTAGGTCACACGTTCGACAGTCGAACGATGCTCACAAACCATGCCGAACCTTGCTGAAATCATCGGAACGTGGAAGCTCAATGTGACAGGTGTTTTTTTTTTTTAATTTAAAAGAAATACAAATATTCCCGGGTTACAAATAACCTGACAATGTTTTAAAAACTCCTACTGCCATCATGATAAACGGAAGATGTTGCTTGTGCAATGACGGAGGATTTAGCCAGCAGAGGAATTGAACCCACGACGCCCTGGTGGGGACTTATTCTTGCTTAATTAGCAGTTATTTTCATGAAATAAAACTCACTTTACTCAGTAAAGTTACTTCGTCGGCGTTTCAAAACTTTAAGCCAATGTTTATTCCTTGGTTTTAGCAGTAAAGCAGCATTTTAAGGCAGAGTTTTTTGGCTAGCAATTTGTCAATAGCCGTTTGTAAACCCGGCTGAAGAGAGGTTTCCGTGGGCTCCACTGAGGTGAAGCCTCTTCGAGCGTCTAGCGTCGTATCATCATCTACATATTTGGTTAATACTTGGTTTATTGTCTAATACTAGGCTGTACAAAAGAATGGAGAGAACATAAAAGCAAACCATTCTGATTATTAAATTTAGCCCTAGGTCACGATGGTTACAAAGGGGCTTTTTCACCTTAACAAAAATGCTCCTGGCTATCTCAAAACAAACCCTTCTTTAGTTGGATCCCATTTTTCGCTTAACCGAGATCCTCAGTAATTATATTGAGAAACATATTCTATTGGCTCATTTTTTATTACGAAATTCAACAGATTTCCTAGATTTTTCGATCCTACTAGATACTTAAGATTTTGATTTTAGTCCATATTATTTGTTACTTGCTTCGTTAACCCTTTCCACCATTTATTTATAAACGAACGGACTATTTTTCAATTACAAAAAAAATCAAAACACGAAATGGAAAAAAGAGCAACAAAGAAAGAACAGCACCTACATAATATTAAATGAAGCAATGACAAAAATAGGACAAAATATACATAAAAACGAACATTCAATTCTAAGCCAAGGTCAAGTCAAAGTTTTGGTAGAGTCGTAAAGAATGACAAAAATCATTTAGACTGGTACCAAAAATTTCAAGGCCATGGATTAAGCTAACAAGTCTCGACATTCTGGACAGTGGAGAATGATACTCACAATTAGTAGAGTGATGATTGAGGAACAGATAATTGTTTGAGATCTTTGATATTATTTGCAATTAGTATGATATCGTCTGCAAATCGTATGTTAATTATCACAACGAAGCTGCTTTAGTGTATGGAGATTTTTTTATACAGTTCCTCATGAGAGTTCAAACTGCTCCCAACCGTCTAGACCCAGTGAGACTGTGGCATCCCCAATTGGGGTATTTTGTGTGGCTGAAGGTAGTGAGAAGGGGAAGGATATGGGGAAGAGGAAGGTTGTGAAGTACCTGGCTATTCAGATCTGGTCACCAACGGTTAAAGCCATTTCAAGGAACGTTTCAATACTGAGTGGTGGTCTTTCACCAGGGCGATAATTAGAGTATCTACCACTCTGGAACGTGCCGCAAATTTACTTTATATTATTTTATATGAATTAAATGTGAGTTATTACACGCATATCAATTAATGAAATTTGTTTGCGCAAGCCGGGTTTAAACCAGTAATATCTGGAGCGTCTAACCACTAGACCATGCAGGCCGTCAATTTGCAGATAAATTCCTAATCAAATTATTCGATTTCCGGGCTAAGAATGCATTGCACTGAGTACGAATTAAATAATTAACTATTTAGGGAACTGAACCCGAAACCGCTGAGTGCATCTTAGAGAGCTCTTAAATAGCTTCGCGACTGTCGCAAGGTACTTTGAAATGTCAGAGGTTTCTCGCTGTGAAATAAGGTACAGTTGATTTAAAATAAGGTTATTAATCAAGGGTTCAAACGACATTTAACAAAGGAAATGAAAATAATTGATAATTATTACAGCTCCAATTTATTATTTTACAAATTAAGGGATGTCACTGTCGAAATTTTAATTATCAAAAGAAGAAAAGATGGTAATTTAGTCGATTACGAAAAATTTCCACCCCGAAACAAATGCGCTAATTTATGTAATTACATTATTTTCATTTCTCTTTTTTACCTCTTTTTGGCAATTTCGCGTTAGAGGTCCTAAATTTTTAATTGTGGAAATTTTCTTTAGTAAATTCGTAATTTTTACTGGTTTTACATATTTCGCTATTCTACAAAAATATCCCTTAGTAAAAAAAGTATTATATAAAAATAAGCATATTCCGACTTCAGACAAATCGTTCATGTAATGCTAAAGAACCACATGTGCAGTCATGATTTTGAGTTGAAATTGTAGAAATATTCGCGAATTCACCTACTTTATTGTGTAAAACGACCACATATTTTTATTTATCCAATATCACTGTTATTGTTAAATATGTTTCATGCAATTATAACAATACTAATCTAAATTTAATGTAAAACCAACGTACTTATCAATACGGTCATTTCAAATCATCAAAACAACACACTCTTTTATACTGATTACAGAAAAAAAAACATTAGTATATTGCAGTTGTTAGATATTTGACAAACATTTTGAAATTTGTCAAAAATTCAAACACTTTTTTTGCCAGTTTCACGTTTTTACACAGGTTTTTTTTACACTGATGTATTTATAGTTAGTATTTTATATTTACTCAATGAGTGAAATAAGCCACGTGTCTCCCTCTCTGAAGATGTAACCTTTTCTGATGATTTCACCCTATCTGATTATGTTTTTTCTTCTAAATGTATCAACCCCTTTAATCCTGACTAACTCTTTGATGATGTCACCCTCTGTGAAAGTATCAATCTTTCTAAAAAAATAATAATATTGGTTGATTTACATAGCGCCGTTTTCGTGACAGAGATATCACCTCAAGGGCGCTTTATAACATAACTTACAGCTTAATCACTAAGACTAATAACTAGTGGCGTATAAATTATAACTTATAACTGTGTACTTACAGCTAAAACCATAGAGTTGGTAGAGTAGTATCTATCCAAGGCAGCGAAGTTGTTTTTGATGATTTTAACCTAACTTGGCGCACCTGGGCGCGGCTAAGACTAAGGCTACGGTATTTATACCTCCATTCATATCACATATCGACAAAATGTTTTTGTTTATTTATATAGCATATAACCTAAAAAACCGTTTAGTTGTGTCAAGTTTAGTGGAATAATAAAAAATGTGGGCGGAGTCCCGCCGTGAACCAGGAGCTTAAGATCATTGCGACAGTATATAGAAGCGGTCTATGAAATTTGTTGTCTCTTTCTCTCTCATGGTGTACGACGTAAAAACCCGGAGAAAGTGATTTATCGCAAGTTTGTGTCGGTTGGGTAAAAACAATTAGCTCTCCCTCCATATATTGTTTCTTCAGGGCTAAAACTTATGACTAGTTACTTAGAATTTAGAACAACTAAGACTTAATATTAACTCATGCCTCATACTTACAACTAACATATTTTCGTAAACAAATATATGTAATGGTTTTTGCCCGTGCTGTTGAACCTAGGGTAGAAAAAGGGAATAAGCAACCGACAAACTAAGCCAAGCACTCGGACTGAGTGATCAAAACTCTAGTGAAGCAAATTGTCGTTATTGTGTGATACCGATGAGTTAGACAAGTTCTCTGAAGGCGTCACCTCACAAAAATGTGGGCGGAGTCCCGCCGTGAACCAGTACCTGAAGATCATCCTTACAGTATATAGAAGCGGAGTATTATGTTTGTTGTCTTTTTCTCTCTCATGGTGTACGACGTAAAAGCCCGGAGAAAGTAATTTATCGCACCTAATTAGTCACCTTCTGTAAAATGTCTAGCTCCTTGGTACCGACAACTACTCTGATGTCTAATTGTCTATGGATGTGTCATATATTCTGCTAGTATCATGCGGTTCGATGTAGCGTCTTCCACCTATGTTTAATTTACTAACAACCAACATACCTGTAATTAAAGGTACACCATATAATACAGACTTGTTGTCATTTCTAGAGAATTAGGCACTTCTTTACGAGCTCTGGACTAATTTTAAGAAGAGTAGCATGGAAAGGCTTCGGGTCCAGTACAACAACGCCTACCGCATGATGTTCAGTCTTCCCAGGCACTGCAGCGCTTCCGGTATGTTCACCGAGGGGCGAGTTCCAGGATTTGCAGCCTGCATGAGAACCAGGGTAGCGGGAATGCGGGAAAGGATTAACAACTCCAGAAATGACCTTATCGTGGAATCCCGTCAGATCCCGAATTCAAGCATAGAAGCGCATTGGAGTAAATTATTGGCCCCATCAATCTTAACGCTGCCAGGATGGACTCCCTCTTGGTGGCGTTTTGCAGAAATGAGACCTAATATTCTCCATTATTATTTTTTACTTGTATTATTTACTATGTATTGGTATTAATTATGGAAGGTATTGCATTGCACTACTTCTGCATACCTTCCGGAATAAAACTTGAATATTATTATTACCGGTGACAATTTTGAAACCTTGTATAGCTCCTAGATACAGGAAAAAATCAAATTTAACTTGATCTCATCTGTGTCCTTTTGTGTAATTGTTGCAGAGAAAGATCCCTACCCAGTGGAGGCTCTGCCCACGTGCAACTACGCCCTGAACGTGTGCCACGGAGAGAAGTCCTGCGCCGCCTTGTTTGACACCTTCAAGTCCGCCTGCCGCGCTAGGGACGGGGATTGCCGCATGGACGACAGGTGGGGCCACCTTTATTTACTAGTTAATTCTTCTCGGCGGGGTTCGTTATTCCGTACGGTTGGCCCGTTTTTTCGAACCGGACCGTCATACAAATCTGTCTTGGCACAAACTCCTTGCTTTATTCACATTCAGAAATATTATTCTGTTATTCTGACACCTCACATGCCCGACGTAAATATTTGATTCACTTGATATTGCCATGTTTTTATATTCTTTTGTTTACACTCTTTTTTTATTCATTCGCTTCACGTGCCCAAACCATCTAAGCGACTTTTCTTGATCCTATTCACTACGCTTATATACAACTCTGTCTTGGCACACACTTCTTGCTTCATTCGCATCCGTACATACTCTTTTGTTATTCTGACTCTTGATATGGCCCGACTCAAAAATTTGATTTGTTTAATTATGCCATGTCTTTTTCGGGCGTCCACGACTTTTTCTTCCATTTACTTTGCCGTCGTATATTATTTTTTTACACTATTTTTTTCGATCATTTGCTCCACATGCCCAAACCATCTAAGCGTCCTGTTCTTGATCCTATTCATTACGCTTACATCAGCCTTGCATTCTTTCAGGATATCCACATTTTCAACACGGTCATACATAGTTTTACAGTACATACGCCTCAGGGATTTCATTTTTACAGCATTCAGTCTACTTTCATCCTTCCTAGCCTCACTACCATATATCAGGGTTTGTATAAAGAGAAAAAAATGTATTTACGCCAACAGCGTTAAGTCCTCTATTAAAGAAGTTTCCTGCATTCGCCCTTCTTTCAATATCCTTATCAGCCTTTCCGTCTCTCTAGAACATACTTCCCAAATACACAAACTCATCCACTTGCTCCAAGTATTCATCATCCTCAACTACATTGCACGCTGTTCTCGTAACCTCAATTCACAAATAGTAAGAAACAAAGGATTAGAGTATATGTTGATGTATTTTTAGGAAGGTGATTGATTTGCGACCGGTCTAGGCAGCATGGATTAAATCACTTGCTGGTTTAGTCCTCCATAATTGGACAAGCAACATTTCTCGCTAATAAAAAAATAATAATATTATTTTAATAATCAAAATTGAAATCTCGTACATTCACAAAACATTACCAAAATCAAGCAGAACCCATTCAATCCACTCACACTCGCGGCATTCAAATCCCCGTTAAAATGTCCTCGTACGAGGAATACTGCGAGGTGATGTCAAAGGCTCAGAGGTCAAAGCTCGCTGGAGGAAGAGCTTTGAACAAGTCAGCGGCAGACGGATGACCGCGGGACTTCGGGGCTAAACAGCTGACAGCTGTCAAGAAAAACAGCGGGTTTTCCTTTGAGTTTGGCTCTTTCTCGTTATGTAGATAAAACGGGGTCAGAGTTCAACGTGTTTTGCGGAATTCAATGGTTTGCCAGATTTTTGGTCAAATAAAAGGAAAGAGATACCTTGTGTAGTCAAGGCTGTTGATTTTTATCAAAAAAAATATAGGATATAACCTAAAAAACCGTTGAGTTACGTCCTGTTGAAATGTTCTTTTAGCGGAAGGGATAATTAAGAGACAATGGCCTTTCGATCTAGTATCGCGAGCGGTTTGGACATTTTCAAATAGATTAAATTACAGAGTCCCGACTGCTGTCAGCCATCTGGGGCCACTATGACATCCCCGATCGGGGTATGTTGTGAGGCTGAAGTTAGTGTTGATGGGAAGCAGATGGGAAAAAGGAACGTTTTCAATTACCCGGCTATTCAGATCTGGTCACCAAACGCGCCCAAAGATATTTCAAGCAAGGTTTCGATTCTGAATGGTGGTCTTTCACCAGGGCGATACTGAGAGTATCTTCCGCTCTGGAACGTGCCACAAATATAATAATATATTATTTTTAATGAATTACTTTTGATATAACACTAATTTGACGGCCTCCATGGTCGAGTGGTACGACGCTCGACTACGAATCCAAAGGTCGCGGGTTCAAACCCGGCGTGCGCCAATAACTTTTATTTATTTATTTACAAATTAACGGACTAAAGTCCAATTACAAAAATACATATAAAACACGAAATATAAAAAAAGAGTAAAAGAGAAGGAATAGCATAAAAATTGAAATAAATGAAGCGATGACAAAAATAATATGTGTCATAACACATTTAATTTATATAAACATAATAAAAAGTATATTTGCGGCACTTCCAGAGTGGTATATACTCTAAGTATCGCCCTGGTAAAAGACCACCATTCAGAATCGAAACGTTGCTTGAAATGGCTTGAGCCCTGTTTGGTGACCAGATCTGAATAGCCATGTACTTCTTAACCTTCCTCTTCCCAATCTCCTTTCCCTCCCCACTACTTTCAGCCTCACAACATACCCTATTTGGGGATGCCATAGTCTCACTGGCTTTAGACGGTTGGGAGCAGTTGGGACTCTTGTGCGGTATTCATATAAAAAAATTAATCGAATAAAAGTAGTTTTTGCGCGTCAGGAATTGAACCCGCGACCTCTGAATTCACAGGTGAAGATCTTAACCACTTGACCACAGAGGCCCTCGAGTTGCTTAAAACCACCCATTTCAAATATAGAATCAAATTATAGGTAGGTACTTTATCGCTTGTCTACATTTGAAAAAATATTTATTTCAAATTTGATAACTCATCCGTTCCTAATTTGAAAAGGTCGCACTCGTACATACGTATGTACGTACCCCCCTTGGAGTAACAATGTATGGAGAGAGGGCTATTTATCTTTACCCAACCTATACAAACTTGCGATAAATCACTTTCTCCGGGTTTTTACGTCCTACACCATGAGAGAGAAAGAGACAACAAATATAATACACCCCTTCTATGTACTGTCACAATGATCTTGGGCTCCTGGGTCACCGCGAGACTCCGCCTACATTATGTATTATGCCACTAAACTTGACACAACTAAGCGGTTTTATAGGTTATTTGTTATATTTTTGTTGATATCAATACTGTGAAAAAGTGGTTTTACGAATAAACAAAAACATTATATCGATATGTGCTATGAATGGATGTATAAATACCCTAGCCTTAGTCTTAGCCACGCCCAGGTGCGCCGAGTCCGGTAAAAATCATCAAAAACTGACTACACTGCCTTGGATAGATCCCACTCTATATACTCTAAGGTACTCACCAAAGACATTATTACTAGCGAATTGTTTTATCCTCTACCCTAAAGTATGTTCAATGGTTAGCTAACCAGATTTTTTAACTTAGACAGGAATACTGACCCAAAGCCCAAAGTGTGTTTTTACCAATCTTCATTAAAAACATTCGGCCATTGAAATGTTGAAAAAAAACTTCCCAGATAATGCCATACGCTTTGTGAATACTTAAAACTTGGAAACGTCGGAAAAATCCAGAACTAGAAGAAAAAAATAGAACTTAATAGAACTAGAAGCCATTCTTTCATTTCTGTGTATCTCCATTAGGGTTCTATGGTAAAGTAATCATCGAGGCTTCGGTTGTATTAAGTGATCCTCGAAAAATGAGCTTAATTAGTTTTAGAATAGAGTCACGTGGGATACAAGTTAGAAGAGATCAAGAAACTAGAAACAATACGAATCTTAGAGAAAGAATATATATGGAGAGGTACCTTTGCGAAACAGTGTAGTCAGGATGGATGACTTTATACTGACTGGATAGAAAGAGGCAAACATATATGACAGAATGTTGGATAGCCTATGAGCTACCGCCCACATGGAATGCGGACATTTTAATAAACATATTTGAACACATTAAACAAAATAATATCAATACACCATTCAAATGATTTATAAAGTCAAAATATCATACAAACACTAATAACAGAAGATTTACCTAAATAATGATGGAAGCTTTTTGTTGATTTTATGTCTTTATATCATCAAAAATGTGAAAATCTTAAAGTGCGTTCAAAAATATTTAGACCTGTTGAAATATCTCTGAAAAGTGATATTTTATAATGTTTGTTTGGTCTTATTTAAATATTCACGCATAGCACATATCACAATCATGTTTGATTTATTTGTACAACCACTGGAAGTTTTTTAATCAACAAGAATATGGGAAATAACCTCAAAATCCGTTGTCGTAAGTTATACGACTCTCAACGATGTGAAGTTAGCGTGGACGGAGAACATCGTTACATACTTAGAAGTGCTGCAATATTAAGTGACACATTTTCTCGTCTCTTTCTCTCTCACGGTATACGACGTAAAGATCCGGAGAAAGTGATTTATCGCAAATTTGTATAAGTTGGGTAAAAATATTTAGCTCTCTCTCCATGTGTATAATTTACAATCCACTATTTTCTAAATTCATCTAAAGCTGAAAAAACTTTCAGCGTTTTATCACAGCTTCGGGTTCAACAAGCGGTATTACATAAAGCTTTAATAAATAATATTTTGTTAATTTCGTACCGTCTGATTTTTCACATTTAAGAAATCTAACACTATCAAGCAAGGTCGAGTCCGGCGCTTTTTATTTGATCCGAATTAAAGTAAAGCAAACTTCAGACGGGCCGAGAGTGTGCCGAACTACGTGCAAACTTGAAGGGCGGAAGAATGACGCAAGAAGGGTGTAATTTGAAAAGTTGAATTGCCATTTAATTTATCCTAAACTCCGTTACAGCAGCATTTTTTTTCGTCAGGCTCGTTCAAATCAGACGCACGAAACTACTTTGCCAAAGATCCACTGGCTTCGGAAAATATACCAAACTTCAAAATAAACAAATAAAAATATTCAAATTAGAGTTTTCTTATTTCCTTTTTAAAGTTTATTTTTTAGAACTCCATTTTAATTTTAAGGTTTTTTAATTTTATTTAAACAATATTTTTTTTTAAACAGTTTTTAGTTAAAAGCTTTGCGATGTAATTATTTTTACGCGTGACAGCTGTTTCGCCTTCTGAGGGCATTATCAAACTGTTTGATAATGCCCTCAGAAGGCGAAACAGCTGTCACGAGTAACAATAATTACATCGCAGAAATTTTAACTAAAAATTGTTTTAAAAAATTGTTTGAAAGTGAATGGAAGAAGAAGTCGAGGACGCCTGAGAAAGACATGGCACGTTCAAGTAAATCAAATACTTGAATCGGGTCATGTGAAGAGTCAGAATAACAGAAGAGTATGTATAAGACGATGTATGAATGTAAATGAAGCAAGAAGTGTGTGCCAAGACAGAGTTGTATGGCGGTCTGTCCTTCTGCCTACCCCCTGCGGGGAAACGGCGTGATGGTTAGTTAGTTAGTTTGTTAGTTTGTTTAAAAAATAAATTGAAATAATAATAATTATTGTTTAAATAAAATTAAAAAACCTAAAAATTAGAATTTTCTTATTGGAGGTTAATGCTTTTATTTTGATATTAATTATTGAAACTATAACAATAATTTGAAGGTTTGACACTTTCTAGAAATGTTAAGGAAGAGACGTTACTCCCGGATAGGATACAGGTTTCAAGGTTCCAGGTATACATCCACCTTCCTTTTTCCCATCCCCTTCTTCATACTCAGTGCAGTGCACAAAGTTTTTGATCAGGGTAGGCAGTCGGAAAAACAGCGGATTAATTTATTGATAATAGAGATAGTTACCAACAGATGTCACTGATTGCTATTGGATTTGTTTTGTAAAAGCGCTGCCTACACTAAAGATACTAACATAAACAAGCCACTTTAACGTGCACACATATTTTGTGTAGTCTAGTCCTAATTAACATATTTTCGCTGGAAAGGCAAAAGAGCTGAAGCGCCATTTTGGGAAATTACATTAGAGCACTTTTTTTTGGTTTTACAATTCATAAGTCTTCAGTACTTGGTTGTATTTTTGAAAAAAGTCAACTCAATGCTCTCACTGAGTTACCTGAAGCGACAAAAAGCTAAAAAAAAACGAACTTGTGCCGCATAAGTCTAGCCTTCTCCCAAACGGTAAACATATTTGAAATGGCTGAAGGACCACAAAAGTCTTTAGAATAAAACGAGAGTCATAGCTTTCGATGCAGACAAAAAACTGATAAAAACTGCATTTTTAACTCATTTTTGACCAAAGTGTCGCTTAAGCTCTTTTGCCTTTCCAGCGGCGATAGAATAATCTACTGAGACGTCGGAGGCGTTTGGGCGTATGTAGTTACTGCTTTTGACACGTTATAGTAGGACGGTCGGTAAAGCGCTCGCGATGGTGCTTTTACCTGAGCTTAAGTATTTTTGAAATTGTAGATTTATTTTTTCAAGAATTTCACATTATTATAATCAAAAATATACATTTTTGTATGGAGTATGTCAGGGTAGGTAGTGCTTTCGTGCCTTTATGGAGTGTACGCCTTCACATATCTTCATCTTCACAACATACCCCAAATTCCGGCAGTTGGGATTTGTATAATTTATGCATTTTTAAATTTTATTAGTAATCGCGGAAAAATTGGAAATTTTGTGTTTTTAGTTACTAATAATTTCACCTAGATATTGCAGTTTTCTTTTGTTCATAGCTTGTACAATTTCTCTGTGTTCGACTATTCGATGAATGATTTCTAAACTAGTTACCCTCTCTGTCAGGGTATTGGATGTCTGGATAGATTGAAGCCTTCGAAACGTGGATATATACCGGCATATATTCACATTTTAAGGCTTCTATTTTCTGTATTAATACTCGGTTTGATGTTTAGGTTTCCACGGCGCGCCGAAGAATAATAGAGATAACATACTTTACATCTGGGTTTTTACACCCTTATCTTCTAGTAAATTGTTTTTTTTTTTATTCTGTCGATAACACGCACTGTTATTTAGTCTGCTGTATACTCCCAAGTAGGCTTTTACATATAAAAGTACATTTAACAGTGAAGTATTATAGAATAGTGTTTGATTACATTAAACGAATATTGATTGAAGATATATGATATTACAGCCTTCTTGTGTCTACATGCAATATAGGTACAAGCTTGAAGTAACAATATATGAAGAGAGAGCTAATTCTTTTTAGCCAACCGATACAAATTTAGGGATAAATCACTTTCTCCGGGTTTTTACATCGTACACCATGAGAAAGAAAGAGACAGCAAAATCTCCCAAATTATCACACCGCTTTAAAGTATTGTTAGAATGTTCTTCGTGTCCCGCGTCTCCGTTGACTCCGCCCACATGTTTTTATACGCGAAATACATTAACATAACTCAACGGTTTATTAGGTTACATGCTAAATTTTTGTTTATAACAATACTGTGAAAAAGTGCTTATTCGGAAAACTGACTACAACAGCGCTCTCTCTTGCATAATATCGTTCTGAAGGTACAAACGAGTATCTGAAAGACTCACTCTTTACATTATTATTACAAATAAATACAATCTTAGGTCGAGTACCTATTTGGTATATGAAATGCGACAAGGTTAGTAAATCAGGGCCGTATATATGTGAATAATCTTTCATGATCTATAATAACGATCATGATTATAGATAGCTTTAATACATATCTGTTATATATTATTTTCTCGTTGTTTTATTAGGTTAGCTAATTAAGTGTAAAGCGCACTTGAAGTGAACTATCCCTAAACTGCGCTATATTTATTTATTTTTAAAAGATCTCAAAAATATAGTTTTTCACCAAATAATTTGAGAAATGAATGATGGTGGTACAGAAAATAAAGAATAAATCAAGGTAAAAAACGTGTAGGTACATCCATAGTGTAACAAAGGAAACTAAAAATATTTATTTACACCCAACATATGATAAGATAAGGTATATCCAAAGGAGTTATGTGAATATAAAGTAAGAAGTGGTGTAACATGTATAATATAATAATGTGATAAACGAAAAAATATATATAGGAGAGGATAATACAAGTATGCTGGTATTACGTTTACTCTTGTACACATATTTTATTATATTATTCATCATATTTTATTCAGTGAACGGAAGAAGAAGTCGGGTACGTCCGAGGAAGACAACATACCACGATTAAGTAAATCAAATACTTGAATCGGGCCACGTGAAGAGTCAAAACAACATTTCACCGATCGGTGGACAAACGCGTCGGATTCCCACCCGGGCGTCGTGCTTTCAATTCCTCTGCTGGCTAAGTCCTCCATCATTGCACAAGCAACGTCTTCCGCTTCTAACGATGGCAGTAGAAGTTTTTCAATTATTGTCAGGTCATTCGTAACCCGGAAATGATTCTCTTTCTTTTAAAAAAAAAAAACAGAAGAGTATGTGTGAGACGATGTATGAATGTGAACGAAGCAAGGAACGTGTGCCAAGACAGAGTTGTATGGCAGTCCGACCTCTCTGCCTACCCCTGCGGGGTAACGGCGTGGTGGTTAGTTTGTTAGTTAGTCATATATTTAATTTTTTATATCAGCGCCCTTGAGGTGATTTTCCCACAAGAACGGCGCTATAAAAGTTATCCATTTTATTATTTTGTGTCATTTACCTGTGACATTGTCTTTAATAATTATGTGTTTTTAATTTTTGTTTTGTTAACATGTTACGATATTATGTTTTATCTTTTCTTTTCGTATAATATGTTTATTTTATAGATCACAATCGTAACACCAATAAATAATGGAAACAAAATCTGCTTTCGGCGATGAATTTCTTGTTCTGACCCAAAAAATAAAATAAATACAGTTCTTGTGAGAGTTTTAGAAAACAAAGTTCCAGCCAAGTTCGCTTTAACGAGGTATACACAGTTCTAATGGAGTTGTCGAGAGTTAAAACTGTTCTGGCAAAATACCATTCTTCTGGAGGCGAGAGGGGCCTAAAACGCCTCGGGGCAAGAAGGCGTACGGCATTAGGTCTTATGTACAGGGCGTTTAGATAATGAACCGAAAAATTAAAACTTTTTTGTAATAAATGTTTGCAATCGACTTTATATGTGCATTTTTTATGGATATGATGATGTTTTTTGGGTTATTATGCCGCGTTGTACTTTATTCACATTAAGCTGACGTTTCAGACAGCATTTTTTAAATTTGAATACCGCACAAGAGTCCCAACTACCTGAAACCAATGGAACTATGGCGCCCCTAAACTGAGTATGTTGTGAGGCTGAAGAGAGTAGAAAAGGTAAAGGTTTGGAGAGGAAGAAGGTGAAAATGTACTTTACTATTCAAATCTGGTTTCCAAACACGAATAAAATCATTTCAACGAGATATCCAACCGATAACTCAGGAGAAGAGTGTGGGAAGACGTAGTAAAGAAAAACGGCGCACACCGTGACTTTAAACTTAAGTAACCGGTACTTAAAGTTGTTATTTTAAGCGAATACCGCAAAAGAGTCCCAATTGCTCCCAACCGTCTGGAGCCAGATGACATGCTACGGCATCAATTGGGGTATGTTGTGCGGTTGAAGGTAGTAGAGAGAGGAAGGAGATGGGGAAGAGAAAGGTTTAAACGTATCTGGCTATTCAGATTCAGTCTTAAGCCATTTCAAGCAACTTTTTGATTCTGAATGGTGGTCTTTCACCAGGGCGCTACTTAGAGTAGCCACCAGTGTAGGGCGTGCCGCATTTATTATTTATATTATTTTATATGAATTAAATGTGAAATAACACATATTAATTAAATTAAATTCAGTTGCGCACGCCGGGATTTGAATCCGCTACCTCTGTATTTGTAGTCGGAGCCTTGCGGCGTCTATCAATGGACATCTGCTCTGATGATACACATAAACATTGCAAGGCTTTCCGAAATGTTGGCTAAAGGAAAAGAAAGCATAACTCAACATAATAGCCATTAAAAATGTAAAACTCATTGCATCTAACACATTAAGTATGTCGCCAATACCGAAGTTGACAATTGTTTCATATTATTTTATGAATCACCAAGGATGATGCGGTGCTGATTGCTGACAGTATGGAAGATCTACAGTTTCTCGTGTCTAGGATGAACCGAGTATGTATGCAGAACGAGTCAATGGTGAATGTAAGTAAGTCCAAAGTCATGGTGTTTGAAAGAAAGAGTACGAGAACAGCGTGCAATATAGTTGTGAATGATAAATACTTGGAGCAAGTGGAAGAGTTTGTGTATTTGGGAAGTATTTTCTAGAGAGACGGATAGACTGATAAGGATATTGAAAGAAGGGTGAATGCAGGAAACTCTATTAATGAAGGACTGAACGCTGTTAGCGCTAATAAAAAAATGTCCAAAGAAGCGAAGCAAGCAGTCCACAACGGAGTGGTTATACCGACCCTGATGTATGGCAGTGAGGAAGGATGAACTAGAAAGTAAAAAGTAGTTAACCGCTCAATAGCTAAGTGGACTAACGCGTCGGATTCCCACCCGGGCGTCGTGCGTTTAATTCTTCTGCTAGCTGAGTTCTCCGTCATTGCATAAGCAACATTTTTCGCTTATGATGATAGAGGTCGGATTTATTCAAATATTGTCAAATTATTCGTAACTCGGGAATGTTTGTCTTTCTTAATTTTTTAATTTTTATAAAATAACAAAACTGAATGCCGTAGAAATGAGATCCCTGAGGAGTATGTGCTGCAAAACCATATATGGCTGTGTTAAACATGTGGATATCCGGAAAGAATGCAAGGCTGATGTAAGCGTAATAGTGTAAGGATAGGATTAAGAAAAGAATGCTTCGATGCTTTTGGCAAGTAGAGCGGATGAACGAAGAAAAGAGCGTGAAAATAATATTTGACGCCAAAATAAATGGTAGAAGTCGGGGACGCCTGAGGAAGACATGGCACGTTCAAGTGAATCAAATGTTTGACTCAGAATAATTAAAAAGAATGTATCAAACGATGTTAATTAACCAAGGAGTGTGTGCCAAGACAGAGCTGTATGGCGGTCCATCGTCTCCACTTACACCTGTGGGGGAACGGCGTGATGGTTAGTTAGTTAGGAAACATTCTATTTGTTAATTTGAATATTACCAGTCGTTTACCAAACACTCTGTACGAGCAAAATATATTTATGTAATTTTATACGAGAGTTTTTTTTTGTGAAAGCGAGCCTCCTTTGATATGCCGCGGCAATAAAACAACATCGCAAAATCATGCTTTATATAAAAATAAAAGCTTGATTAAATGAGCAAGTTTTTGCGAAGAAAATTTTTGTCCACATTTCGACGCTATTTCACGAACTAACTTTTTCTACCTTTGAAGGGAGCGCTTTTCAAATAACGTTATTTTGGTCTAATTTTCCAGCGATAGAACCTTTTCTACCCCATTTCGCCCGAGTCTCAATGCTTTTTATGCGAATATTTTAAAGCGTATTTTATAAAAGCCTAGGAAAAACTTTGATGTAATTTGCATTTTCAAAATTACTGTATAATTGACTCACCTTCTTTGTTGCAACTCATACAGTTCAACATCCCTTGTCGTAGACTCAGAAACATATAATAAATAATAATTTAATTAATTATCCATACCTCTCGGTATATACTATCATGTGCTTTTATCTGAAACCTTGGTCTGGAGCCCCTAAATACCTGAAAAATCCTAGACTCTGTGCAGAAACAGGCGGTCCGTTTGATAGATTCTCCTAGCTTAACACCTTAACGAATTGCAATCTTTGGAGCACAGAAGTCAGGTGGAAATGCTGTTCTTGTTCTACAGGTATTTCAATGGAAGATGCTCCGAGGAACTTGCGTCATTGATCCCTTCGGCACCGGTGCATAGTCGGGAAACTCGCCAAACGCGCGCCGAACATTTGTACACGGTTGACATTCAGTACATGAGAACGGGTCGCTTTTGCGACTCGTTCTTATGTTCAATAGCTCGGCTATGAAACAATTTTCCGGCCTCTGTGATTCCTCCCTCCTTCAACACTGGTCTCTTCAAGACCCATGTTCACTCCTTCCTTTCCTCAAAAAGACCCTGCACACAGCATCTCCAAAGATGACATAGGCCATGACGGAATGTTTTTCCTTCAAACCATCCTGTGTGGAGTTATTGTAAAAAAAAATTACATGGTCAGACAAATTATACAGACAATTAGCTCAACAAATTGGATCGTTTGAACTTATCGAGGTATAAATTTGGTCTCTTAGTTATACTGTTCAAATTTGTCATACTAAATCCGTACAACATCGTTTCTTACGCGTAGTTGCATAGAAATTAGGGCGAGAAAGAGACGATTATTTGTATGACGAAATTGAACAAACATTAAAAAATTCTTCACTAGAAAAGTGTAGAAAAGACTTTGATTTAGTTAGCATTTTTTAAATTATGAATTGTATTATTGACTCACCTTCTCTGTTGCAACTCATCCAGTTCAACATGCCTTGCCGTAGACTCAGAAACAGTGAGTTGCTGTTCCTCAATCATCACTAAACTAATTATGGGTATCATTCTCGACTGTCCAGAATGTCGAGACTTGTTGACTCAAGCCATGGTCTCGAAATTTTTGGTGGCAGTCTAAATGATTTTTGTCATTCTTTACGACTCTACCAAAATTTTTACTTGACCTTGGCTTTGATTTGAATGTTCTTTCTTATGTAAATTTTGTCATCGCTTTATTATAATATTATGTATGTGCTGTTCTTTCTCTGTTGTTTTTTTTTTCCATTTCGTGTTATGTTTTTCTTTTTGTGATTGGACAATATAGATAAATTAATTAAACAATTGAAAGGTCTGGAAAAAATATCGATTTCTTATTTTTATTTAATTTTAATTGAAAATTTAGAATCTCCATAGCTCATGATGGAAACGAAGTTGAGAGCAGAAAATAGAATCGTTGACCTAAAAATTATCCCTTTATATCGATATTGTTTTTTTATTGAAGAACAGATATTTTTTTTGTTTATAAAATGAAAATGAAATAATAAATTTTGTATAAGATCACAGATTTATTAGGTATATTTTCTGTAAACTCATAAAATTTCTCATTATTCTACCTTCTCAGTTGAAGTTTTGCCTCTTTCATTTAACATTCTCTCTGCTTATCCATGCGGGGAAACGGCGTGATGGTTTTGTTAGTTAGTTAGTTATCTAAAAATGTTTTTTTTTTTCAAAACGTTTTATACAAATATCTATATTTAGAAAATAATGTATTATTTTGAACTCTAGATTTTTCAGTTTGCTATACGCATTAAAGGCATCACTCAATATTCCAATATAAAATCCACTGTCGACTGCCTTAAAGGTATGTAAATCGCATCAAACCTAAATATGCAAAGTTGACAGCAAATATACATATTGATGGAACTGTCGACAAAATTTAATAATATAAAAAAATAAGGGTTTTCTATGAAAAGTAAAGGTTTTAAACTGACTGCCCAAAAATATCGCCATTTTCTTCGGTTTCATAATGTTCGTCTGAATCTAGAACAGTAATTATAATCTAAGTCCTTTTAACTAACTAACTAGCCATCACGCTGTTTCTCCGCAGGGGTAGGCAGAGAGAACGGACCGCCATACAACTCTGTCTTGGCACACACTCCTTGCTTCGTTCCCATTCACACATCGTCTCATACATACTCTTCTGTTATTCTGACTCTTGACATGGCCAGACTCAAGAATTTGATTCACTTGATCGCGGCATGTTGTCTTCCTCGGACGTCCCTGACTTCTTCTTCTATTCACTTTCGCTTCATATATTCTTTTCACACTCTTTTCTTCGTTCTTTGGTGATCAGATCTGTATAGCCAGGTACTTCCCAATCATTGACGGCTTCCATAGTCGAGTGGTCAGACGCTCGACTACGAATCCAAAGGTCGCGGGTTCGAACCCGGCGTGCGCCAATAACTTTTATTTGATTAATATGTGTCATAACACATTTAATTCATATAAAAATAATAAAAAGTATATTTGCGGCACGTTCCAGAGTGGTAAGTATCGCCCTAGTGAAATACCACCATTCAGAATTGAAACGTTGCTTGAAATGGCTTTAGCCGTGTTTGGTGACTAGATCTGAGTAGCCAGGTACTTCCCAACCTTCCTCTTCCCAATTCGTTTCCCCTCCTCAGTACCTTCAGCCTCACAACACACCCTTTTTCGGGATACCATAGTCTCACTGACTCTAGACGGTTGAGAGCAGTTGAGACTCTTGTGCGGTATTAATATAAAAAAATATTTAAAAAACCATCCAACAGCATACCCTAATAAGGGATGATATAGTCCAACTGGCTGTAGAATTATCCTTTATAACCTGTTTTTCGCATATTTAAACGAACCATAATCGCTTGTCAACAAAATAATCAATCCACAGAAATATTTAGCATTTCGTTATGTTCGGTATAATCAAGTAATAAATATTTTAAGTTTCCTTTCGTCTGTACGGCTGAAAAACGATTTTCAAATTGACATTACTGTTTGTATTTACAAGAAACTCTAACGCAATTTTATTTTTATTTGAAAGGATATATATTCAGCCGCACGAAAATATAATACAACAACAGCAAAAAAACTTAACCTTTCTTAACCTTTCCTTAACTATGATGTGTAACGACTACCCAATGCTTCTAATAACTTCAATATCTCTACAGTCATCATAAATACTGGCTTCAGATTTTAGGTATTCCTCCATAATACATTAACGCATTGAATGAAAACATAGTGTTTATGTTAATTAGCACTTATCGGGCACATACGAGATATTTTGTGAAAATCGGGAATAAATTCACCAATAAAATCAAACGCTGCTAGTGTGTGACGTAGGTATATTCATTCTAAAAAACCGCTATGGGATGCAAAAATACGCGAAGAGTGTGCGGGGGAGATACGAAGATATTCACATCTCACTCTTACTTGACTTCGCTATATGGGAACCCGCGAATGGAATCTCAGTTCGCACCCACAGCGGGTACGATTTACCGCCAGTGGCCAGTAGCTTTCGGGCATCTCTCGGAGGTGGTCCTCTTGCCCGTTTTGTGAGCGTCGGCTGATGATTTTTTCAAGTTTTCATCTTTTAAATATCAAGTATTATTACTGTTGACTTCAAATATGATTCATTTAAGCGATTGGCTATGAATATCCTTATTTTTCTGATTTAAATCGCATTTTTTTTACCTGTGTAATGATTACACAACGCCGGGGCCGGAATAATTATTTAGCACAGTAAGGCGAAGGAAACTTTTTTTATTGACATGGGGGAAAAAAAAAACTAATTCTCTGAATATTTTTATTTTTTTTAGCTTTTCGAGTAAAAACACTTGTAGCATTACTTACTATTTGAAAGGATAAATCAACCAATTATTTTAGAAGATAGCGTAATTGCCAAAAACATCAATTTGTGAAACACAAGTGAGTTATTACGAAATTACAGTCAGCTAAGTACGACGGAAGCTGTACCTTGCGAGAATACGGCATTTCAAAGCTTAAGTGTTTTTTTTTGCCGTGAAGCATATATTATTTATTAGATTACGTTCTAGAATGAAATGACAAACATGTTTTTATCGCAAGGTTTAACCTGTAAAGCTTTTGGATTATCAAATAAAATTATGCCTTCTATTTTTTCATAAGGTAATCTATGTTTTAAACCTCGCTATGAAAATGATTTTGCGAGCGATAAATGTTCAAATTTCATGATGCCAGCTTCCTCGTTCGATAGTTTTAGTTGCTTAATAGCAGTTACTTGCAATAACTACACGCATAATGAACAAATAGATAAAACAGATAAGACTACAATCAAGTCTATTGTCAATACATTTATAAAATGTACTGCATTACATTCTTACATTACAAAACACATCAAACGCCCCTGACGTCATACGTGCTAGTACCTCAGAGCAAGAATATATGGAGTGAGAGCTAAACATGTTTACCCAACCTATACAAATTTACGATAAATCACTTTCTCCGGGTTTTTACGTCGTAAACTGTGAGAGAGAAAGAGACATGATAAGTTGTCACAAATTATTGCCCCACTTTTCGGTATGTAAGCATGTTTTCCCTCTCCGTCAACTCCGCCCACTACGTTTTTTATGCGACATAACTCAACGGTTTTTGAGGTTATATCCTACATTTTTGTTTATGACAATACTGTGAAAAAGTAGTCATACAAATAAACGCTACATTATGTCGACATGTGCTGTGAATGGATGTAAAAAGGTGTGTCCATGAAAAGCCTAGCCACGCCCGAGTCAGGAAAAAATCAACAATCCTGACTTCACTGTTTCGCAAAGCTATTCCTCTTGGTATATTATTGCTTTGAGGTCAATTATATATTTTACTAAGAATTAGTGTTTTAAATAAAAAATATTTTTGTTTTAAGCCACTTTATTTATACACATATAACAATTCGACCGGTTTCGGTTAAACTTAACCTTCTTCAGGAACGTATATATATAAACTTTATAAGTTTATATAAATACGTTCCTGAAGAAGGTTAAGTTTAACCGAAACCGGTCGAATTGTTATATGTGTATAAATAAAGTGGCTTAAAACAAAAATATTTTTTATTTAAATTATAATGTCAAGCTACAAAGTGATTGCTTCCTTCGATAAAAGAATTAGTGTTTTTAAATTTTATTTTTTATTTTTATATGAATACCGCACAAGAGTCTCAACTGCTCCCAACCGTCTAGAGCCAGTGAAACTATGGCATCCCCAAATAGGGTATGTTGTGAGGCTGAAAGTAGTGGGGAGGGGAAGGAGATTGGGGAGAGGAAGGTTGGGAAGTACCTGGCTATTCAGATCTAGTCACCAAACACGGCTAAAGTCGTTTCAAGCAACGTTTCGATTCTGAATGGTGGTCTTTCACCAGGGCGATACTTAAAGTATCAACCACTCTGAAACGTGCCGCAAATATACTTTTTTTAATTATTTTTATATGAATTAAATGTGTTATGACACATATTAATTAGATAAAATTTATTGGCGCACGCCGGGTTTGAACCCGCGACCTTTGGATTCGTATTTGAGCGTCTTACCACTGGACCATGGAGGCCGTTTTGAAAAATACCAGCATTTAATTAATATTGTGATCATTATTTAAAAATAGCAGTAGTTTTTTGATCTGTCCGATGAGCATTTATTTTCGTTTACTTTTTGGCATTAATTATTCCCAACTCTCAACCTGAAAGGCTTCGCTGGTTTATTCATGAAGGCACAATGAAAGCCGCTTCGGTGCGAATTTTCAAAAAATAAACAACTGAATTAAAATACTTCTTCCGGCTGGGATTATTTCCGGCAGCGCGGAGTCTCCAGACGGTTTTGGCGGGCTTTTCGAAACCCGACGGCGCCATCTTGTTTCCGGTTCCGACGCATTTTAAAATAGGGAAAGTTAATTTAGGGTGCGGCGTTAATTTTGATGAACTTTTGATGAAAAACCGTTTTTGATGCGTGTAAGATGTGCTCAAACGCCCTCCACACTAGCGACCTTTGTAAAAGAATTTAAAAATCCATGGTCACTACTTTCAGAGTGGTAAATACTCCAAGTATCGCCCTGGTGAAAGACCACCATTCAGAATCGAAACGCTGCTTGAAATGGCTTTAGCCGTGTTTGGTAACCATATTTGAAAACCCAGATACTTCTCAACCTTCCTCTTCCCCATCTCCTTCTCCTCCCCGCTACCTCCATCATCACAACATACTCCAGTTAGGGATGCCGCAGTACCACTGGTTCCAGACGGTTGAGAGCAGTTGGGACTCTTGGAAAGTATTCACTTTTTAAAAATAAAACTGTAAATTGCAGTGAAATCGAAACCCCCTAACATTAACACACATTTCTAACATTGATTCCTTATAAACAACATTATATTGCATTAAATAATTGAAAATAATTTCAAAAACTAAATCCACACTTTAAAAAATACGCACAGAGTTCAGCTAATCGCACGGCCACGAGCGCCACACCGCCCGTCCTACTATAACGTGTCAAAAGCAGTAACTACATATGTCCAAACGCCGCCAACGTCAGAGTAGATTATTCTATGTTCACTAGACTACACAAAATATGTATACATGTACGCTATGAGCTGTGTGCGGGTATCTTTGTTAGTGTCTAAACATTGCTTTTACAGAACTGCAATAGCAATCAGTGACATCTGTTGGCACCTATCTATATTATCAATTAGTTTGCTGTTTTTCATACTGCCTACCCTGATCAAAAACTCTCACACAACTTCTTGTAAGGTATTTAAATCACTGAAATAGACAGAAAATATTTTGATGTAAAAGTATTTTCAAAGTAACGTTATTTTAAAGACATATATATTCTCATTTAATCAGAAACCAGCAACTTACGCCATTTCTTTTGGTCTATTGACGCATGTACAAAACAATAACAGTTTGTAGTACTCTCATCGAGATATTTATTTGACCAGATCATTTCGACCGTTTTGGAGAATTTACAAATCGAATCATATTCTTCACAAAAATTGTCGTGGCAACAGATTAAATAATTTAAAAGCACTAGAAATAAAGAAAGCTATTAAAATTAAAGATCATATTCTTAATAATCAGGTAAATTTGTCCAGTAGTCCAATATTAGGTATACGAGTATATCCTGTTAACTCATAAAATTTAGCATTATTCTTGAACATGTGCATTGCTAACTAAAATTTGTACATATCAATGGCATATGAATGACGGATCAATTCAAACTGACGAACAGTGCCCTGTGGAACGACTCAAAACAACATGGCTGCGTCTGTTTGGATCGTTTTAAAGCGAAGTTGCGGCAAAACGAGCGTGGCGCGTTGTGCGCATACCGGTCACATGTCTATCAACGCACGACGTGCGGTGTCAGCAATAAAGTGTTAAGGCTGATTCACACCAACGTCCGGTTCCGCTCAGTGCTGATATTGTTCCGCAAGAAAACTTATTGATATTTTTATTTTATTTTATTTTATTAGGAACATAAACAAAATATTTACATAAGCATGTTAAAAGTATTATCAAATAGAGAGATGAGTGTAAATATTTCAAAATTTATATGTTCACAGCATACATTATAATATTGTAATTAACAGTATAATATACAAAGCCATTGTGCCTAGGTAATTGACACCTGATGCATACAACAATAATGACATGGTGGCCAAACAAATAAAACATGGTATGAATATCAATCAAGGAGTATGTGCAAAGACAAATTTGTTTGGCAGTATATCCTTCTGCCCACCCTTGTGATATTTAACTACTTATTTAGTTAAATAATTATTTTGAAGTGTAAAAATACTTACAACGCAGATATTTTATTTTCAAACCATTTTTTTATCACTAAATTATATTTTTAATAATTAATAATTAATAAAAATATTATTTAGTGATAAAAAAATGGTTAAAAAAAAAAGAATCTGCGTTGTAAGTATTTTTACACTTCAAAATAATTATTTAACTAAATAAGTAGTTAAATATCACAAGGGTTGGCAGAAGGATATACTGCCACACAAATTTGTCTTGGCACATACTCCTTGATTGATATCCATACCATATCAATAAGTTTTCTTGCGGAACAATATCGGCATTAAGCGGAACCGGACGTCGGTGTGAATCAGCCTTTAATCACCTTCTCAGTTGACGTTTTGTGTCTTTCAATTCGTATTAGCGGTCCCCCTGTCTCTGTTCCTTTGTTATAATTTAAATGTTATTCTATGTTTTCTCATTGTTTTGTTATTTTATTTTATATTTTGTTCTCCTTCTGTATGTATGAGAATATATAACCACACCCGATATATTTTTTAATTTTTTTTGTTTAATTTTGTACCTTGGTGATGTTTAGGCTAAGCGAAACCGTCAGTCATAAAAATAAAATAAAACTGTCTTCTTATACAAAATTATTATTTCATTTCTTTAAATCGAATCACTCCCCTTTAATGTGATCTCCTGGCGGCAGAGGTTGGTCGCTGGGCGGGGATGGGGTGGACTGGGTGGGGGGTGGGATTTAGGGGTTGGGGTCGGGGGTAGTTTGCTGCGGGAAATATGTTCTGACATGTCCCTGGAGCTTTCTTTATGGGCGCATTATCATACTTCTATATTTAACAGCGCTTTTCAAACGGTTGTTTAACGCTGTTTATTGCTTATAACAGGACGCTGTCATATTAACATAATTGAAACAAGGACAGATAAACTGATGCTATTTACACAGTAGATAAAAATATAGTAATGTACCATATCTAAACATTGTTCATGATTTATGGTAGTTTAAATTTGCATACATATGTGTAGTATATTATTTTCTCGTTATTTTTTTAAAATACATTTATTCCAGATCTCAGGGAGGGGTTTGCAATCTTATGAGTTCCATATAAAATATGGTGAAAATATAAAGATAACAAATAAATAAATAAAAAAGTAATAAATATGTATATATTTATTTACGTGAATACCGCACAAGAGTCGCAACTGCTCCCAACCGTCTAGAACCAGTGAGACTACGGCAGCCCCAATTGGGGTATGCTGTGAGGCTAAAATTAGTGGGGAGAGGAAAGAGATGGAGAAGAGGAAGGTCGGGAAGTACCTGGCTATTCAGATCTGGTCAGCAAATACTCGAAGCGCTAACATATTTTTTTAAAGAAAAACCAACATTCCCGGGTTACGAATCGCCTGATGATATTTGAAAATCTAATTATAGTGAATACCGCCCCAGAGTCCTAACTACTCCCAACCGTCTAGAGCCAGTGGGACTATGACATCCCCAATCAGGATATGTTTTGAGGCTAAATGTAGATAGAGAGGAAGGGAAGCAGATGGGGAAGAGGAGGGTTGGGAAGTACCTGACTATTTAGATCTGGTCACCAAACACGGCTAAAGCCGTTTCAAGCAACGTTTCGATTCTGAATGGTGGTCTTTTACCATTCATACTTATGGTATCTACCACTCTGGAACGTGCTGCAAATAAACTATATATAATTTTAAATGAATTAATGTGTGATGACACACATTAATTTAAAAAAAATATTTACGCACGCCAGGTTTGAATCCGCGACCTCTTGATTCGCAGTCGAGCGTCTTACCACTCGACCGCGTAGCCCGTCTAAACCGAACCAAGTACCGTATCTGAACATTTTTTCATGATTTATGATAACAATTGCAATTTTAGGTAGTTTTAATTTGCATGCATGTGGTAGATGCTCTGAGTATCGCCCTGGTGAAAAACCACCATTCAGAATCGAAACGTTGCTTGAAGTGGCTTTAGCCGTATTTGGCGACCAGATCTGAATAGCCATGTACTTCCTAAACCTTGCTGAAATATTATCACTGATGTTTAATCAATTAATATCAACTATTAGCTATTTTTTACAGAACCATTTACATAACTACACCTTAGAGTAACCTAGAGACCTAACTTTGCGAAATATTGTAGCAAGTTTATGACCAAGCTTGAGCACAGGAGGTGTGGCCTATAAGCTACCAGCCAATGAAAGGCGAAGAAAACCGTAAAGATAAACATTATTCCGTCTTTATCTTTTCGCGAACAATTTTGCGTTGCTACCATGAAAGAAAGAGACATGGATACGTTCAGATGTTGGACTAATCAGAGAATCCCCATTCTTACAAATTTACGTGAGAATTCCGTATATCTCTCTAAGTAAAACTTATTAAGAATGCATTAAAACTCATTTAAAGTGAAAGTTTATTATGTCGAAACAAATAATGCAAAGATTGACTAAATATTGGTGTGGGTAACTAGTTGTTTTGTAGGTTATCATGTTAAATATTTGAGGTCAAACTAAAAAATACGAATTCTTGGATAAATACCTGTGGAAACTGTTTTTTTTGGTCCTTTGTTACTTTAGTTAAAGCAACCAACTACTGCACATATTGCCATATCGTTTTTTTTAATATTGCACTAAATTCACTTAAGTAATTATATATTTTAAGCTTTTTGACTGTCAGTTCGACTGACAGAAGTAAACTTGTGTTAAGTTGGTACATTGAAATACGGCTACACGGCTTTTAGCATGCCCCAAATCATATGTTCGTAATAACAATTGTTTGCCTCTTTTTCTCATATTTCTATAGAGCCGAGCATAAAGAGAGAGCTATATTTTGCGAATATTAACGATTTGACTCATAATTAGGACGGTCTCTCTATATTGTTAATCTAAGGTCTACACACAGTTTCGATGATAAAAAGTGCATAAAAAACATTGTGAGGTGACATTAGCCAAAGTTGGCACTAAACCCACATAGTCACACAACCCCACGGCCAGGCGGCATCGCGGCCAGATGGCATCGACGCCAGGCGGCCGCACGACCAGGTGGCCGCGCAGGGACGGCGCGGCTGTAGATCAAGCGGGATTCATGGCCCATCTGAATCCCAAATAAGGCCCGGTTGTGGAACGGGCCTCAACGACGACGAACAGCGCATATTATTACAAAATCAAACAGCGGGACGCGAAACCTTAATAAATACTATTTTCACAAACCGGTTTCGCTTAAAGCGCTAATATATTTCTTTCATAAGGGAAAACCAACATTCCCGGGTTGCTAATCGCCTGACGATGTTTGCAAATCTAATTATAGTGAATACCGCACAAGGGTTTATGACGGCCTCCATGGTCGAGTGGTAAGACGCTCGACTACGAATCCAAAGGTCGCGGGTTCAAACCCGGCGTGCGCCAATAACTTTTATTTAATTGATATGTGTCATGACACATTTAATTCATATAAAAATAATAACAAGTATATTTGCGGTACGTTCCAGAGTGGTAGATACTCTAAGTATCGCCCTGGTGAAAGACCACCATTCAGAATCGAAACGTTGCTTGAAATGGCTTTAGCCGTGTTTGGTGACCAGATCTGAATAGCCAGGTACTTCCCAACCTTCCTCTTCCCGATCTCCTTCCCCTCCCCACTACCTTCAGCCTCACAACATACCCAATTTGGGGATGCCATAGTCTCACTGGCTCTAGACGGTTGGGAGTAGTTGACACTTTTGTGCGGTATTCATGTAAAAAAAAAAAAAAAAAAAAAGGGTTGCTAATACTCCCAACCGTCAAGAGCCAGTGGGACCACGGCATCCCCAATCGGGGTATGTTTTGAAGTTATATGGAGATGGAGAGCAGCGGAAGCAGATGGGGAAGAGGAAGGTTGGGAAGTGCCTGGCTATTCAGATCTGGTCACCAAACGCGGCTAAAGCCATTTCAAGAAACGTTTCGATTCTGAATGGTGGTATTTCACCAGGGCGATACTTAGAGTATCTACCACTCTAGAACGTGTCGAAAATATAGGATATATTAGTTTGTATTAATTAAACGTTTTAACACAAATGAAGTTATATTAGAGAGAGACAAATTTATTTATTTAATTATATTCGCCCTTATGGGCTACTGTGTAGTATACAATAATATAAAATATCCTTTGTTGAATTTATATCATACAAGACCTTGGAGTAGCGATGTATGGAGAGAGAGCTAATTATTTTTACCCAGCCTATAAAAACTTGCGATAAATCGCTTTCTCCGGGTTTTCACGTCGTACACCATGAGAGAGAAAGAGACAACAAATATAACAATGTCCAATGTCCTCACTATCTACTGAAAACCATTCACTCATTGTCATAAAATGTTTATTTTCTTTTGTTACTTGCTATATTTACACTTTTTGCATTTTTAGAATCGATTACTTATAATACTTGAATATTAATGTTTTAAGTGCCCACATATTAACTGTCCTCAATCATATTTCCTTTTCTTTGATTTGACAAATGTGTTTATATGAATTAATTTGTTTCATCTGAACTTTTATACCCTTAGCTCCTAGTAAATTGTTTTTTAATCTGTTGATGTACACATACACTGTTATACCCATATCTGAACCTTTTCTCTCGTGATTTATGATAACGATCATTATTTTAGATAGTTTTAATTTGTATACATATTATGTATTATTTTCTCCTTGTTAGTTAATCTTATTAGCTTAATTAATTTAGCATGAAGCGCACTTGAGGTGAAATATCACAAAACTGCGCTATATAAGTTCACTGTTATTATTATTATTAACACACCGCTTCTATGTACTGTCGCGATGATCTTGGGCTCCTGGGTCACTGCGGGACTCTGCCCACATTTTTACTATGTCACTAAACTGGACACAACTAAACGTTTTTTTAGGTTATATACAATATTTTTGTTGGTAACAATACTGTGAAAAAGTGGTTTTACGAATAAACAAAAACATTACGTCGATATGTGATATGAATGGATGTATAAATACCCTGGCCTTAGTCTTAGCCACGTCCAGGTCCGTTGAGTCAGGTAAAAATCATCAAAAACTGACTACACTGCCTTGGATTGATACCACTCTATATACTCTAAGTACAAGACAGACATATTGCATATTAACCGGTAACTTCATATTTTTATTTTGTAAAAACCTGTTTAAATGTAAAAATAATTGTGACTTTGATGGATTTGCTCTATCGAATGGTCACCGCGAAATATCCTCTTTGAAAAGATCGTTCAAAACATTCGAAGTACCTCATGACCCAGATATGGCCTAAGCCATCTAGGCTCTCCTAGAGTCTGCCTATAATACACCCTGTCACGTACTACCTATGTACATTTAGGCACACTTCTGCGAAAACACTGCTCCGCAAGCACTGAACGGATAATCTCTAGAACAGTAACATTGCATTTATAAAGCGCAGTTTTGTGATATTTCACTTCGAGTGCGCTCTCTAGTAGTATAAACTAAAAAATAAAGATTTTGTGACGCAATTTAGAGGTTATGTTTTGGAAATTATTCCCACAATGCTCCTTATATACGAGGCCTGTTCAAAAGAAAAGGTGCATTTTGAATTTTCGCGGGCTGTGTACATTCGATTATCGATTTTTTTTTTTTGTTATGTTGTTACACATATTTATATCATATGTTAGCATTATCAGCCATTTTGGATTAGTGGTTTGTTTTTGACAACTGGAAAGGATAGTCACCTTTTTGTGTGTTATTCGATTTTTCACTTTTGAAAAAAAATGGATCAAAGAATAAAACCCAGACTCGGCAGACCTGGGCGTGGCTAGGACTAGAGCTAGAGTATTTACACATCCATTCATAGCACATGTCGACATAATGTTTTTTTTTGTTCGTTTAACCACTTTTTCACAGTATTGTAATCAACAAAAATTTAGCATTTAACCTAAAAACCGTTTAGTTGTGTCCAGTTTAGTCGAAAATCAAAACATGTGGGCGGAGTCCCCGGAAACGCGGGAGACCAAGATCATTCTTACAGCACATAAAAGCGGTGTGATATCTTTGCTGTCTCTTTCTCTCTCATGGGTACGACGTAAAAACCCGGAGAAAGTGATTTATCGCAAGTTTGTATAGGTTGGGTAAAAAGAATTAGCTCTCTCTCTCATAGACTCCTTGAACTGTTTTTTGGAGCTTTACTCCTTGAACTGTCTTTTGGAGCTATACTCCTTGAACTGTCTTTTGGAGCTATACTCCTTGAACTGTTTTTTTGGATCTATACTTCTTGAACTGTCTTTTGGAGCTATACTCCTTGGACTGTCTTTTGGAGCTATACTCCTTGAACTGTATTTTTTTTTCAGTTTGTTTTAATTTTGTGTTTTTTTTTTCGCAGGGACCAGTGCCGCGAGGCGTGGGCCGGGCTGCGCATGTCCCCCTTGTTCGGCTGCATCTGCCCCAACAACCACATGAAGAAGCGCTGCGACCGCATCTTCGCCCTCGTCAACCACAACCCCTGCGTCGGTAAGCCGCGTCGCCACCCCCCCATACCCACCCACCGAACCAACCATACACCCCACGTGGGGGCCGATCCAAGAATAACTGCCCTATCAGGCTTTTTAGTACGGCTGGAGACCGTTTTCACGGCATTATCTCTAAGTTGGTACCAAAACAAGTAACACCTTGGAGGCTTACTGTACCTGCCTTTGAACAAGCAATATCCAACGTACGACCGGAGACCGTTTTCACGGCATTATCTCTAAGTATAATTAAGTTAGTACCAAAAACAAGTAACACCTTGGAGGCTTATTTTACCTGCCTTTGAACAAGTAAGATCTAACGTACGACCGGAGACGGTTTTCACGGCATTATCTCTAAGTATAATTAAGTTAGTACCAAAAACAAGTAACACCTTGGAAGCTTATTTTACCTGCCTTTGAACAAGTAAGATCTAACGTACGACCGGAGACCGTTTTCAAGGCATTGTCTCTAAGTGTGATTGAGTCAGTACCAATAACAAGTGCGAGAACTGCTTGGAGGTTTATTGTACTTGCCTTTGAACAAGCAATATCCAACGTACGACCGGAGACCGTTTTCACGACATTGTCTCTAACCGCAGGCTATGATTGATTTAGCATCAATTTCATGTGTCCGTTTACTGCTTGGAAGTTTATTGTACCTGCCTTTAAGCAAGCAATATCCTACGTACGACCGGAGACCGTTTTCGCAGCATTGTCTCTAACCGCGGGCTACGATTGATTTAGTGCCATTAAAAATTGTCCGTCACAACACCTTGGAGGCTTATTGTACCTGCCTTTAAACAAGCAAGATCAAATTTACGACCGGAGACCGTTTTTGCGGCACTATCTCTAGCCGCGCGGGTTTCGATAAAGTTTGCGGCAATGCCAAATGTATTATATTACCACCATGGAGATCTTTTGGTTGGGTGGTCTTTTTCATTCAAATAGCTTTTGACTAGCAAAAATCCACGTACGACCGGATACCGTTTTCAACCGATATCAATCCTCTTTCGATGAAAATGCTTCACTCGAGAAGTCAGATCAAGTCTCTTAACACCTTTATTTCCTCAAAATGTTTCTCTACACAGCATTCCCAAAGATGACACAGACATCTTGTGAGAAGTTAAAATAAAAACTTGCATTAAATTCTTTCAGTATCACCCTGGGGAAAGACCAACATTCATATGCGAAACGTTGCTTAAAATGAATTAATCCGTGTTGAGTAACCATCCTGAGTAGCCAGGTACTTCTCAACCTTCTTCTTCTCCATCTCTTTTCCTCACTTCAGCCTCACGAAATAGGAACGGGGGATGCCATAGTCCCACTGGCTCCGCTCTGTCGATACTCTCGTGCGGTGCACCATAAACAAAACAAATCCTAACCTAACATATGTGAGCATATTTTTTTAAAACCCATGTTTTTAAATTAACAGCAACTTATTTTTAAACTGATTCATAATAATAAAAATAATGTCAAAATGTGTCCCATTTTCCTCTCTTTGTGAACGTCATTCGAATCGTTCTACTTCAGTGATTTTTTCAACCCTGCACTTTCCAACCTGGAGCTATATTTTTCTCATATTCTATTCAATTCCAGATGTCTTGGTGGCCCATACATCTTTGATACCCTCGTATGCCCGGGTGACCCTATTTCGCCCTGTTCATACCCTGTTCGCAATACAGTGTACCCGGTTCCTCCCGCTTTACCTTGTTTAACCCACAAATTAATGAAAAGCTTTCATAACTCCCCGTTAGAGCTTTTCGCGGATTTTAAATTAATAAATGGGACTTTGATAATTATCTCCGAGAGGTTTATCTGACCAATTATCTGATACTCTTCTTCTTTTTCTGGTGCCGTATCCTATCGCAGGTTGGCCACCATCAGCAGAATCTGTCCCGAGAACCGTCATTTTTAGGGCTAATTTAAATTTCTCACAATTGAGACCCAAAAAGCCTGAAAAAATAGGTAACTTAACCTAATCGAAAGTCTGCATTATGGCTATTTTCCTTCTTATACTGGTACCATCTCATATCGGAGGTTGGCTACCATCAGGGCAATATTCATCCTGCAGGCTTCACGCCGGAACAACGCTGTGGAATCGCACCAGTACTAGTCACGTAGATAACCTTACCTAACCAAAAGTCCATATTATGGCTATTCTCTTTCTTCTACTGGTGCCATCTTTAATCAGAAATTTACTATCACCAGGCCAATATTCACCCTGCAGGCTTTATCCCAGAACAACCCTGTGGAATTGCACTCGCAGCAGCTACGTAGATAGTGAAGCCCCGAAGTACGTCGTCTTCATCTGCTTCGTCTTACATCAATATCTTTCAAAATAAATTGACCAGGCCCATTTTTGGGTTCTATCAGCTGCTTGTTTATTGAGGTGTCAGCTATGTCGTTTGTTGTAGATGCGATGAGTTCTTTGATATAAAATACCTACACACAAGTGTTTTACTCCTACATTATGATGTACGTCAAAGTGACATTCTCCCGGCTGTAAAAATGTATTAAAAGCCAATCGTTTCCACCAATGCGAAATGCATAGCACTATCTGATAGCTGTTTCGGCTGTCATCATTTGACTCTCGATATGAGACTTACGCAAACTGCAGTGAAAACGTATTGAAAGCAAATTATCTCCACAAAAATATTTTAAGATGAAATTCTTTGAAATCGATTTCGTTCAATTACTATTAGGTCCATTGCGGTGAGAGCGATTTCGAATTGTGTTGTTTTATCAATTATGTGAAAAAGTGACAGCCTCCCGGCAGTAAAAACGTACTACACGCAAATTGTTTCCACCATACAAAACATCAATTATTATATAATATTGGGTAAAATCAGCATGCTTTCCATCGCAGTGACAGCTATTTCGAATGCCTTGTTTTTTTATACCCTGGACTTAAAGACACATTCGATGAATTTTTTTACCAACAGAAATGAAATTGTTCAAAGTTGCAGCCTCCCGGTATAAAAAAATGAATCCGAAAAAAAAAATTTCAAATTATTTAAAAAAAAATTTAATGCATTTTTCGTTATTCTTGGATCAGCTCCGTCTACATTAAAAATAGGCACTACCCTGTCTCTATCTCTCTCTCTTACTCCCTCATGTCCAAACACTCGATTGTCTCTATCTATCTCTGTCCCTCTCTGCCACTGTCGCAATTTCGCCGACACCATAGCATAAGAACGAGACGTCAACAGTTTCGCTCAGAAGACAAAAAAGTTTTTTTTTTATTTAAAAATTGTTTTTCTTCTACAATAACACCTTTCGCATATAGACATCTACGGAATATTTATTTATCTACACTTCGCCATTTCGCTATATTGTTTTTAAATTAACAAAAAGCAAGTAATAACCAATTATATAACGTAAAAACAGGTATTAACAATAATTTTAAAAAAAATCATTTTGTAGGCTTTTCTATATTATTATTTTTTTATTGGGTCTGAATTTTTAAGATAATTTAAAAATGTGTAAATTAATACCAGACATTTTTATTTTTAAGCGTAACAGCTGTTTCGCTTTACAAAGGCATTGTCAAATTTTGATGAAGCTGCTATCCATCAAATACATTAAGGTCGGGGTGTCTCAAACTTTCGTTACATTTGACACCGTCACAATTCAATGGTTAACGCCATTTTGTTTTTTTTATTTTTATTTGTACGATTGTCGGTCCGATCCAGCATTTGAACAAATTTTGATTAGCAGAAAGGCGTAATGGCCAAGTTGTCACAATTTGTTCTAAAGCTGACATGGGCCTAAAATTGACGTATAACCATTAAACAAATAAGAGCTAATCCTTATTTTTTTGGCATGTCAAATGTAGCGAATTTTTCAAACACACCAACCTAAGAAATATTTTTTTCTAATGTTTTTAATCATTTCTACGATAATTTCGAAAGGCGAAACATCTAGCACGCTTAAAAATAAGTATAGTTACACAGCTGAACTTTAAGAGTCATATTATTTAGTTAAATTAAAAATAATAAAAATATAAATTCAATCCAAATCAAGTAATAGACAGTTTTACAAATTTCTTTTACGAAAATATTTCCGTCTGTTTTTTTGCGCAGATTTCAAAATAACTACCGCATTCGCAAATGTAACAATTGGCAAATAAATTAATTTGAATCGGTACTTTCCGTCGATATTCAATTCAATAAAGTCTAACGTGGGAAGGCTTTCAAATATTGGATAAAACCAATTTTAAATGGAATTTAATTTGTTTGGGGTTTTGGTTATTTCTTTTAAAGCGCCCCACCAACAAACACGCCCTTGTTCAGTTTGACAAAGCCCCTCGTAATATTCTAAATGAGTGCGCGTGTTCTGAAATAGGCCATTCAAAGGTAGCCTTGAAGAAAACAAGTGATAATGATGTGTAGGCCCTTTAATAATACGTTTTCGTATTGATTGCTTCAAATATGATGTGGCCAATCATCGAAAGCTTGACGGCCTCAATTATGACGGCCTCAATTGTGACAGCGTTCACTGTGGCTGCGTCAATTGCGATGGAGTTGATTTTGACGAAGTCAATTGTGACGTCGTCAATTTTGACGCCATCAATTTTGACGCCATCAATTGAAGCGGCGTCAATTGTGGTGTAGTCAATTGTCATGGCGTCAGTTATAACGGCGCCAATTGATGGCGTCAAATTTGACGACGCCAAGTGTGACGATGTCGAATGTGACGATGTCAACTGTGACAATGTCAAATTTGACGATGTCAACTGTGACGATGTCAACTGTGACAATATCAAATGTGACGATGTCAGCTTGTGTCTAATTGATAGTGTCGTTATAATCTTTGGATACTTTCAATTTTGACGGAGTTGATTTTGACGGAGTCAATTATGACGTCGTCAATTTTGACGCCATCAATTTTGACGCCATCAATTGAAGCGGCGTCAATTGTGGTGTAGTCAATTGTCATGGCGTCAGTTATAACGGCGCCAATTGATGGCGTCAAATTTAACGACGCCAAGTGTGACGATGTCGAATGTGACGATGTCAACTGTGAAAATGTCAAATTTGACGATGTCAACTGTGACGATGTCAACTGTGACAATATCAAATGTGACGATGTCAGCTTGTGTCTAATTGATAGTGTCGTTATAATCTTTGGATACTTTCAATTTTGACGGAGTTGATTTTGACGGAGTCAATTATGACGTCGTCAATTTTGACGCCATCAATTTTGACGCCATCAATTGAAGCGGCGTCAATTGTGGTGTAGTCAATTGTCATGGCGTCAGTTATAACGGCGCCAATTGATGGCGTCAAATTTGACGACGCCAAGTGTGACGATGTCGAATGTGACGATGTCAACTGTGAAAATGTCAAATTTGACGATGTCAACTGTGACGATGTCAACTGTGACAATATCAAATGTGACGATGTCAGCTTGTGTCTAATTGCTAGTGTCGTTATAATCTTTGGATACTTTTCGGTTTTTCATTTATTTTAGTCAATAATAATAATAATTTAGTGATCCAAAAATATTCTATCACTTTATTTATTTTACAATCACGCCAACCGGTTTCGACTGTCGTATTTTTCTCGGAACAGATTATGTAAAATGATATTTAAAAAAAAAAAGGCAAAATTAAATATGCCCTGAAAAGGGATGGTGTGTCGAAACCGATCGGTGACTTTGTATAAATAAATGAAGCGAATTTGAGAAACGTACAATGTTTCAATTAAAGATAACCACAAAGTTGCAATTTTGATTTTTTATATTTTTTAAATCTTATTGAAAAGTTGCTTAAAATGTATGATTTATTTATAGTACCTACCTACTACATCCAAACTTTTGTTAATAAAGAACGTCATTTATTTAATAATCGAAAAAAAAACACTTTTTCAATAAAGAGGTATCTGATTTCGGCTTTTTATCTAAAGCCTTATTTTTTCTGCAAAATGTTAAATATTTTATTTAACGTGGTAACAAAAATAGTTTATAAAACATTTGTCTTCTGAGCGACGCTATTCAAAACGCCACGAGTAGTTATAAAACATGATCGTTAATAATGAAAAGTCTTCGAAAACCTGAGTGTAAATCTTATCAAATATTTCCCGAACCCACAATAAAATGTTTTATAAATATATATTTGACATGTCTCAAAATTTTTATTGATATTTATGGTTGGTTTGTTGATCAGAATCATGCTCAGGTTTTTGAAGAAGTCACAAATAGTCATCTGCACACTTTCCACCCAAACACAACCAGCTTAATGCGCTCACATGAACTGCAAATAAAGTAATTATTGCTCAATTTGAAAAAAAGGTCTTTTTTTTTAAATTTTACCAAAAATTTTGAAAAATTTGTATTTGAAATTATTTTTACGTTTTCAAGGAACCTTTTCAGGTGAACTTGACGTAAGATACCAAAATACTTTTTTTTAAATCAAATTAGCAGAAATAACTTTGTATGCAGCACTTTGAAATGGTATGTCTCTTTGAGAGAAACTCGACCACCTAGTCACACAAAAGCACAAAATCACACGTAGAAATATATTTTTATATGGTCACAAAATGCTTTGGTATTTCGTAATCTGTCAAATTTAAATCGTTCTGGAATTTTTAACCGTTTCAATGCCACCGATGGTGCAATGAATGGGTTAAATGTCAAATTTAAGAGCTCCCCCCGAAAGGTAAAACAGTGAATTTTGTAACTACTTCTCTTGTGTACTCAAATGTTGTTTGTCTTCCCTACACACTGGAAACTGGACACACCTCGAATAAAATACGTAACAAATTTTCATGAATTAACAGTAATGTCAAAGCAAAAGTCAACGCGTCAACGTTTTATGAACTTATTTGGCAAATGTTACATGCATTGCTTTGATGCAATTGAATTTGATGAATGTATGTGTGATAAAAAATTGTGCGTATAAAATGGAGATAACTATTGAACTAATGTCATATTTTGTTTTGATTTAACAGTTACAGCATTTAACAATAATTCGACCCGGCTCCATAAACAAGAAATATAGAACAAACTATGTAGTTTTTTGCCTTATTTTCTAACAGCATTTAACGTACTATAACTCGTGATTGAAATGATTCTGCCAGCCGAAAATTGATCAGTATGCATAAATACTTTAGACTAGATGCCTGCGAGAATGCAATGATTCTAGAGCTCTCCTTTCGTGAGTTTTTTTGCAATACGGTATTATAATGAATTTAATGATATATTACTTCAGAGTTGTAATGAATTTTAATTCAATATATTCTTTGCAAAAAGCACACAGAATTTCTCTAATTCGCAGCCAGTCGGTTACCGATACGGAACAGTGCAAATATTAGCTACCGCCCATGTAATGCGGGCCGCGGTGTGCTGGCCCCATCTAGCGGTGCGCTAATAAACTAACTTTTATTTGCAAATGGCAGAGATCGCTTTTAAACTTCAAACTTCAAATATTTGTGGAGTTCATATTTTTTGCGGTTTCCGTTACTTTAATATAATTACTATGGATTTAATTCATATATATTTCATCTGCAACTTTTACGTGAACAGTAGAAGAGCTTTTGAACCATTAACGAATTTTCTCATCACCTAAGGGTCAGGCGATACGTTGATAACTTCGTTTTCATTGTTAACTTTGCTTTTCATATTACGGGGCTTTGATTTTTTTGTTAATTTCAAAACCGTTATTGTATTTCATCCGTTTAATAATCAGAAAAATGTCTTTGATTCGCGTTTTGATTCATCTCTCTTCCACAAAATTAATTTTAGTGCTAAAATTATTCAAATGACATTCAATTCCACCTCCGTCCGTTCCGCCCGTCGAAAAAATTCTCGAATAATATTTATTATTTAAAAACGATATTCCGCCTCGCAAAATTTATTCGACGTAAATTCCTCCGTAAATACGTTCGGAGATAATATTCACAATTTAAAACATACCTTTTGCAAACATTTTGGGATCATTATCAAATAGCCGTTTGAAGTTCGGTTTTCGTTTGTCATGTTCTTACTTCTAACGTAATCAAACGTTTCGATTTGAACAAGTTTATATTTTAATTTGTGACACTCGTGCCGAATTTCCGAAGTTTCGCCGTTTTAAGGCAATTATTTATAATTTATGTAGAGACACTAGACACACATCATTGGAGATTGTACAGTGAGACGCATCTATTTTTGGTAATGTGGTCCTTTTTCTCCTGATGCCCTCTCCTAACGGAGATTGGCCATCATTAGGGCGATCTTCACACTGCAGGCAATCTTCACAGCCTGGAATAACTCTGCGGGACTGTACTCGTACTAGTCACATTAGTATCAATGCCACAAGGTGCGTCATATTCCTATTTCGGGTCATTGCGAATTATCAGTCTTTCCCAACTGAAAAATTCTTTTTCGATGGTATGATGTGACCTCTCATATCGGAGGTTGTCTGTTATCGAGTCATTCTTTACCCTGCAGGCTGTAGTCCGAAGCAACTGAGTGACGCTGAACCCGCGCCAGTCACATAGGTTTCGAAGTCACGTGGTGCAGCGTCTTTTGCTATTATGTCAAACCCTAGATTATCAGTTGAATAAACGTATATTTATGGTTTCTCTCAATGTGATCTGACGTTCTTAGAGTGTCTTGACTATCTCAAGGAAACAATTCCACTTTCTTCTGCTGACTTCTTCAAATTCCTTATGATAAAAAAATGCGGCACTTACACCTTTAAGCTACCTAAATTCAGATTTTCAACAATCCTTTAGACTTATTATGGAAAAACTCTTTTGGTAGTCGGCTATCCAAGCTTTTCTTTGACAAGATAATTAAACAGTTCATTTAGTTGAAACCCAATTACTTTGTAACATCATTTCATTTGGTTTGTAAGAGTCTTCGTGGTGATTGTGAAAGATTTTTTTTTAATGATGAGAGTAAGAGTGAAAGCTTAAGAATACGTTGACGCATTGCAATTAAATAAAACAATACAAATTAAAATAATCCCTCAGACAAAGAAACCGAACACGACAAACCAACCAAATCAAACAAACAATGAGTATCAACATGGAAGTAAATAAATCATAAGTCACATCAATACATTTCAAAGAATCCCAAATATACCATGTAAATAAAAAGAAAGCCCAAATATACTAGATAAATAAAATAATACACAAGAAGACCAAAACCTTACACAAGAGATTCAAAATATACTAGATATGTAAAATAATACACAAGAAGACCAAAAATTTACACAAGAAAGCCAAAATATATTAAGAGATGATACCAGGAGGGGATGAGTTAACAGGAGTTATTGGAACATTTGACTTGGTGAATAGAGGGGAGGAGAGAACGCGGAGGACCGGATCTGTTCCTGACTAGGTTACTGCGCCTGCGTCACTCGCCCAGGAAGCCCACCCCGGCCACGCCCACCGACCGCCACCCAGACCGCTTCAACCTCCACCCCAGCAAGCTACCCGACTCCAAGGCCTCCTCCACCCATCAGAAGCAGCACCACAAAACCATCTCGCTGGAATACAAGTCTAACGTCACCAGATACGTGGCTCCGGACGGGACGATCCTGCTCGTCACCGATAACGGGACTCAGGTCATAACCGACGCGGGGGGTGGAGACCTGATCAGAGCCATCATGAAGGCTATGGGACATAGGTCCAGATCCCAGACCGCAGCCTCCGCAAGCAGACGCCATCCCAACGTCTCGCGAAACCGAGCTCAGTCGGGTGAGGCCTCGCCAGATGCGCTTTTAAATAACAATAAAATGTTTTCCTTTTTTCCTCTATTGCAAGATCTGTTACCTTCTCTGACTACGCTTGAGTCCTCCTCTGGGTGGGTGGATGTCAAAGCCCGTGGTGTGTCGTTAATTCATTCGAATGTTGTTGGTGCTTTGGTGTTCTTTACAACATCGTAAGTCTGCCTGGCGGTTGGGTCTCGACAAGAAGGTCTCGAGGTCTAGAGGAACTCGGGTATTATTTCAGGGCAGTCTATCTGGCCATTGCAAGATTGCTGGTGCAACCAAACCGTCAATATTTTGGGACAATTTATCTGATTATTGCAAGATTTGGTGCTGATTTGTTGGTTTCAATCGATCTTCAAGTTTAAGATGGCAGCAAACTGGACGAGGGAAACAAGGCGAAACTGGTGAGTGAAATTGCTGCATCTGTGAACAGATTTCCAGAACACACACTTTCATTCATAAAACTGACCACTTTTTATTTGGTTCCCAAAATGACGACATGCTTTCAACAACTCTGCGAACCTACCTCGTTTCCAAAAACTGTCCAATAAATCCCTGAATCCATTACGCTTTTGTTCATTGACCATACGGTTTCTGGTGAAACGTCCATTACTAATAAATAATTATTGAAATCTTTGAACGAATATCGCCATTCGATTACAAATATTTGATATCGAATTGTGAACTATTTTCTTCGATACCAGACTTTGTAGAAGTATTTTTTACTTTTGGTTTATTTTCCTTTTTTGGTGTCTTCTACAAGGTTAAAGGAGTGTTAATAACTTAAAAATAATAATAAATGGGAAAATCACCTCAAGGGCGCTTTAAACTAATATTTTACTTGTATCTACGGTAACTACACGAAATTCAAATTTTGGTTTTCTTTTGTTCATAATCCCACAAATTTTTTTGGCTAGCGTTATTTTTTGAATCCCTACAATATTTTTTTTATTTAAAAATAAATAAATAGAGACCAAATACTCAATTCAATTAAAATCAATATTCTGAACGTTTTGATATAACTACGCTTATAAACATGTGTACCATCCTAAAAACCTTTTGGATTTTGTATAGATTTAAATACCCAAAAATATTTTACTCCAACAATAACTTTTTCAAATCAAATCAAAACTTCGTGTTTAACTCTGTCTATAATGAACAACCCAGTTACAACTCAATTTTTTTGATTCTATCTTCAATCCATCTACCTACAACGTTAAGTTTGACTCTATCCAGTGTACAAACAACTTCGTATTTCACTCTCTCTATCTCTCTGAAAAATCTATAACCCTAAAAAACTTCACGTTTATTTTCAAACAACTTCGTTTTCGAGTCGCAACCTCTACCCAAAACAAATAACATCTACAAACAACTTCATGCTTAAAACTAGCTGCTCCAACTTGACTATATCGACTTTTCTTATACCCAAACAACTTCGTTTTCGAGTCACAACGCTAAACCAAAATCGAGTCACAACCGCAGACAACTTCAATTATATATCTTCTTACTTGACTATTTTCTGTTTAAATAACTTATTTTTTGATTCACAACCTAGACCTTAAACAAATCCCAAATTCACGTTCGATTCTATCCATTCTGACTTGAATCTATTGACTATGTTTATGTCCAAAAAATGTTACCTTCTGACTTCTTCTGCATCTACATTCAATATGTAATTCATAATCCTGAACAACTTCGTGTTTTATTTCTAAATGACTCATTTTTCAAGTCTCAACGTCTTCCCAAAACACATCACAATCCCAAACAAATTCACGTTCAATTCTATCTACTCTAACTTTAGTAAATTGACTATTTTTACGTCCAAACACTTTCGTGGCTCTATTAATAATTTCAACTTCGACCCAAGCTAAAGTTTGGGTCTTATCTGCAGCCAACACTTCTTTAGAACTCTAGGAATAGTGTCTGAATGTTCACCACACTCTATGTCACTAAATGTTAGAATTTCTTACTCTGTCACACTGCAGCTTTTTCTTCTCACCGACCTTATGTTTCCTCTTCCTCTCATCTTCCGTTTCCTCTAGACCTCCAAAACCTTTGATCTTCTCCTCCAAACAGCCTTTCAGGTCTTCCGAGGCTGCTTTCTGTGTTTATATTTGTTTCCAACTGTCCTGACGAAAGACGTGAGGACTTTATTTATTCTTAATTGTATTTTGATTGCTAGTAACGTCATAATTTTGTTTATCAAGTTCGTGGTGATTTTATCAAAATGTCGTTTGGTGTTTTTTTGCATGGCCTTTATATATGTGTATTTAAATCAAACTGAAATTCCAAAGTAAAATATTGTTAATATCAGGTGAAAAATGAATTTGTTGTGTCCTTCTTTGGTAAACGAATGGTATATATTTTTTTATATAACAACGGACTATTGTCCAATTACAAAAAAAATACATAACACGAGATGGGAAAAAAGAGCAACAGAGAAAAAATGGCACATACATAATATATGAATGAAGCGATAACAAAAATATACATTAGAAAGAATATTCAAGTCAATGTTTTGGTAGAGTCGTCAAGAATGACAAAAATCGTTTAGACTGCTACCAAAATTTTCAAGACCATGACTTGAGTAAACAATTCTCTACATTCTGGACAGTAGAGAAAGATACACATAATTAGTAAAATGATGATTGAGAAACAGCACTTCAGTCGAATCAAATTGAACCTTGCAAGCTTTGGGGAGCTTAACAAGGTTATATCAACGCTAGTTTATCAACATCGCTACCACATCTGATGCTGGTCACTAGATTGATAATTTTATCAACATCGGTTTAAAGATCGCCCCAAGATGGCGACACTGAAACATTTTAAATGTGGCGTAGTCAGCTTTTTGTCGTTTTGAAACGTCAAAGTCAAACGAGTTCGTTTGGCAAAACTGATTTTATTAATTATTTACGCCATTATTTGCTGATTGTTTTATTTTATAATATATCGTAACTTATGTTTGCCAAATTTCAATCTGTCTCCGTTTGTTCAATTGTGAAAAAGATATTTATCGACTTATAGACAACTTTGTCTATGGGGTTAAAGCCTCGATATTCTTCAACCGATGTCAACTGCCGATTACGTGTGTGCTAGCAAAGGCCGACTAATCACCGACGACGTTGATAAAAACCTTTACCATATCAATGACGGCCTCCGTGACCGAGTGGTAAGACTTTCGACTACGAATCCAGAGGTCGCGGGTTCAAACCCGGCGTGTGCTAATAAACGTCATTCAATCAATATGCGTTATAACACATTGAATTCATATAAAATAATATCTAACTATCGCACTGGTGAAAGACCACCATTCAGAATTGAAACGTTTGCTTGAAATGGCTTTAACCGTGTTTGGTGACCAGATCTGAATAGCCAGGTACTTTACAACCTTTCTCCTCTACATCTCCTTTCCCTCTCCACTACCTCCAACCTCACATCATGCCCCAATTGGGGATGCCCAAGAGTCTCAACTGCTCCCAATCGTCTAGAGCCAGTGAAACTATGGCATCCCCAAATGGGGTATGTTGTGAGGCTGAAAGTAGTGGAGAGGGAAGTAAATTGGAAAGAAGAAGGTTGGGAAGTACTTGGCTATTCAGATCTGGTCACCAAACACGGCTAAAGCCATTTCAAGCAACGTTTTGATTCTGAATGGTGGTCTTTCACCAGGGCGATACTTAGAGTTTCTACCACTCTGGAACGTGCCGCAAATATACTTTTAAAGTATTCATATCACATATTAATTAAATAAAAGTTATTGGCGCACGCCGGGTTTGAACCCGCGACCTTTGGATTCGTAGTCGAGCGTCTTACCACTCGACCGTGGAGGCCGTCATACATATACCATAGATCAGCGTTTCCCAAATGGTGGATCCAAATCTATCCAATATTATTTCGTATCAAGCAGTCACCAAGATAAAAGGTTGTTACTCCATCAAAAAATCGTACAAATGCCATATGAATGATGGATCCATCCAAGCTGACGAACAGTGATGGCTTTCCCTGTGCCCTGTGGAACCACTCAAAACCACATGGCTGCGTCTGTTTTAGATCGCGCGTGGTGCGTTGTGCGCATACCGGTCACATGTTTGTCAACGCGTGACACGCGGTGTCAGCAAGTTGTCTGAGTGCCAGACTGCTATGCTAATTATTTTGTACCTATTTTATCAATCTGACTTTACAGCATCTGCCATGGGGAAGAAATATATAATATTGTTATTTTAAATTAAGGTTCAGGATGAACTGAAAATAGTTGACTATATATACAATTAAGTGGCGATACAAAACATATTTTTATTCTAATTATTGTTTCATTGGAATTATTTCAAATATTAATAAAATAATTGTGTTATTTAAATTCGTTTAAAAATTTACACCGACATCGATAAAATCAAAGCCAATATTCGACCTTGATAAAATAATGACGTTTCTAAGTGTCGATCTAGTATTAAAATGCAACGATATAAAATTTAAAGCGGTCCTCTGGTATTACAAACTTACTCAAAACTCATCTACTGTGAAACCACTTTGCCTATCAATAAACAGTTGAGTTTTTAGTTACTTTCGAAACCAAGAGACCATTTTTTTAATATCTTTGCGCCGCATGCTGAATGCGTTTTTTTCGCAATTGATTTCTATTTTGAAACTAATAAAAATGCACGATTAAAAAAATATATTTATACGAAAAAAAAAATCTGCTTTTGATATATTATTATGACATCTAAATGTATTATTTTGTTCGACTTATCTATTTTAAACCAAGCCGGTTTCACCGCACTTTTGGCTTCTTCAGACTAGTAAAATAAATAAGTAGAACAAAGCTATAAAGTTTTCTTCTCATAATACGATGGATTGATAGTATTTCCTTTAGGTAAGGGTGTTTTAAACTCTTTCATATTTGGTGACCTACGATCACAGCCATTTTATTTATGTTTGCATTTGAACGGTCTCCGTCAAACATCGATTTTCGGCCCATTTCAGCTTTTGATCAAATTGTGTAAATTGCCAAGCATAACAGTCATGTTTTTATGTTTAAAATGTTTGATTTCGAAAAGCTGAATCGGCACTTAACGGAGACCGCTCGAATTTCATAAAACAAAATGGCGCTGATCGTTGATTTGATGTGAAGGAGTTTAAAATAACCCAACCTAAAATAATTTTCCATCGCAAATTTTCAAAATAGAATTTTTGACTTTTATTGTAATTTTCAAATTTGTTTTATTTTTTAAATGTTTTATTCGATTTCAAAAACTTTTGTTATGTGCTATAATATAGAAATGTTGCATGTCTGTGCATGTTTTTCCATGTCTCTTGATGTTTGCATTATGAATATCTGTACCTTTTCTAAATCTTACGATCTCTATGGATAATTGGTGTCTGTTTTTCTCTTCTCTCTCTTTCTTACAATATTTGATCTCTTTCATTCCACACTATCATACAATGCACACGATTTATTAAATATATAAATGTATAATAAACAAATTAAATAAATTAATGTTCCATATACACCGTATCATTTGTTCGTTATAAAAAAAACACAAGATTATATAGAATATAATTTTGTTTTGAAAATTTCGTAAATAATTATTTCTATTCTTTTTTTGAATTCTTGATTAGATGTAAAAAAAATATAAGTTTTTTTATTTTAGATTATATTATTATATATAGATATCATCTACAGTAGAATTTATCTCCTATTATCAACAGTGTATTTTTTTTTTTATTTATATTTTTAAAAATACATTTCATTCTTTCTATATATTAAGCAAATAATATTGTTCAAATTTTTTAACGAGCAAGTTTTGTATCGATTTTTTGCGACATCTCACAACTATAAAATTATCACGAGGCGGGTTAAGGAAGGGGCAGTTAATTTAATGCCGGGAGCTCGTTCCACATAAGAACGAGTCAGAGAAACAACTCGCTCTCATACTGCCGACATCAACTGTGAACGAATTTTGAACACTGTTTTCTGCTCCTGAGAACTCCGCTGACACCTCTTTTTTACGTGCGTCGTTAATGAAAGTGAGAGGTGACAGCGGTACGCCTTTAGTTCCTTCGAGCAGACTCCATTAAAATACCAGTACTTTTATTTTGAATATTGTCATATCAAGCGGCTATTTAATCAACGGAATCTATTTAATTTAGGTTGGTTCACCCAACAACATAATTTTTTAGGGTAATTTGTTTTGACCACGAAAATCATGCAATCAAAAATCATTAATCATTGTCAATACACATTGTCACATGCATTCTATCAAAACTTACTTAGCTGCATTCGATTGTAACTAAAGTGTTCTGAAATTTTTGCAAACAAAGCTTTTTCGTAAAACTTTTTTTCAGTTTCAAAAATTCGCATCGAATAATTTTTGTTAAAATTTTTTGTTAAATTTCAAACTTTTTTGTTAAATTTCAACCTTTTTTGTTAAATTTCAACCTTTTTTGTTAAATTTCAAACTTTGTTATTTTTTTTGTGTCTGCACAATATGGTTTGGCTTTTCGCTTTAATTGTGCTTTTGGTGTTAATTTTTCATCTTATTACAGTTAAAATACATTTATAAAAGATAGCTGGATGACTAAGACATTGTTGTAACTTTTATCTAAATGTTAACATTGAACCCTCTGATGAGAAATAAGTATATATATATATTTTTTAATATAAAATAATAAATAATACACTATGTAGAAAATTTTGTGTGACTGAGAGATGTAAAAATGTTTATTAGGGAAATTTTCACCGCATACACAAATTTATCAATATTTACTAACGTTTAACATTTAATTAAGTTTTTTTATCTCGTATTAAGTTTCTATGGTTTAGTAATAAGTTTTTATAATAACGTATTAAGTTTTTCAAATCCTTTATTTAGTTTAATAATGTAGAATAAAGCTTTAAAAATTTTGTGTAAAGTTTTTTTAAAATCTTTTATCAATTTTTTATTTACGCAAATTCAGAGTTTTGTTTTCAGTAAAAATATAATAAATTCTATACAAAAAATAAAACTGCATAGGACTTAATAACTACTTACACCTGTATCCATTGCAGAGAGGTAAGACTTCGGATCTAAACCTAGAAATCGCGGGTTCGAAACCCGGCCTAGGCAAATCAAATACTGTTTAATGTGAATTGATTATTGGTTATTTCACATGTACAATTCAATAATATGTTAAGTTTACACCTTTTTCCAGATTGGAAGATACTCTCAGTATCGCCCGGTTAAGTGACATTATTTTACGATCGATATGTCTTTAGCTATGTCTAGTGTTCAGATCTGAGTAGTCAGGTACTTTTTAATCTGTTACATTCTACTGTCGCACAATAAGAAAGAAAAATGTAGTACTTTCGTCACGTTCTAGAGTGGTGACCAGATCTGAATAGTCAGGTACCTCCCGACCTCCCACTTCCCTATCTCCTTTCCTTCTCCTCTCTTTTCGGCTCACAACATACCTCGATAGGGGATGCCATAGTCCTGGCTCCGTACAGTCGCGATTAGTTAGGACTGCTGTAGAATATTCACATTTGAAAAATATAAATCAAAAACCATTGTGAAACATTTGGTTTATGTAATGATAATATAATTTTAACACAAAATATTTCCCGATTCTTCTCTTTGTTAGCGAAAGTTTATAAAACTTGTCAAGAAGTATTGACACTCAAAAACCCCTCAGGACAAAAAGGCATTAGACAACGTCTATTACCTCTTCTAAGTATCTCGGAGAGTGACGAAATAACTGTTAAAACATGGGAAATTAATAAAATATACCTAATACAAATTATTTTAGTCAGTGTTACGTTGGGTAAGATTTTTCACGTTGTTAGCTTTTGGGATATTGACTCTTGTTGTGCATCCTTCTCCTTTAAAGACAAAGTTTTTGACAGCCTTGCAGTGTTTATGACCAGAATGAAACCTGATGAAATTCGATGAAATCTGGTGAAATTCAATGCAATCTGGTGAAATATTAGGAAATCAGATGAAATTTGAAAAAAAAACTAGTGAAATTTGATGAAACCTGATGAAATGTGATAAAATCTGATAAAATTTGATGAAAATTTATAAATTGGTGAAATTTGATGGTAGCTGATGAAATATGATAAAATTTGATTCAATGTGATGAAATCTGTGATATGTGCTGATATATGAAAAAATCTGATGAATCCTGGTGACATCTGATAAAATCAGATGACATCTTCTCTGACGATCGTACACTGGAAGGCTGCTCAAAAGTTAGCTCAGTGAAATTTGATGACATCTCGTGAAATTTGAAAAAATCTGATAAAACATAATGAAATTTGATGAAATCTGGGAAAATCTTACCTAATAATGAACACTGCAAGGCCGTCCGAAACATTGGCTCAAGAAACGCGAGGAAGCGCAATATGACTCATCAAAAATCAAACAACATTATAATTTAGTCCGTGAGAACCTGATGTCTCGTATTAAAATTTATTTCGTGAGTAATACATTGAATATATTTTACCATTTTCATATATTTTCTGTATCCTCTGATTCCAATCGAAGTGTAATAATAACTTAAGAAAGTTTCCTAAGAAACATTTGTTGCCAAGGCTTTTCTTTGAACTCGCCTACAACAGGAAGTAAGAAAATTGCGGTAAGCTTCAGAAAGTTTCATACCACTGAACCACTGAATGTAAAGGATACAGAATGACTACCCAAAACAATTCGAATCATATCATTCTTGAAACATCTTCATTGTGTCCAAATCGGACATTTACAAACTAATTTGACAGATGAGAGACAGAAGACCACATTATTAATGGTCTTTCTTACCAGCAATCAAGTTCTTGTGAAAATATTACGAAATTTATAATTCAATTGGCTTAAGCTAAAATCGCAAATTCGTAAAATTAAATAATGCAGATTTGCTACTCTTAAATAAATACATTTTAATATTAATTCCCATGTTTTAATTTATAAGGTATATTCGCTAAATACTTAATAATAAACATCTTATTTCAAGTTTGCTTGGATGTCTATTGTGAGGAATTTAGTAAACATAAATTAGAAATTAAAATTTTCAACACAATTTTAAAAATACATTCTAGTGACAGGTGGCAGAGCTAATTTTTTATGTTTTTGCCATTGAGGTGCTACAGAGATCAATGACGGTAGCTCTCTAAAGCAGCTTCCATTGAATTTCCAGTAGAACAAACACAGCATTCCGAAAATGGACATCACATTTTTAAAAGAATTGTAGAAATATATATTTTGATACAATTTCTTCATTGATCGACCAAACAACTAATTTGTATTTGTTAAATTACAATTATTTTTCAAAACACTACCTTCCATCGTAATATTGATTGCTGAAAGTATAATAATAATTGAAGGATATTAATAATTAAAGAATATGAAAATAGTGATAGAACTTTGCTCAAGGTGTTTTTCAAAATTTACGGCCTCCATGGTCGAGTGGTAAGACGCTCGACTACGAATCCAAATGTCACGGGTTCAAACCCGGCGTGCGCTAATCACTTTTATTTAGTTAATATGTGTCATCACACGTTCCAGAGTGGTAGATACTCTAAGTATCGCTCTGGTGAAAAACCACCATTCGGAATCGAAACGTGTTTGGTGACCAGATCTGAATAGCCAGGTACTTTCCAACCTTCCTCTTCCTCATCTCCTTCCCCTCCTCACTACCTTCAGCCTCACAACATACCCCAATAGGGGATGCCATAGTCTCACTGGTTCTAGACAGTTGGGAGCAGTTGAGGCTCTTGCGCGGTTTTCTTTATAAAAAAAAATATATATAGACCAAAAATTTAAACAGTTTTCAAGGAGTATGTGATTGATGAAAATGGTGCTTAATGATTTGGTTGTGATGGCGGAATTGGTAGACGCACCACGCCCGGATACTGTGAAGGTTCGGGGTTCGAGGCTCGGTCGCAACCCGATCTCTTTATTTCCTGTGTCTTTTTCGATTTTCATATTCTTCGAAGGCCGTTGATATTCTTTAGGTAATCTTTTGTACTTATTTCATCATTCCCGTTAACAAGTAGAAGACTCGGCTGCTTAAGTATGAAATAAAATATAATTCATAGAAACAAGTCCTTAACAAGTCGTAGAAAGTAATGGAGAGTGGGATTTTCTCTCGAAGAAAGTTGGTCGACTCGTGGCGAGAGATTTTTATGTTTATATGGGCACATCTTTTCTGAAGTTGATTTTTAAATCGAAACAAACTTAAGTGTTTGTCACACGGAATTTAATAAGAAGAAGAAGATTTTCTTTTTTTGCTATTTTTTGTTGATAATTAAAGATTATGTGTATGCTCTGAAAATGTCCACCTAGTCAAAAGGAAAAGTCCTTACACTTAAGCAAAATTTGAACTTAAGTCGAATAACATTAAGCACGTGAATTTTTTTTACGAGGAAATTCAAAACTGTTGTCAGCACCAAAGCAGATATAATCTCTGTCTTCGGTTTATATATGCCTTGAAAACGGCATGGTTAACTTATTTATTTTTTTATTAAGTGATGTATAAAAAGATACAGTTTTTTTTATTATGTTTGATTGTAAGTTACTAATTTCAAAAGATCAAAAATATTGTATATTCATTAAATTCAAGATGATTTAAATTAATCGTTATGTTGTCTTGTCCGAAATTTGTGATCTCGTTTGGTTTGTCAATCTATATGAGATCGAGTTAAGATAATATAGCTGAACTAATTGGAGATTATTTTGAAGTTGTGTCGTTTGACTTTAAGCCATGTTGTGCTTTCTCTTCCTTCTTGGGTCATTGTTTTGGACAGCCTTGCGGAGTCTAATATTTAATGAAATATGATGACATTTGATGAAATTTAATAAAATCTGATGAAATCTGATAAAATCTGATGAAATCAAATAAAATCTGATTCAATATGTTGAAATATGGAGGCATCTGATGTTATTTGATGACATCTGATGTTATTTGATGACATCTGATGATATATGAAGAAAGATGATGAATTCTGATGACATCTGATTAAATCTGATGACGTCAGATGAAATTTGATTCAATATTATTAAATAAGGGGGTATCTGATGGAATCTTATGATATCTGATGATACATGAAGAAATCTGATGACATCTTATGACATTTGATATAATCTAATGATATCTGATGAAATCTGATGAAATCTGATAAAACCTGATGAAATCTGATGAAGTTTGATGAAATCTGACGAAATCTGATGAAATCTGATAAAATCCAAGTAAATCTGATGGCATGTGATGAAATCTGACAAAATGTGATAACATCTGATGAAATCTGATGAAATACGAAGAAATCTGATTACATCTGATGAAAGCAGATGACATCTTATCTGATGATCTTGCCCTGGAAGGCTATCTAAAAGTTGTCTCAAGAAAGTGAAGAAAGAGCAATACTCCACAATTCAAACGACGCATTACTATTGATCGTGAAAATCTCGCATTGAATCCGTGTTGTGTTAGATAGGGAGTGAGAATGTGACGTCTGCTTGCTTTTATCTCTGATCGGAGAACGCCGAGGCTTCTCGTAGAGTGGCAGGAAGACCCGTTGGACGTGAACAGCAACTCAGCTGTGTCTCCCTTACAGTGAACTCCCCCACCCCGGACGGAAAGACTCTCCCCTCCAACAAAACAACCCCCTCCTCGTCCTCCACGGAATGGGTTTCGGGAGCTGATCTCGGCCCGGAAGACGGCTTCGAAATAGACGAGCACCACATCAGTCCTCACGTCATGGAGGAGGGGCATAGGAGGCTGTTTGGGAGGCCGGGGAGGCGAAAGGGAGGGACGCACCATAAGAGCCATGATGGAACGAGTATGTGCCAACTTTTTGGACATTTTGTTGTTGTGTGCTCCTCCTCTTCTACATCTCGTGGTGTTCTATCCACTTCTTCTACAGCCAAAAATATTGTTTGTTTTTACAACTTTAGCCATCACAAGGTTTTAATTTATCTTGCGCTTTACTTTTATTTAGCCTTTTCCATTTTTCCAAAATACGAAACTTAGAGTCATTCCCCTGAGAAAACTTGATTCAAGGCTTTGATTTACCAATTTTTCTGATTCGTTTGAACCAGTGTTTCTAACAGCTTTGTAGTGTCCAACTTCAGAGAAGATTTGTAGAGTGATTCGAAAATATTAGTTCATTTGTGTATCAAAGTACACAGAGAAAATAACTTTTTTTACACTTTACACAATTACCCTGGTGATCAGGGACGGTTCGTGACTTTTAAATGTGCTAGATTGCTGAGATTGTAAAATACGACGTTATTTATGTTGTTGTAGCCGAAAATGCTTTTTTTTGGTCCGATTTTTTTTTCAGTATTAAGTTTTTTTAGTTTTAGTGGGATGGACCCAAAATCTTGAAAATCCTTGTACAAAAAAAAAATTGAAAAAAAAATCGTTTTCGGCTACGACAACATCAATCATGACGTTTTTTTAAATCCAAACACTCTAGCACAATAAAAAGTCACGAGCTACCCCTGCTGGTGATGGATAGTGCAATTCTGTCCAAAACATTGAATTATAACGGAGAAAAACAAAAACAGAGTTTAAAACCCCAAAATTCAAACATCACTATACCATTAGCAATGAAATTCTTAATTCAAGTAATTATGATGGTATTTTTTTTTGTTCCCCTTGATAAACGCTCTGTTAATAATTTTTTTTCGAAAATATACGCAACTTCGAACACACATCTGTCACCTTTTTCAAAACGAAAAACTTGTTTTTTTTTTAATTTGAAAAAATATATAATATTGTTTAAAATGACTAAAAACTGATACTAAAACTATGATTCTGAATTTTTTGCATGCCTTTGCATTTTGAAACAAATTTGAAATAATTTTATTTATATTTGAACTATTGCTACTGGTGCATACTGTTTGAATGCTGAATATTATATTATAATATTTTTTATTTGTGGGGGTAAGATTTTGAAATTATGCCTATCTAAACCGTAGCTATCGTAAGATTTACCCCTGAAATTTTTGAAATATTTTTGTAAATTATGGAAAACTTTTATATCTCCCCTTTGTTGGTTAAATACACTGAATCATGATAACAACCAGCTAAAAAGGCAATGGCCCATGGTATTGGCATGATATTTAAAAAAAAAACAATGATAAAATTGAAATTTGTAAATAAAAATTTTAACTTCTCCAGTGATATGATGTTTTCTTTTTTTTTTGTTCAAAACGGTTAACAATATGGACGGTTGTATTTGAAATTGTGTAATAATGATTGTTATAAATGATTCGCTTAAAACAATGATGATAAATTTGTATATAATGTAGTGATTAGAATAATTTAACGGTTTAACAACCCGACTAGTAACACCGAAAATCTAACGATTTAGTCCATGGCACGTTTGATAACCTGACGCCATCTTTTACCGCTTTACAAGTTGCCAATAATTGCTTTTTTAGCTGGTCGTTGTAGTTCCCCTAGTGATGTACCGTCCGTTTTACCCTTGTCATGTTTTTCTCCGACATTTTGAAATTGAATTAAAACATATTATTATTGGCATGTTGGATCACCCGGAACAGCTTTTGGCAGTGCTACCATGTTACCCCATCCCCACAGTTGATGCCATTTTACCCTATTATTATTATTATAGCATTAGTAACACAGATTCTGTCGTGTTCATTTTGAGGTTTTGGTGTTTGGTATGAGGCGACGATTAAATCTGCATTTGCGCAAAGGTTGCGCAAAAGTTGCGCAAAAGTTGCGCAGAAGTTGTGAATGTTACTGTCAAAAAATTGAAAAAACACTACATATTACATTTACAATTTTGGAAAGAATCTTTGAGAGCAATGTGTAAATGTAACAAAACTTAAAGTACCTACATTGGTACATTTCGCAAATCGCTTTTAGAAAGACTCCCTAGGAGCAAATGGCAAATAAAACAGAACTAAAAGAAAATTGTTTCATTTGTAAAATGCTCTTTCTGAGATTTTGTTAGAGTAACGTGCACATCTAACAGTGCAAAAATAGCAGTGTTACACCAGCCGGTTGCAAATATAATAGTACCAATTTTTCGTTCTGTTACATTTGCAAGTTGCCCTGAAAGAAACTTTCTGAGGGCAATTTGTGTAACTTTTATAGCAGATCTAATCGTTGCCTTACACTCGGTTTACTTTTATCTCTTTACTGATATTTGACAAATTGCAACAACTTCTTTCATGGCTGACTCTGGCTTTTAAAGAGCTGTTGCAATGCTGTCTTTCAACGTCCCAAGAGAAAATCTAATCTTTGACACAAGACCAAAACCAAAGTGTGGACTTATTAATGGCAGCGATTTGAAACCTAGCTTCTTCGTGGAAGATTGCTGCGAGATCTGGTGAGTTGCCGATGAGGTCAAATTGACTTCTGACGAAGCCTGTTTTGACCTTGAAGAGCACAGGGTAGCAAGCACAGCACCGGGTTTTGCCTTTAGCTCATCTTCTAAACCAGCGGCATTTAGAAAGCGATCCCCGCATTAATCCATAGTTTCATCTTCATCTTCATTACCATCTTCATTATCACCCTCATCAACATATCATTGTCCAAACCAGATCATTTCCCTGACAGTCTGAGATAATCGAGATTCAAAGCTCAAAATGTCCAATTTCTTTATTACAAAATATTTAATTAATTCACTAGGATGACAACCATTGATTTAAATGAGATTTTCTTTATCATTTTGTCTTGATTTTCCTTTAAGGTTATGTTTATATTTCAGATGAACAGAGGGGGTCCAGCTTCATGTTTTGTAAATATAATTATCTAATGTTTCCTGTTACAGAAAGTTCACTTCCTGACAATGATCATCAACTCTCCAAATATATATATTTTTAAAAGCCTGTGTATTATTCACTTCTTAAACATAAATTCTGCCTTTTAATACTTTAGATTTGTAAATGGTAAAGTCACTTTTATTTACATTCGGAGGTTATGAGTTTGATTCGTACCAAAGATTCAAAATATTTACGTTACCTTTAAACTTGTTTTTTTCGATTTTAGTATCATTATTTTGGTTACACGTTGAAAAAGATAAACCAAATTGTACCGTTTCTCTAAAATATAGCAGATCTTCGTAATACACTGTGTTTCACGCTCATAACGCGAACATTCAGGGAGTGACTATTCTTAAAAAATCATGTCAAAAGTGATGGAACTAAAAAAATAAATTAAATTACACTCAAATGAACAAGATACAAATAATAGTTGTATCTATTATTACCTGCGTACCTGCCTCCACCTTACACTTTTCTGAAAATATGCGCTAATATGATTGATGCACGTTTCATTGGTAAGTAAAAAATAAAGCTAGGATGATTTTTTTTCACACTTTAGCTTATAAAAAAATATAAATTTACTTTTAACCTAATTTTTTTTAAATATGATCGAAAATAATCTGTTATAATGTTACTGGATAGTTACCAAACCCCACCATCAACATATTAGTAAATGGATAGTAAAATTAGACTCCGTTACATATATATAGACACGTTGTAGCGCTCTTAAGTGGCAAGCAATAATCACGCTAGTTGGTGTGATCGGTGTTTAAGCTGATTTAGTACTAAACGGTCACGCGTCGCTTGAGGTCGTTTCAAGCAAGTATGGAACGCGGTCCGGTCCGATCCGGATCTGTTTCGTTCATACACATATATTCTATGAATGTCTATCTTTGTCATACATGACCGATATTTGAATGATGAATTTACTGGTAACGTGTGTGTTTTGCTTGCCACATTTTGTGTTAATGTGTCTATATATGTAACGTCATTGCGTTACACTACATTATTCCAACATTAAAAAATATTATTTCAAAAATCTTTGCCACGTTTTTTTCTTAGATTAACTTTTTTTTATTCTGATACCTCGGATATGACGGCCTCCATGGTCGAGTGGTAAGACGCTCGACTACGAATCCAAAGGTCGTGGGTTCAAACCCGGCGTGCGCCAATTACTTTTATTTAATTAATATGTGTCATAACACATTTAATTCATGTAAAAATAATAAAAAGTATATTTGCGGCACGTTCCAGAGTGGTAGATACTCTAAGTATCGCCCTGGTGAAAGACCACCATTCAGAATCGAAACGTTGCTTGAAATGGCTTTAGCCGTGTTTGGTGACCAGATCTGAATAGCCAGGTACTTCCCAACCTTCCCCTTCACAATCTCCTTCCCCTCCCCACTACCTTCAGCCTCACAACATATCCTATTTGGGAATGCCATACTCTCACTGGCTCTAGACGATTGGGAGCAGTTGAGACTCTTGTGCGGTATTCTTGTAAAAAAAAAAAAATACCTTCTCCCACCTACAGATATTCTACCAACATGTTTCCTTAATAAGTTTACCAAATAAAGTTTATTTTTTTTATTTCGCAGGATATTAATTTCACTCTCCTAAAATAAAATAAAACCCTTCTTGTTCAGACAGTCAAAACATTGTATATTTTTAATCGCAAAATGTAATGCTTTTTGCTACTAAATAAATAGTGATAATATTTTTTAATCTCACTCATTTACATCAACATCGACAGTGTTGTTTTAAATATTAGTTTTTATTTTTATTTTATCCCTAAAAAAGCGCTGTTAACGAAACTTGTAGGCATTTAAAAAAATTGTTTAAGTGATAAGCGAATAAAACAAAGATTTTTACGAATGAAAATGAAAACATAACTTTGTATAAGACCACAGATTTTATTTTCATTTTTATGACGGATCGATTTCGCTTAGCATCATCAGGGTACAAAATTAAACAAAATAAAATATACATAGTTTGTGGTTATGTATACTCGTACATATAGAGGGAGAACACAATATAAAATAAAATAAGAGAACAGTGAGAAAACAAAAATTATTAATGTTATTATTTTGTTCTTCCTCTGTACGTACGAGTATATTTAACCACCCACTGTGTATTTTTGTTTAGTTTAATTTTGAACCCTGATGATGCTTAGGCTAAGCGAAACCGGTCGGTCATAAAAATTAAAATAATATCCGTGGCCTTATACAAAGTTATTTCAACATTTCTTTAAAAAGAATTATAAATCAAGAAAGACTACAAAAGATGTATCTTTAAATTCTGTACGGGTAGTTAAGAAATTTTCCTAGGTTTTTTTCATTTATTTAATTTTCATTGAATATGTCAAACCACAAAGTGATTACTTTCCACGAAAATATAATAATTTTATTAATTTATTTATTTATAAACTAACGGACTAAAGTCCATTTAAAAAATTTAAAAAAAACACAAAATGGAAAAAAGAGTAACAGAGAAAGAACGCACACACATCATATTAAATGAAGCAATGACAAAAATAGGACCAAATATACATAAGAAAGAACATTCAAGTCAAAGCCAGGGTCAAGTCAACGTTTTGGTAGAGTCGTAAAGAATGACAAAAATCATTTAGACTGGTTAGACCATGGCTTGAGTTAACAAGTCTCGACATTCTGGACAGTGGAGAATGATACCCATAATTAGTAGAGTGATGATTGAGGAACAGCAATTAAATGTTTTTAATAATAAATATTCCCTAAAATATATCCTAAATAAGTAGTATACATCAATAATGAGCCTTCGAGGTTTCGCGGTATGAGTGTGAACCACTGTGTGAATTCAGAATTGGCCCAACTTTGATGTTACAATCAAAAACAGTCAAACTCCCGACTCCTCGACTATTTTTTGATCCGCACCGTTTGCCTTGTGATTTTCTGAGCCAGGACCAACAAATCCAGATGAACTAATACCCCTTGCCTTATCCACCGTCCCTGCATCAGAGCGGATCGGGTCCGGAGACGGCTCGGAGGGAGGGGAGGGGGGCAGCCCGAGGATCTCTCTGCACAGCACCTGCCACCTGGCGCTGGACCGCTGCATCAGGGACAAGTCTTGCACCACGGCGCTTACTCCGGTGTTGCAGACTTGCGACGCTTCTAGGTAGGGTTGTCTTCTGCGTAGAGTTCTAGATTTTATCAAATCACCGATCTCCTACGCGATATCCCCTTGAAAGGGGTGGGTTAAACCCTCGGAGGACATGGAAAAGTACGTTTGCAAAACAGTGTAGTCTGTATACTGACACGATAGAAAGAGACGAAGATACATTAAAGGATGTCGGAGAGCCTATCAATTACCGCCTACATGGAATTCGGACAAATAACTTTCTGTAAAACCTAGAGTTGGTGCCCTTGTGTAAACCCTTTATTGGCCACACTTCAAAGCCGGAAAACTTGTGTGGCCTGCTTGATGTTCGAAGTAGCCTTGGAAGGTCACTTGGGTAAAACAGTATTCGTACCTTTCCTTTTTGTAAATCCTGAAGTTGGCAAAGTTCCTTGTCGGATCCTTCCTACAGACCTCGGTGACCAATATGAAGAAATTACACCATTATTTAAGGTATATATTAAGCTTGAAAGACATGGAGAGGTACCTTTGCGAAACGGTGTAGTCAGGACGGTCGACTTTTTACTGACTCGATAGAAAGAGACGAAGATATATTAAAGGATGTTGGATAGCCTATTAGTTACCGCTCACATGGAATGCGGACATTTTTAATAAACATATTTGAACACATTAAACAAAACAATATCAATACAACATCAAAATGATTTATAAAGTCAAAATATCACACAAACACTAATAACAGAAGGTTTGCCTAAATAATGATGGAAGCTTTTTATTGATTTTATGTCTTTATATCATCAAAAATGTGAAAATTCTAAAGTTTGATCAACAATATTTAAATCTGTTGAAGTACCTCTGAAAAGTGATTATTATAATCTTTTTTTGGTATTATTTGAACATTCACGCATAGCACATATCACCATCATGTTTGATTTATTTGTATAATCTCTGCAAGTATTTTAATCAACACAAATATAGGAAATAACCTCAAAATCCGTTGACGTTATTTATGCGACTCGATGATGTGAAGTTAGCGCAGACAGAGAACATCCTTACATACTTAGAAGTGCTGCGATATTATGTGACGACTTTTTTGTCTCTTTCTCTCTCATGGTATACGACGTAAAAACACGGAGAAAGTGATTTATCGCAATTTTTCACATTTTTAATGATACACAAGTACGAGTAAAGACATCAAATCAACAAAAAGCTTTCATCATTATTTAGGCAAACCTTCTGTTATTAGTGTTTGTGTGATATTTTGACTTCATAAATCATTTTAATGGTGTATTGATATTGTTTTGTTTAATGTGTTCAAATATGTTTATTAAAAATGTCCGAATTCCATGTGGGCGGTAACTAATAGGCTATCCAACGTCCTTTAATATATCATTTTCACTTTCTATCGAGTCAGTATAAAGTCGACCGTCCTGACTACACTGTCTCGCAAAAGTACCTCTTCATATATTCTTACTTCAAGGTTCAAATTAGATATGGTCGATATTCCTGTCCCGGTTAAAAGGAACCGGTTCCCAGCCGTCTATATTATTTCTCCGGTGTTTTTTGGGCGAGGAACCGGTTCCAGTTCTTGTTTTCAAATCTCTACCGACTAGTACTTTTTTCTTACTTTTGTCGATTTGTTAGTATTTTTCAAAAAAAACTCCTTCGTGGAACTTTTCTGGCACCAGGAACCGGTTTCAAAAAGAACTGGATAAATAACCGGTTCTTTGCCGGTCACCGGTAACTGGAACCGCAGGTACACTTAATTAGGATATCGACCATCTCTAGTTCAAATGACAAAACCAACAATCAGCCTTAATATTTTTTCATTGTTTATGATGCGCTGTACATTTGAAAGAAATAATTGTACCTCGTTATATTTTTTTATGTGACTCAATTTTTCAGGTGTGACAGAGAGGGGTGTATGGGATCGCTGCGGAACTTTTATCGAACTGCGAACGTGCAGTGGAACTTGGAAATTGCCTTCTGCCTTTGCAAGTAAGTCGATATATTATTCCTAACGCTGGGAAAATAGGGCAACTTTATATTAATGTGATTGATAATTCCACTCTCAATCAAAAGAGGATCTGCAGACTTTTCTTATTATATATGACGGCCTCTATGGTCGAGTGGTAAGACGCTCGACTACGAATCCAAAGGTCGCGGGTTCGAACCCGGCGTGCGCAAATAACTTTTATTTAATTGTCATAAGACATTTCATTCATATAAAATTATACGTGTGGTAGATACTTTAAGTATCGCCCTGGTTAAACGTTGCTTGAAATGGCTTTAGTCGTGTTTGGTGACCAGATCTGAATAGCCAGGTACTTCTCAACCTTCCGCTTCCCCATCTCCTTCCCCTCTCCACTACCTTCAGCCTCACAACATACCCCGATTGGGGATGCCATAGTCTCACTGGCTCTAGACGTTTGGGAGCAGTTGAGACTCTTGTGCGGTATTCACTATAAAAAAATATATTTTAATAAGACAAAGTTGTTCTATAAATTAATATTTTTTTAGTCGATTTTGAGGTTGTCGCTCATATTTTCTGATTCATCATTCGATTTGTGCCTACCAGGAAGACGGAAAACAAGGAGGACCCTTGCATGAACGCCCAGGAGAAGCTGCACCCGGTCTGCGCGCAGAGGGAGCCCAGGGCTCCGCTGCCCGCCTGCCACGTCCTGGCGCAGTCCTGCAGGGAACAGCCTGAATGCAGGTGAGCCAAATCCTTACACACTGACTTCAGAATTAATTCGAATGCAAACCTCGGACAAACCCCAGCGTGTTTTAAATATCATTGTCAAATTTAAACGGCCTCTGTGGTCGAGTGGTAAAGTATACTTAAAATCCACAATTAGTTCATTTAAAAAAATAAATCCGCGCCGGAAAGTCAAAAACGCTTGGGAAGTTTATACCAGAGCACTTAAAAGTATTTTTCGTTTTACAATAAAATTCATAAGTCTTCAGAACCTGTTTGAATTTTTTTTTAAGTTAAATCAATGCTCTCACCGAGTTACCTTAAGTGACAGAAAGTCCCGATCTCGTGTCGCTTGAGTCAATCCTTCTCCCAAATAGTAAATATATTTTAGGGCCAAAAAAGTCTTCAGAATCAAACGAGAGTCAGAGCGTTCGATGCAGAAAAAAAAGAACAGATTAAAACTGCATATTTAACTCATTTTTAACCAAAGTGTCGCTTAAGCCCTTTTGCCTTTCCATCGACGATATTGTATGTTTGCAGCACGTTCCAGTAGATTATCTTTGTATTGCGCTAAAAGAAAGAAAACACTATTCACGTGTTTTGTGACCAGATCTGAAAAGTCAGGTACTTTGCAATTTTCGTCTTCTTCATATCCTTCTCCTCCCCACTCTCTTCAGCCTCTCAACATACTCCAATTGGCAATGTCATATTTCCACTGGCTTCGGTTAGTTAGGACTGTTGTGCGACACTTAAAATATTATTGGCCGTGCTTGGTGACCAGATATGTATACCCGGGTTCTTCCAAACCTTCATCTTCCCATCTTCTTCTCCTCCCCACTTTTTCCTAAATAATGATGGAAGCTTTTTATTGATTTTATGTCTTTATATCATTAAAAATGTAAAAATTCTAAAGTTCTATTAAAAATATTTGAAATTGTTTAAGGACCTCTGAAAAGTGACGTTTTATAATCTTTGTTTGGTCTTATTTGAACATTCACGCATAGCACATATCACCATCATGTTTGATTTATTTGTATAACCACTTCAAGTATTTTAATCAACACAAATAAAAGAAATAACCTTAAAATCCGTAGACGTAAGTTATACGACTCGAATCTCTATCTCTTAGAAGTGCTGCGATATTATGTGAGGACTTTTTGTCTCTTTCTCTCTCATGGTATGCTATTTATCGCAAATTTTCCTCAACACACTAATGTGTATACCTCGTTTGTGTTTGCAGGGGCCGCCTAGAACTGTACGAGCAGTCGTGCGCCGTGGACTCGGTGACGAAGCGCTGCGCCGGCGCCCCCGAGGCGTGTCGCTCCGCGGTGCTGTCCATGCTGGGCACCGACCTGCGCACGGCCTGCGCCTGCAAGGGCACCGACTTCGCGCAGCTCTACGACTGCCTGGGCTGGCAGAGGCTGCTCTGGCTCAACCCTTGCGTTGGTCAGTCAACCATCATCGTCCTTAAACTGAGTTGTTTCTGTTTTCTCCTTACTTGTATCCTTGCAACTCAATGTCCTTACCGTCTACTGAAAACCATAATGTCTGGATTGAGTTTCCACTGGATCTTCTAGAAAACTTGATGGCTGGATTCAATTTATTTTAAATCTTCTGATGAACTAAATGTATGAATTGAATTTTCATTAGATCTTCTAAAAATTCGGATGGCTGGATTAAATTTAACTTAAATCTTCTGTTGAACTCAATGGCTGGATTAAGTTTCCATTGGATCATCTAAAAAACTCTATGGCTGGATCATTTTTTTTAAATCTTTGATGTACACATGCACTATTTTACCCTCAGAGCCATTTATACCAAGAGCGATAGTTTTTCGAAACAGTGTAGTCAGGATTTTTGATTTTTTACTGACTGAGGCGTGACTAGGGTTTTCATGGACATACCTTTTTACATCCATTCCTAGCGCATGACGCCATAATGTATAACCACTTTTTCACAGTATTGTTATCAGCAAAAAAATTGGATATAACCTCGAAAACCGTTGAGTTTTGTCGCATAACAAAACGTTGTGAGCGGAGTCGCCGGAGATGCGGGAGACAGAAAACATGCTTGCATACCTAAAAGTGGTGCAATATTATGTGAAAATTTGTCTTGTATATTTCTTTTTCACGGCTTACGAAGATGTTTTGACTAAAATCATATCAAAAAAACAATTTCGTTTTTTTATTATGATTTTGAAAATTGCAAACCAACCCATTGCCTTAACACTAGAAAAGAAACTTACAAGCAAAGGAATGTCGGCAAATTCCATGGGGAAGTCAATACCATTGAATATTTATATTACGTTTGTTTTTCAGTGGAATCCCAAAGCGACTTTCACATCAAGACCTATGGCTCTACCTCCACCACTATTATAGACAACGGAATCCGCACCATCCATGAAACCATCCCCGAAATGGAAACCCCCCGTCACACCACCGCCGTCATGGTCACCCACCCGACAATACCACCCGCCGTCATTATTCTAACCCCCAAGTCCACCCACTCCAACATGGAGCAGGAAATCAAGAGCGGCCGCAACATCGAGGTGGAGATCGTCAACAACCAGGGAACTAAAGAAGTCGAAGTCATCATCGCGGAGACCACCACCTTGACAACGACAACCGAGGAAGAGACCACGACAGTCGTCGTCACAACGACAACGGAGCGGGAGACGACGACCAGGACAACGACAACGTCAACAACGCCGGAGCCGGTTAAATACTGCGTGGTGCAGAGACCAGAGCTGGACGATCAGTTTGTGCAGAAAGGACACACAAGAAGGGTAATTGAATTTACTTGCTTTTTTAATTACACTATTAACTGCCTTAAACTTCCCCTTACTGTGCTTAATTATTCTTCGCTTTCCGGTGCTGTGCAATCATTACACAGGTAAAAAATGCACTTTTAAATCAGAAAAATAAGGATATTCATAGCCAATTGCTTAAATCAATCATATTTGAAGTCAACAGTGATAATAAATGAAATTTAAAAGCTGAAATCATAAAAAAAAACCATCGGCTGACGCCCACAAAACGGGCGAGGGGACTGCCTCCAAGGGATGTCCGAAAGCAAATGCCAGTAGCTCGAGCTCGAAGGTACTGTGTATTTAGAAGGAAAAAGCACAACTGCTAACTAAAATTTCATTTCTCGAGTTCCCATATGGCGAAGTCAAGTAAGAGTGAGATGTGAATAGCGTCGTATATCCCCGAACGTTCTTCGCTTATCTTCACATCCTTTAGCATTTTTAGAAAGAATATCCCTACGTCACACACTATCACACATTTGATTGTATTGGTGAACTTATTCCCGATTTTCACAAAATATCTCGTATGTGCCCGATAAGTGCTAATTAATATAAATACTATTTGTTCATACAATCCTTTAATGTATTATGGAGAAATACTTAAATCTGAAGCCAGTATTTCTGATGGTTATAAAGATATTAAATTATTAGCAATGTGTAGTAGTTACACATCATAGTTAAGGAAAGGTTAACACAAACGACCAAATGATTATTTTATGATGCAATCTCAGGTGTCGTAATACGATTACAATGATTTGGTCACTAGTAGGGAGGGCCGGCTGTGTCATCTAAAACAGTTAAAACGCTTGATAGTGAACTTAGCTTATAAGTTTGTGTATTTAGAAAGTATGTTTACGAGAGACTGAAAGGCTGATAAGGATATTAAAAGAAGGATGAATGCAGGAAACTCCATTAATAGAGGAATGAACGCTGTTGGCGCTAATAAAAAAATGACCAAATAAGCGAAGCTAGCAGTCCACAATGAAGTGCTTATACTAGCCCTGATGTATGGCAGTGATGCATGGAACTGGTAGAGAAGGGATGAAAGTAGACTGAATGCTGTGGAAATGAAATCCCTGAGGGGTATGTGCGTAAAACCAAGAATGACCGTTTTCAAAATGTGGATATCCGGAAAGAATGCAAGGTTGATGTAAGCGTAATGAATAGGATCAAGAAAGGAACGCTTATATGGTTTAGGAATGTAGAACGAACGAACGAAGAAAGGAATGTGAAAAGAATATGTGACGCGAAGGTGAATGGAAGAAAAAGTCGGGAAAGCCAGAAGAAGACATGGCACGATCAAGTGAATCAAACACTTAAGTCGGGCCATGTGAAGAGTCAGAATATGAGAAGAGTGTGTATGAGACTATCTATGGATGTAAATGAAGCAGGGAGTATAGGCAGAGCTGTATGGCGGCCCGTCTTCTCTGCCTATCACTGCGGGGAAACGGCGTGATGGTTAGTTTGTTAGTTAATATTTTAATCAGTGTTACAAATTATTTTCATCTGTCGCAGCTATACCGCGACGCCGAGCTGGACTGCTCCGAGCTGTGTCACTGCGACGGGCACCTGTCCGTCTCGTGCCACGCCGTGTGCGTGCGTCACGCCCCCTGCCGCACTGCGCTGGCGTTCTACAGCCACGCCGCGCCGGCCTACCAGGCCTACCGCGGCCGCTGCTACTGCTACAGCGGCTCTTTCATCTGCATGCGGCCCAACCCGGGTAAGCCATCTCATCTGTGAAAGACCTCTTGTTGCATTTTAAAATGATTATTTGTTAGGTTCTTACCTTCACGTCTTTCATCCGAGTACCTAACTATCCTACCATTTCGCCATATCGAATTCAACAATACCGCGTTCGAAACAATTGAATATCCGCGTTCGTTTTCGCTTGTTCGTCGGTTTGTTGTTTTGATCTCTTAAAAATTATAAAATAAATGTGGTGTTTTGTAAATAAGAAGATTAAAATAAGTGTGGTTTTTGTGAATTATTTCGGCAAAAAATTTGTGTAGAAAGAATTGAAGAACTTCATCGGTGAGTGAATGGTTTCCGATTTTCCCTTCATCCCATGATATTTTCATAAGTTACAATTAGACACTTTTTATGATCATTTACAGTCTACTATTTTACAAATTCATCTGAAGATTCACGTTCGGTGTTTCATAGCACCTTCAAATCCAAATCAAAGGATGCCAAATAATGATACAGTGTTTCTAACGACCATCTATAAGGTGTGCCACATAGTCAGAATAGTTCTATTTGAGGTTGAATATTGTGCTGATGATATTGACCACCGTAAACTTGTTTATATCCACTCATTCGTATTTTTATTTCTTAAGAAGATAACTGGCGTGACTCTTTTCATGGCTTTTTATGTGGTGGTCATTGTCGTAAAAACGTTACTGTTTAAATACCATGTTGGAACTTTGAACGTTAATACTGATCTTTGTCACCGGTTGTATGTGTCATATTTAAGAGTGAAGTGCAGCGAAGGTCTGCTTCAGTCATTCTCCTGGAGAGTATTTGCGAATTCAGTGGCAGACCTTGGACGAAAAAACAAGTTCCTTAACTGTTAAATTTTCAGGATAATCTCTTTCCCAAAGACGTGGGTCTCACTAAAACAAAACCTGTAGAGTCACAGTCAGTGGCGTGCACTGAGTTTTTCTTTATCAGGGTAGGCAGTAGGAAAAACAGCGAATCAATTTATAATACAGATAGAACAATAGATTTCACTGATTGCTATTGGATTTGTTCTGTAAAAGCCCTGCCTTAGACGCTAACAAAGATACTAACACAAACGAGCAACTTGAACGCGCACACAGCTCACAGCATACATATTTGTGTAGTCTAGTGAACATAGAATAATCTGCTCAGGCGTTGGCGGTGTTGAACATATTTAGTTTTCTGATTTTGACACGTTACAATAGGATGGTCAGTGGGGCGCTCACGGCAGTGCGATTAGCTGAACTTGGCGCATATTTTTGAAAATGTACATTTTTTATAATTTAATATTATTTAATCCAATATAATTCATATCTTAATGCGAGTACGACAGGGTAGGCAGTGCCTGTGTATATATGGAGTGCACGCCTCCGTGCATATATCATCTCATGTTACATAAATGGGGCCTAAAGGATTCCGATCTATACAAATACAGACAAATACTACAAACACCATAACGTATTGTCGAAAAATATCTCTTTCAGAAGTTTCCTGAAAGCATATCTGAGCTGAACCAAGTGACTCCTGATGCCATCGACTAGCTGAAAAACTTCAGAATTCCAATAAAAACTTCACCAACGCTTCTCCACAATACAAAGAAGAAGAATATTTAGCCATCATCGTGCTTGATTCTTCAGAAACTACACTACACTATAAGAAGAATCGTCAATTTCCAACATCAACACGACTATTTTTATGTTTCCAGGTGAATACAGCCTCCCTCCAGGCGTATATCTACTGCTAGGCTTCAGCAGCCAGGACGAGGCTCTCCTGAGGCCCCACACGCGCCTGGGGCTCGAGGACGCCGTCAGAATCTTGCAGGAGTACATGCTGACGCTGGCTGATGAAGGGGTGAGGACTTAACCATACTCAAATTTAATTTTACTTACCATAAACTATCTTCCCGCGTGAGCTAGTGGATGGAGAAATACATAAGTGTGTGGAAGACAACCCCACGGCTAGTGGCGCCATACCCGATTATAACAGTAGCGCAGGACGTTCATATTTATTTATTTATTTATATACGCCCTCATGGGCTTTTACATAACATAGGTATAAAATAAAATAACAGTGACATAAAAAATAACAATGACATAAAAAATAACAATGCGCCCAAAAACATTTGATGCGACGATTTGATTACGCCCAAGAAAATTAACACTAGTATTTTAGAAAGAGGTATGTTATTATAGCCTTCTTGTAACTAGATTCAGTGCAGTTGAATATATCTACTATTTCAGCGATAGAATTACTCACTGCATGCAATCTAGGTACAAGCGAGTATTTAAATGACTCAGTCCTGATATTGTTGTTACATTTAAAAAGAATTTTGGATCGAGTGGATCTGTTGGGTACATAGAAGGTAATTAAGCTAAGTAAATCAGGGCTGTCTATAATACCATTAACAATTTTAAAAATAAAAGTCAAGTCGGAAACAAGCCTCCTGTCTGAAAGTTTTAGTAATTTTAATTCTTTCATTAAATAATTATAATTTATGGTTTCAATAGGTAGACCGAGTTTATAGTTGATGTATCTTAGAAATTTATGTTGCAATTTTTCAATGGAATCAGAGTGGATTTTAAAGTGAGGGGACCAGACAGAAGAATTATATTCGACTTGACTTCGAACTAGTGAAGAGTACAGGATTTTCAATGTAGAAATATTTTTAAATTCATTGGCATTTCGAAGAATAAAGCCTAGCAATTTTAAACCTTTACTTGTTATTATATTGATATGTGAGAGAAAATTTAATTTAGAATCGAAAGTAATGCCGAGATCATTAATTTCATTGACAGATGTAAGGGAAATATTATCAATTTTATAATCATAGTCGAGAGGGTGAGTAATTCTAAAAAATCTGATTGACTGACATTTACTAATATTTAAAAAAAGTTGGTTAAGTTTACACCAATCATGTAACTTATTTAAGTTGACTTGAATGTGAGAACAATCATCTGTGGTTTTTATGAGTTTGAAGAGTTTCAGATCATCTGCGAAAAGCAGCACATGCACATCGTTATCAAATACATTAATTATGTCATTTACAAAGAGCAGAAAAAGTAATGGGCCTAAATGTGAACCTTGGGGTACACCACTTGTTGCTATAAATTTATAAGATAGTTTAGAGTTATTTCTTACTTGAAGAATTCTATTGGTTAGGTAGCTTTTTATCCATTCTAACAAATTACCTTCTATACCGAGTTTGCAAAGTTTGTTAAGTAGGATTTTATGGTTAACCTTGTCAAATGCTTTAACAAAGTCCGTATATATTGAATCTACTTGGGTTTTATCATTAAGTGCACTTGATATGAATTCTTCGTATAGTGAAAGATTTGTTAAACTGGATCTGCCCGGCATAAAGCCATGTTGATTAGGTGAAATGATTTTGTTGAGGTGTATAGAGATTCTATCTAATATTAGTTTTTCAAATAATTTGGGGATTATTGAGAGCATACAAATAGGTCGATAATTAGTGACATCGTGAATATTGCCCTTTTTAAATATTGGTGTTAAATAACTTATTTTCCATAGATCTGGGAAACAGCCGATCATCAGTGATTGATTAAATAATTGACAAAGTGGCTTGGCTAGTACTGACACACAATTAACAAGAAAAATTGGATTCACTTTGTCGGGACCAGCATTTTTTTTAATGTCAAGTGACTTAACATATAGCTATCTCATCCGTACACACATATTCTTTGAATGGCTATCCTTTTCATACGTGAGTGAAACGTAACACAATACGTTACTAGTGCTACATCCTTCGTAACAAATCACTTATTACTTCAATAAATACAATTATTCGACGGTATAAATACAATAAGCTACTTGGACACTGTGAGATAGCGAATGCAGAAATACATAAGTGTGTGAAAGACAACCACAGCTAGTGGCGCGGTACCCGATTATAACAGTAGCGTTGAACATTCATATAGCTATCTCATCCGTACACACATATTCTTTGAATGGCTATCCTTTTCATACGCGGGTGAAACGTAAAACAAAACACTACCAGTGGAGCCACATTTTTCTTAAGATTTGTATGAATATGACGTGCCTTGTATTTTATGTCTATGAATCTAAACTGTAAAAAAAAACGAAATAATATCTCTTCTGTCCTGGCATACATCATTCTATCGATGCCCATGTCTTTATTTCTAATTTACATTCGCCAAATATCGTATAATGAACATTTATGGTGAGACATGATTTAATATTCTCACGGCCAAAGTATTATCGTGGTGGATTTTTGGGTTATTGTGCCGTGCTTTTTTCTCCTTTAGCCAACGGTTTGGATAGCCTTACTATGTCCAACATCTATTCTGATGGTGATGATCTAAAGGAGAAATGAGCACAATAAAGCATAATAACATGGATGGTATTTTGCGAGTGTGATTTAAAGGTTAAACTTTTTGGTGATTTAAAGCTTAAATCTTGGATTGAATCATAAATGTTCGTAACCTTTTTGCAAAAATGTGGTCGCTAGTGAGAAAAGCAATTAATATTTCAACATGCACTGTACAGTGTATGAGTCTAAATCATGTTAGTATTTTTTCTTAATTTTGAGCCTTATAATCATTTCGGGTGGATCACATATGCATTTAGTGTCTTTTCATCTTTCCTCTGCCAGTTCCCTTCCTTTCTGCCATACATCAAGGAAGCCATCCACACTTCATTGTAAGCTGCTAGCCTGCCTGCCTTGTAGATGATGATGTTGTTAGTGGTGATTAACAAATGGTGTTTTGGTGATGTTTTCAGACAAATTGCACCCTGACCCTCTTCAATGTGACAAACGAGAACATGATCATCACGGCTGCAGTTCCTTCCACCCAAAAAGAGAGGGCTACCACTCCACTGCTGCTTCTCGACAATGACAAGGTAAATAAATAAATCTCTTAATCGCGATTCGTTGTGACTCTTGAAGAATCTTGGACATATTTTGGAGACTCCAGCCGGTCTCTGACTGGCTTTCTGATACCTTTTAATAGTCCCCCCTTTTGGTATTGGCTTGTACTTTGTCCAACCTCCTGCGTGTAGGTGAACTGAAAAGATGAACTGACCATCTTTTCAGAGAGATCTCTAAACAATCTTTTACCCTCCAAGCTTAATAAAGAAGTCTTTACTTGTACTTGTAATTGCGCTACAACCTTAATGAATCTTGGCTGTCTCTAGGTAACACTGATTTCTGCATATTTCACTCCGATTTCCGTACTCGAGAATGCGGAGTTGGCCTCCACACCTTCTAGTAAATCTTGGATTAGGTCTCTCAACACTTCACCATTCTGCAGGCGTATAAATAAGCATCTTCGATGGTCAGCTCTTTTTTATCTTTGACGACTCTCTCTTATTTAAATCTTTTTTTATGATAACAATGACTTCTTCTTCGTGAGTTTTCTGGAGTCCAAATTTGGACATAGGCTTGATAAAAAATGTTTCCAGATTTATCGATCCTAGGTGGCTCTCGTTCACTCCAAAACTACAGTTCTCTTAAAATTGTCAGCCTATCTCATCTGTGAGCGACCCACGCCTTTCTTTCCGAACCAAGTACCACCAGATGATTCTGTGATTCTAACGGTCATTTGTAAGTCGTACACCCTGTCGATAGCACTTTACCAAAATCATTATATTTTGTACTTTTTCCAGATTGAATGCATCGGCCTTCTGGAAACCATCAAGTCGAAGATAAACTCCCAGGACTACGACATTTCCTCGCACCTGTTGCTGTCCATCTTCAAGATAGCCGAAGTCGACGTGGTCTACCCGCCCCCCTCCTCCACCGCCTCCCGCGGGCCGGCCGCCATCTTGTTTTACGTGGCGGCCATCTTGTGGGTCGCTATATATGCCCCAGTGTCACACCTAGCCCTGCTCATTCTAGCCACTACATGCACTACCGTCTGCGCGACCGCCGGACTATTTATAGATATTTTTAAGCGATGCACCCACAAACTAATGTTAGACAATGTTGCTTACTGTTTATATATTGTTAGGTGTAACTTGAAGGTGATCGTTTCCCACTTCACACAGTCCGAAGACACGGAGAAATTTGGAAGAGTCATGACTACGCAGTCGAGCGACTCGAAAAAACTTGGTAAGGTCGTGATTACGAAGTCAGAAGATACGAAAAAGGTTGGTGGAGTCATGTTTACGAAGTCAGACGATATGAAAAAGCTTGGTGGAGTTATGATTACGCAGTCTGAAGATATGAGAAAGCTGGGGGAAATTTTGATTTCCCAATCAGGTGACACGGAAAAGCTTGCCGAAGTGATGTTTTTGCAATCAGGCGACACGGAAAAGCTTGATCGGGTCACGACTGTGCAGTCGGTGAACACGAAGGCGCTTGGTATAGTCGTGCTTGCGCAAGCAGGAGGCGCAAAAGAGGTCTTCGGATTGACGATTACGCAGTCTGGAGTCGCGAAGAAGCTCAATGAAGTCATGCCTGTAGCAAGACTGTCTTTTGAAAATATGTGCTTTCGATTCACTTTAATAGGGAGTATTGTCCCTTGCACCATAGTCCTAAGCAATTACTCTAAGTTCAACAATATACATATCAATTTAGCTGTGAAACATGATTTAGACGATAAGGTTATTATATTAAGTGTTACGTGTGTCCGTAGGGATGTTAGAGTAGATGACGGAGGGAGGATGATGAATAGTGGTTCTCTTATAGTCAATTCTGCAGATGTAGCTTTTACCACTAGCGCTCGATCGAAGACTGATGATTTCTTACTGTTTTATAAAGGGTTTTTTGGTGTTCAGAAATATTTCACTTGTTCGCATATTTTTCTAAAAGATGTTTTTCCTGTTGTCGGTTGTCATTTTCACCCTCACTTTCTCGCCGTGATGGCAGGCCGCAATGACCCGGTCGCCATGTTGGAGGATCTCGGTGACCTCTTCATGTTGAGGGATCCTAACGATCGTATTGACCTAGTCATCGTGTTGGAAGATCTGAACGACCTGTTCACTATGTCGAGGGATCTTAACGAGCTCCCCGTGTGGACAGTTCGCAATATCCTAGTCATCACGCTGGCAGCTTTCGACGACTTTCTGTTAAGTCACCGCGATCTCCGCGTTAAATCGACTGGTCAAGACGGCGAGATGCTGCACGGTCGCAACGACCAGGTCTCCACAACCGCGTTGGCAGCTCGCAGCAATCGTATCACCGCGATGTTTGCCCATCTGCACCTATTGCAAATCAAGCACTTGCGGCGGAACGGAGTCGGGGAAGCCTCGGGCACCCCCTCGTCCCTGCCTCCGAGGACGATGGGACCCGGAGACCAGCCCGAGGTGGCCGACACCTCGACCTTTCACCACACATTCGTTAGATAATCATAAAAGCTTTAAAGTGGCTGTAGTTAGTGTCTTGTATATTAGGAGTTAGGATCTAGAAAACATAGATTGTTTCGGTGTACTTCTCATTTCCTATGTCTTTAGATGACTTTGTATACATTTTGCTATAGACGACTTTCTTAGAAACGGAAGAAAACTATTTATATACTATACACCCTACTCACAATCAATTTGTAAACCACTTTCATGCATTTAACCCGCATTTTAACTAGCATTGTGCAAAGGTATCCTGTATGCGATAACAGTATACGTTTAATCACACTTTTATATCTAAAGCATACAGAATGTACTCTGAAGTCGAAATCATCAATTCCAAGGAAATTGACTTAATTTCAACAAAGTATGGTTTTGGAAAAAAATTGAAAAATTCCATAATATTAAAAATTTTTTTTCAAAAGCCATATTTTAATTCATCTGACGACCTCTTTGGCCGAGCGGTTGATATCCATGACTCCGAATCCAGAGGTCACGGGTTCACAACCGGCGTTTGTTTATAATTTTTAATAATAATAATTTCATATGTATAATATTTTGGGCACATTCCAGAAAGCTAAAACACTTTCGTTCAGAATCTTAACGTTGGTTGAATGTTAGCCGTATTTGTTGACTAGATCTGACTAGCCAGGTACTTCAGTTTCCCCATTTTTTTGCCCTCCCCACTCCTCTCAGCCTCACAAAACATCCCAAGTGGGGATGAGATAGTTCCGCTGGCTCCGGGCAGTTGGCACTCTTGTGCGATATTTGAACAAAAAAACTCAAACAACTTCTCCTGAATATCTTAATATTAAAGACAGATTTTTAAAATTTATTTTTTCTAAATCTCGTGTTGTCTCGGATTTGTTAGAAAGATTTCTGCGAAAAAAAAGAGTATTCGTTGTAACATTATCGTTAAAATATAAATTTCACTTCCAACAATTCAGTATGGTGGTTTTAATGCGGGTTAGATTACTCCACGGAGAAAACTACACTAGGTACACGGAAAATGGGTGATGTGACAAAACAGCCTCCGACAAAATCGACTGTACCGTAACTAAGGACAAAACCACTTCATGTTAACGGCCTTCCACCCTAGTGACGAATTTCCTGCAAAGTAATACGAAATTCTTGATTTAATCGAAGATCTAAGTTATAAACCGAAAAAAAATAACAAAACAGCTCCGCTGCCCGGGTATAAATACATTTTTGTATCGATTTTCATGTTCTAAATCCTAATTTATATTCGCTAGATTCCTTATAGTGTAAATATTATAATTATCCATTCGGCTCTCAGATGTTTCACGGAATTGTTAAGTTGTTCATTATAAAGTATTTAGCGTGTGCAAATTATAAATAAAATTATGGAAAAAGATACAAAAAAAAATTACGTTAAAGTAGCAGAGCTGCATTTTTAAGTCCTTGGCGATTTACAGCTTAGATCTTCAATGGAATCATAGAATGCGCAATTCGTTTACAAGGATTTGATCGCGAGTTTGGAGGGCTATTTAAAGCCTTATCACAATGTCACACTTACAAAAGACGTTGAATCGTAGGTCCTTTGCACGCGGGGCAACCAAAACCCAAGTAAAACTGGTTTGCAATAGCAGTTACAAACTGGTTGGCGACCAAGCTTCGTTCACGATGCTACTTAAATTGCTACGACTTCAGACATTATCTCATCTAAAATCTATATCTCATGAAAAAATGTACTACTATGATGGTGAGAGGAGTTTTTATTAATTTTCTCAGTTCTTTCGTAACCCGGGAATGTTTGTCTTACTTTTTAAGGTCAAACTTGAAATCTCGCAGTACACAGTGTTATTCTAATATTTCATAAAAATATGTCTATACGCATGTAATTATAAATACAAGGGTATTTTTCTTGCTCGGACGTGTTGCAATTTTCTCAAAAATTTTGCGCGAGCGACTAGCATTGCGTTTTGCAAGAGACTAATTATGTCAGCGTTGAAAACTGGTTGCGTCGTGTGTGGATCACCATTGAAATACTCAAGAGAGTAACTTGAGATGCAAACTGGTTTTTTTAAGCTGCCCCGTGTGCGAAGGAACAGCAATGTCGACCTTGTAAGCAAGATTTACGAATTGATACCAACGACGTTACATATATAGACACGTTATAGTCTTAGAATATTAACACAAAATGTGGCAAGCAAAACACACACGTTACCAGTAAATTCATCATTCAAATATCGGTCATGTATGACAATGATAGACATTCATAGAATATATGTGCATGAACGAAACTGATCCGAAGTTCGGACCGCGTTCCATACTTGCTTGAAACGACCTCAAGCGACGCGTGACCGTTTAGTACTAAATCGGCTTAAACACCGATCACACCAACTAGCGTGATTATTGCTTGCCACTCTGAAAGCGCTACAACGTGTCTATACATATGTAACGTCATTGATTGATACCCAATTTTTTGCCACAAAAGTAGTGAAATTTTCTCTTTTCACAATTCGAAACCTTTTATATAGGCAGCTCTGGTAAAACATTCAAGAAAGCTAGGTGATATTTGTATCATGCTTGCCGTTCAGGTTCTTTTGTCAGTTTGGAAGATTTTTCATTGAAGCTGTTTTGTCTTCGCCGATTATTTCAATGTACCATATTATGCTTAGTCAAAAAATGTCCATATTCCAATCTGTTAGTAATGTAACATAATGTCACAAGTTGTTGTTAAAGTCAATGTGTTCTGGTGCACTGCTTCTTAGTCACAGCAAAACACGTATCACCACACAAAATATCATAATTTGACGGTACAATTTTCACACATTTTTTTAAATGGTTTTTCATAATATTATACATTCACCACAGCTTTTTACGTTCCATCCACAATAATATCGATGTTACATTTACGGGGAGGTTACTCGGCGCAGTGACAGGCAATGGCGAAACGCGCTCGTCAGCAATATGCGATTGCGCATTGTTCTAGAAATATACAGAATGTTTTACAATAAAGTATCAAATATTTTATGGTAAAATTTCAACACAATTTTTTATACGTTTTCGATATTATTTAGAATGGTTTTTATGTTCCGCATAAAATAATATCGATGTTTCATTTGCGGTGAAATTGAATGCTCGGTGCATTGACAAGAGAAGACGAGTCGCGTCGGCAATATTCATTGCGCATTATTCTGGAAGAAGAATAAAAATCGACACTCAAACTCTAAATTAATCATTTTCGGTTCCAAATCAATAATTTTTGTTTTCAAAATAAAACATATACACGATTTTTTCAAATTTTTTTAGTTAATTAAAGATTGGATCGAATCTATTTACAATGTGACGTCAGTCCTGATTTTTTTTTTAAATGCATAAACAAATTTCCGGATATCTATTTATTACTCTAGTTAAAATGTTTGATAATATTATCTACTAATGTTAAACAAAAAATTAAAGTTTCTATAAAAAACATATCATCTCGATTATACAATTTACGAGTAGATTCTTCTCGAAAAAATATATTTGTTAAAATAAATTTAAAAATCTAAAATGGCTGTTGAGGTTTGAAAAAATTATAGTAAAAAAAAACTATTTTAAAGAAATTCTTTCAACTGACTTATTTTAAATACGGAATGCTTTGTACTCGTATTTTAATATATGTTTTAATTGTACATCGCATATATTATGTTATTGATGTCTCAACGCTAAACGCATAAATTATTATAATACAAAATATACAAACATATCAATTCACGCACATGCCTATCAATTTGTTTATAATATTTTCAATAATATTGTCGGGGTTGTCATCCAACGGGTTTCCATTTTTTTTCGGAAATCCTTTAATATAAAAATTGGATTTCCGGAAATCCGTTTTTTAATGTCGTAATAGCGTTTTCTTTGGTCTCAATCTGGAATTTGGATTTGTTATGTTTACTTGTTACTTTATTACTACGGAAATAAGTTGTTACCATAAACATAATGACCATAGATTTCTTTCATATTTTTAACCCTGTGAAAACCGAGTATATACTGGAAAAAATGTTGGAAACCCGTCGTTACGAAAATAGGATGACACCATTGCATGAAATTTCATTTTAAGGGAGTTGGTATAAATCACAAAATATGATATTCTTTTAAAATACAGTTTTTTTTTCTAGCTCACTTATGTATGTTTATGATTATACAACTGCATCAAAAATGTGTATTTCACAAAACACATTTGTTTGTTTTATGGATGATTTTTATAAAGCAATATAATATTTCGATATAAAATATATTGCATTCACTGAGAAACGTATGTATAAACAAAATTCTAATAACATTTTTCTTGTTTGATTGGAAATCTAATTATGTATGTATTTTAAATTCTGTTAGAAAAATGAAACGCTGTTATATATAAATATACATTTAGAAAAAAAAACTGTCCCAAAACTTGTACGCTAGTCGACTTAACATTTTTATAAAAAAATACTGACTTGTGTAATTATTTAGCACTTTTTACAAGTATTAAACTGCATATCATATTATAAAAAAATATCAAAGTCAATATATGTTACAAAATCATAAACATATCAAAAATGTGATCATAAATGGAATAACTATAAAATTTCTATACATGAAGCTACTGCCATAAAATTACAGATATAATATTATATATCTTTTGTGACTTTTCAAAGAGCTTTTCTACACAAATTAATGTTAGTTTGGCTAAATATCTCATTATAACAAAACTGTTTGTAAATTTACGCTGATGGAGCTATTTTGAAATTGTTTTTACTTTCTTTTCCATTTCGAAAAATTCTTTTAATTTAAAAAATCAACGGAATTCTTTGAAATCTCAGACCAAAGAATGTCTCTTATTATCGGTTTCCAACTGATTATTTTTACATTTATTATTCTTATTTATCAATCTTTAGAATATTGTTAATTTAAGTCTTGCCATAATCTCAAAACATGTTGTATTCATTGAAACTTTCTACAAGCTCCTCTCACTTGTTTTTTTTTTAATCATTAAAAAAATTGATGTAAGCATTCTGTGTTTGGGGAATCTTTTCAATTAAATTAATTAAAAATACAAGCGGTAATTATAATACCTAATATCGTTGAATGTAGTATCTTTTAGAAAACTGTTTATTCTCTTATTCAAAACACATATAATTTTATTGAAACAAACAAAATTATATTGATAAAATCTTGGAGAGGTTCCTAGCATGTTGAAATGATTGTGAAACATATTTGTGACAGTCGCATAGGTATGTGATATCTCATATATGATACAGTAGCGATGTTAAAGGTTAAAATAATATCTTATAAAATTTGGCATTACGTTAACAATTCTGAATTTAGTTTTGAACAAAATATTTGTGGAAAATATTATTTTTGCAGCTATTATTAGATGTGGTTTTACAATACCTACATACTTTGTTTTAGAAAAATAGCGTATAATTATAGCTTCCTTATTGTGAATTGACAACGTGAGAAAAGTAACGCATACATATCATAAAATGTGAATATTAATTTAAGTATACTTTGTGATGTTTATTTTTAGTGAGATGTTTGACATAATTATAAAAACTTAGAGATTTGTTGTAATTTTAGCAAAAAAACTGTAAAGTTATTAGTGAACCTTGATTCATGTCGTTCATTTCAACCGGAAATAGAAATATAATTAAACGTTGAAAGTCACAAAACCATTTTGAAAGTTTGACTCAATTCTGTAAAAAAATGTTAAAACAACTTATTTATCGTTAATTTTTTAAGATGTGTACTGTTTATCTTGTGGAAAACGTCAAGAAACCAATCTAGGACAAAACACTATAGAAGTATACAACTGTGCTGCGGATAGAGCTTTGCATACCTAAGGGTAAAAATATATATGGAGGAAGAGCCAAATATTTTTACCCAACCCTTACAAATTTACGATAAATCACTTTCTCCGGTTTTTTTACGTCGCAAACCGTAAGAGAAAAAGAGACAAGACAACTTTTCACATAGTATCGCACCACTTTTCGGTATGTAAGCATGTTTTTCGTCTCCCGCGTCTCCGGCGACTCCGCCCACTACGTTTTGTTTTGCGACATAACAGGACATAACTCAACGGTTTTTGAGGTTATATCCTATATTTTTGTTAACAAAAATACTGTGAAAAGGTGGTAATACAAATAAACGAAACATTATATCGAAATGTGCTATGAATGGATGTAAAAAGGTGTGTCCATGAAAACTCTAGCCACGCCAGAGTCAGGAAAAAATTAACAATCCTGACTAAACTGTTTCGCAAAGCTATCCCTCCTGTTTATTATTGTTCTGAGTTGCATACCAAGACAAAGATTGATCAAAATTGGGGAAAAAAAAATTCAAAGAATTGTGATATTGATAAAAATGACAGTTTCTGAAAAGTTTTCGGTAGCTTAATTGGCCAAGACGTCACTCCCGGATAGAGTAGAGGTTCCCAATTTAAGTCTCGGTTGCGACCTAGTCCTTTTTATCTTCTTAATTTTCTTCTGATTCATAATTCGTTAAAAATTATTGACATTGTTTCAACAACTAAACTTTCAACATGTTTGAAACAATCCGTCACAATTTCGTACAAGTTGACTTTAAAAAATATTAAATTTTGATTTGATCTTAATCTTTTACGATAATTTGATCCACACATCTTCGACCATCGTTAACCTTCCTGATTTCGGATACTTCTTTATTGTGTTACAGTAACCACTAACTTTACAATTACGTAAAAGAATTTTAGAATGGTTTTGTGATGAAATGTCAACCTAAAATGTGCACCTCTATAACTGTATCAATTTATTTAATATCAAAAATACGCCGCAACGTAATCTTCTTTTGTGTGAAACATATTTTTTAAGGGTAGCTATGTTTATAATAATTACGTTTTATTTAGACTTTATGTCCTCTAAAAAATGAGCATAAAAAAGTGTTCATGATTTTGTAAACATTTTTTCTAAAAGTTTTATAATTTGTTTTTATTATTTCAGGGTGACATTGAAAGAAACAATCGAGGTGACATGTAAAATCAAAAAAAAAAACATCTGAATGTATTGTCAATTCCGAACAGTTATTGAGATCTAAAAGTGGAGATAAACCTGTAATAATGGTATCACCGTGGTAAGAAAGACCACCATTAAAAATCTATATTTTTCTTTAACTGACTTTAGCCATGTTTAGTGACCAAATCTGAATATCCAGTTTAACCAACCTTCCTCTTCCTCATAATTCAGTCTCAGAACATACTGCAATTGGGTGTGCTAAAGTCTCACTAGCTTCGGGCAGCTCAGACTCTTGTGCGATATTTACAAAAAAAAAAGATTTCTGACAAAATTTGATTTATGTGTGCACTTTTTGCCGTCTAAATAATAGCAACCTATTGCAGACCCCGCCCCGGCATTGCTCTTCCGCAGCGATACGGGTAGATTTTTACGTTTTCTTCCGTTTTCTAACATAATTGTATCAACGTTTAAGAATTGACACAATGTTCAGAACCTTTTTTACGTAGAATAATGTGTCACATTTATTAAGTCCTTTATTTAGCATCAATTACCAGTCACCCTCTATCATTTCACTATATTATAAATACGGTATCATTTAAGAAAACTGTAACTTTTTTTTTATTAAAAAAATATGTTTTTTCTCAAAACCAGTGGTTCTCAAAGTGAATATGAAAATATATTCAGTCTCTGAATGAACTGGCATCTATTTTTCACACAGACGTTTGCACCTTATAATAATCTAATACGTGTACTCGTGCGTCATGTTATATACGACCCGTATCAAGTCGTGTTACATATGTGGTAGAAATATTCCAACGGTTATTGTTACACAAGCTTTTCTATGCAGTATCGTATAAAACAAATAAAACTATTCACAAATAAACAGCATCCATTATTAATGTACGCAAAAAACAAACACTTCGAAATTCGTTAAATATATTTAACTCTCGAATTTAAAAGATGTTTTCAAAAATTGAATTAAAAAAAAACAGTGCTTACCCAGATTTACTTAAGCACTTCCAATCGGGCTGCAACATGCAAGGTGAAGGTTGGCCAACCTTAGATAGGAGAAGGAAGCAGAATGAGAACAACCCAAACAATTTAAAATCCAATCCTTTCGTAATTTTGCAAGTTTGCTTCAAGTGGTAAAGGTCCGTAAAAAATGCGCCGCAGGTCATTTTTTATGGTTTGTTGAATAGTTGGCTGTATTACAGCACTTTAGAAGGTTACGGAAGGTCACCACTTTCTGTAATTTTGTCCGAAAATTGCCCTGATAATTGCCAACCTCCGACAAGAGAGTGTAAAAAAAATTATTGGGGAAGCAAAGGATTCTCAAATCTTCAGTTTAGGAACGAAGTATTGTTAATTTTCTTTTACCGGAACGGTGTTTATTTTAAATTTCATGATCCGGAATAACGTTCCGGTTTTTTCCAGTTGAACCTCTGAGCACATGAAACAGAAGGTCTGAAAATTTGGTTAAATTCTGAAAAATTCTAATCTCTGTAGAAACTTCAAACGTTTTAGGCAAACGATTCTGTTTGTATGTTTGCTACACAAGGTAACTTGACTGCCCACGTGCTATATGATATATCAGGAACTAACATTTGGATGCTGGTAGAATTCAGAACTCCTTTTGTGATTAATTAAAAGTGTATTAAATGTTTATCTTGCAAGAAAACTTTTCTAACGATAGCCAGAGAAGACGCTCTGTAACATTTCCTGTAAAAGTGTATGAAATAAATCTGTCCAATGTCAAATTCTTTTTTTCATTTTATACCCTTTTATTATGGTATACGAGGGTTATCCAGAAATTAATTAAAATCCACAGGATACTTCACAAATAAATTAAACTATTTTTTAAACGTAATCGCCGTCGAGATCGAGACATTTCTGTAGCCGGGGCACCAGTTTTGTATACCAGTGTCACAGACCTCCGCCGCCAGCTCTCTCAGCCACTTCCTCGACCTCCTGATCGTTGGAAAAACGTTCCCCACCCAAAAACTCCTTTAGTTTAGTGAAAAGGTGATAGTCCGAAGGCGCCAAGTTGGGTGAATAGGGGGGGTTGGGTGACAATATCCCATCTAAACGATGTCAGCAGCTCCTGTAAAACTCGCCCGGTGTGGGGTCTGGCGTTGTCATGCAGGAGGCTGGCTCCCTGGGTCAGCATTTCCCTTATGCAGTTCTGAATGGATCTTCTGAGTTTTTTTAGGGTAATGCAGTAAACCTCTGCATTAATAGTAGTCCCTTTAGGCATAAAATCCGCCGAAAGTACCCCCTTACGGTCCCAAAACACAAAGGCCATGACTTTTCCGGCTGAATGGGCTGTCTTGGACTTTTTGGTGGCTGGGGAAGATGAATGACGTCACTGAAGTGATTTTCATTTGGGTTGTGGGGTGTAAAGACGCACCCACGTCTCATCCCCCGTCACAATAGAGTCCAGAAAAGTTTCTACTTCCTATGCAAAACGATCCAAAAATTCCGCGCGGATCTCGCACGGACGAGAGGTGGCGGGAGCGCGCGACGACCTCTCCATCAGAAGAATTTACTGTGACTGAACAAAATGGCCGACAAACACGCGGGACCAAACAAACTGACCATTGGGATCCTCCCTACACGCCAGATGCGCTAACTTTAAAGTAAAAAAAAAACAATTTCCTGGCTTCAGGAGCCCTTGTAACCTTACTTTCTTGATGACCGTCGTATTACCGCAAATCAATTTTAAACTATACTTTTATTGATAATTATCCAGATATTTTTTTCAATGAGAAGCATTATGTTGAAATTCAAGAGGAGCCAAGTAGAGTGAGAGTGGTAAGCAAGTGGAGGGTAAGTAGGTACTAACATACAAATAAAAATAAAATAAATATATAAGGTTTTTCTATTTTTTTGTAAAAGTGTTATAAATTTGATTCTCATTAAAACTTAACATTTAGCAGGTATTATGTTGTATGGCACTTTATTCACTACGATGTTTAATAAACAATATAAATACGTTTTACAGTAAAGCTGGTATAATATAAAATAATTTGAAATGCAGAATATTATCGAAATATATAATAATACGCATTATTTTAAACTTAATACTGAATTATATGGACTTTTCAGGTTTGATTTTGAAGCGGTAACTATTTAAGATTTCTAGCTACAAGTTAATTGTGAATACTTTTGCACTGCAGCACCACTGTTCAAGCTTTAAAAAAAGCAAACTGACGCATTAGCACTTACGAAATGTATTCTTTGATCAATTTAGTATTCTGTAGTAATTTTTGCTACAAGCTAAACTCATGTGACAGCCTTTAGCACACTAGCTCCCTCTGCAAGCAACCTTAGACCAGCCCCGGCTCTATTACCGGAAATCCATTTAACTAGCCGTGTAGAGCCAGTTGACTAGCATGCATTAGTTACGGAAGTCGAGCGGGAGACGATAGATACATTGAGATGGTGTACGATGCGAAGCCATCTTGTAGCAAGCAATGACGTTACATATATTATAGACACGCTGTAGCGCTCTCCGAGTGGCAAGCAATAATCACGCTAGTTGGTGTGATCGGTGTTTAAGCCGATTTAGTACTAAGCGGTCACGCGTCGCTTGAGGTCGTTTCAAGCAAGTATGGAACGCGGGCCGAACTTCGGATCTGGTTCGTTCATACACATATATTCTATGAATGTCTATCTTTGTCATACATGACCGATATTAGAATGATGAATTTACTGGTAACGTGTGTGTTTTGCTTGCTACATGTTGTGTCAATATTCTAAGGCTATAACGTGTCTACATATATAACGTCATTGGTAGCAAGCCCTTTTTGTAAACTTTAAGCATATCTAATGGCAAATCGAGGCGGAAGGCTTTAAAATGTTGATAAATAGGAATATACCCAAAATACCCTGGACTGGTAGGGTAACCAAAGTGGAAGGTTTTCGTCGAATGACCAAAAATTGTGGAATTGGACTAGCCGTAAAAAAATGAAAATTCCTACATCTTGGTCATAATATAAAGATTACCCAATTGATAATCTAGGCAAAGATTGATGGAAGTCCAACAATATAAGAAGTATGAACCTCATGACCTCCAAATCTTCGTGACTGGAGCAAACGCAGTTCTGCGAAATTGTTCCGTGCTCTAGCCTGCACTACGAAGATTTCATGATGAAAGCCAACATCAGATATGAGAATACTCCAGAATAAGAAGAAGGCCTATTTTTACAGAGTTGTTCATAGAAAGAGCTATGTTAATTACCTCCTCGTAAGGTAGAAAGAAGAATAGGTGAATTGGGAGCAAGTCGAAGGCAGCTGACGTTACTGTCACAATCTCCAACACAAATGGGAGTGTGCACGACCCAAATATGACTATTGTCATTCAAATTTCCTCGGGGGTCTTTGGCTGGGAAAAGACAGAGAGGTCATCTAAAACATAAGATGGGCTGACAGTTCAAAAAGAGCTGCTGACTTTGGATGGCTGTGAGCTACAAAGAATCGGCCAAACTGGACACCCCCGGGGAAGGCCTATTTCCAAAGCTAGATGCCAAAAGGCTCGAGAAGACCAAGGTTTTTGTAAACTTGGACTAGGCAGAACGATTGGCTGATGACTTAGAAAGAACTGCCGTCTCCAGATGGGTGAAAAGCGCCAAGAATATGCAAAACTAGACACACTTTAGGAAAGCCTATGTCTGAAAGCTGAACGCTGGAAGGCTCACGAATAAAAAAAGGACATTTGACATTTTTAAAGGTTGGTGGATTATTTACTTCTTCTGAAAGCAGTTTTATTAGGTCTTTGAGTTGGGTTTGGCTATAATTTCCTTGGACCGTTGAATCCGTACTGCGTTACTTTCCTCGTGGCTTTATCATCTTCATGGCCGGGGGCGGAAGCTTGGCGAATCCAGAGTTGTCGAAGACGGGCAGCAGGTCGCGCACCCTGGCCGAGATGGAGCCTCCGATGACCCTGGAAGAGATTCGGTTTATATCGTGAGCTTTTGATTTCACATGAGCCTTGGTCACTTAAAGGGATTGGTGAACGTGGTGCAGTTCATCTTTATCTTTCCAAGTGCAAGTGTGTATGTGGGGGTTATGGGTCTAGCAAATGTAACGGGTTACTGTTTCGATGAAAAAGTTTGTTATTTTGTTGGTTACCGAGGCTTTGGGGAAAATGTACACGTGTTAGAATCATTTCATTGTCGCGGTATTTGGATTAAAATGTTTCTGGCAGATTTTTTGTATTCGAAAGAGTCACAAGAGTTCCAACTGCTCTCAACCGTCTAGAGCCAGTGAGACTGTGGCATCCTCAATCGGGGTATGTTGTGAGGCTGAATGTAATAGGGAAGGGAATAAGATGAAGAAACCGAAGGTTGGGAAGTAGTTGACTATTCAGATCCAGGTGATCTCCACATCACAGATGAACTCCTACCGTGGAGGACAATGTTTATACAATTTTGTAAATAAACATGAAATTAAGTAAATTTAAAAAAAATTAAAAAATTTTAAAAAGATCTCAAGCAACGTTTCGATTCTGAATGGTGGTCTTTCACCAGGGCAATACTTAGAGTATCTACCAACAACGTGCTACAAATATATTATATATCGTCGCTGGAAACGCAAAAGGGCTTAAGACGGCCTGCGTGGTCGAGTGGTAAGACCCAAACCCGGCATGCGCAAATAAATTTTATTCAATGAATATGTGCCATAACACGTTTAATTGATATAAAATAAAATATAATATATTTGTGGCACGTTCCGGAGTGGTAGATACTCTTAGTTTCGCCCTGGTGAAAGACCACCATTCAGAATTGAAACGTTGCTTGAAATGCCTTTAGCCGTGTTTGGTGACCAGATCTGAATAGCCAGGTACTTCCCAACCTTCCCCTTTCTCATCTCCTTCCTCTTCCCACTACCTTCAGCCTCACAGCATATCTCTATTGGGGATGCCATAGTCTCACTGGCTTTAGACGGTTGGGAGCAATTGAGATTCTCGTGCGGTATTCACGTAAAAAATAAATTTTTTAAAAAAAAGCGGCACTTTGGTGAAAAATTAGTTGAATATGCAGTTTAATGAGTTTTTTGAGCATCTATGCTCTGATTCTCAAGACTTTTGTGGGCCTACAGTTATCTAAAATATATTTACATTTGGGACTTTTTTTAGATTTTTGTCGCTTTGGGTGACTCAGTGAGAGCATTGAGTTACCTGGGTTAACTTTTTTTTTTCAAAATCCAACCAGGCACTGAAGACTTAAAATGCTCTGGTGTAAACTTCCCGAAATGGCGCTTCAGCCTTTTTTCCTTTCCGGCGACGACATTATTTTACATAAATTGAATGTGTCATGACACAAATCAATCAAATGTGTTTGCGCACGCCGGGTTCGAACCCGCGACTTCTGAATTCGTAGTCGAGCGGCTTACCACTCGACCACGAAAGCCGTCAGATGACGAGCACCAAGAGAGAAATTTATGGACGGTATCAAGGAGTCACCCAACTTCAACGCGAAGACCAACAACTGTTGAAGATGTCTCTTCCGTCTAATTGAAAGTTTTTCTAACCTGCTCGGCTTGACGATCTTGGCGGATTGCTGCGGGGAGGCCAGCTCCGTGGGGAAGAAGGTGGCGCCGTAGAAGTCGAGCCCGTTCTGCAGCAGAATGTTGCACTCCTCCACGGAGGCGAGCGTCACGCGCACCGCGTACCCCGGCGAGGAGGGCGTAGGCGGCGGCACCAGGGTCACGCTGGGCACCCCCGAGCCCGGCGAGGGTTGCACGGAGCGCTCCTCGGGGTCCGCGAGGCTGGTGCGGCGGGCGCCTATCTTGGGAGTAGCTGAAATGAAAGATATAAAGGGTAAATACATTCGTGCGAGGCATCATGTGACGTTTTACACACCGAAAGTCAGACTTCCTCATACAAATACACGCTAATACGAGATATATTTATTGAGCTTTTTAAAGCGATGGAACTATTCAATGAAGCTGCCTTTACCTTACATATATTGAGATGCACATATACAGAGTTCTGTCACTATCTCTTGATGTACGTACAAGAGTGACCGTGACGCTAGCACTACACGATCGTTCAACCGTCCAACTCCCAACTGGGTTTGGATTTGGACAGCCGGACGGTCGTATAGTGCTAGCATTAGGTACATAACGATCTGAGTTTGAGTTTTGAGTTTCCTGTATTCACTCCTCCTTCAATATCCTTATCAGCCTTTCCGTCTCTGTTTAACATACTTCCTAAATACACCAACTCATCTACAACATATTACACTATTGTATTTGAAACACGAGACTGGTTTTAAAACTTGAGTGAATGGTTTCCAGTGGCAGCAGTTCCTCTCGCGTGCTGAACTATGTCGTTATTCCACGAACGAAAATGGCAAAGTGAGCAGAATGTGTTATGTCTATGGTCTTATCGTAAGCAAAAGAGAGAAAATTAACATCTCCTTCAGTGATTTTTCTACATACTCTGCTAGTCAAGAAATGCAATTTGAGAAGATTTTCCAAGACAAACTAACAATGTGAACATGTTTTCTTTCTCCGCAACAGCCATCATCTGAATCTAAGCATTAGGAATCATTATTCATCAATTATCACCACCATCTATCGCGATGAACGGAATCCCAAAGACCTCCTTAGTAAATATTATTACGGGTGTTGTTTGACTGTGCGCTTGACGTCAGCTGTATCCTGACCACCTCCACGATGGAGGAGAACTTGAATAGGGAGTGACGGACGTCCTCCTCGGGAAGGTCGTCGGGAATGTCGAACACGTACACGGTGAAGGTCTTCTGGGGCCTGCAGGGGATGATCACCTGGAAGCAGAAGGACATCATTATACAAGACGGTCGAAGGAGACCAAAATAAAATTGGTCCTTCAGAAAAGCCTTCCGTTGATATGTTTGAGGTGACATTTAGTAACCAGCTCAAGCATAAGAGTATATAGATATCAGTTGTGAAAACCTCTCTGAAATCACATTCGTCAAATTTGGCGTCCCACAAGGATTGTTCCTGTGTCCAACATTATATTCAGTGCACATTAAAGGGTGATAAATCCGATAATTTCAAATTTATAAACGAATAGCAATCTTTTAAACCTCAGAGCAATAACATGCCAGGAAGGAGCACTTCTGTAGTTGGTATTGATGATTTTTGCCTGACTTGGGCGTGGCTAGGACTAGGGCTAGGATATTTATGCATAAATTCATAGCACATGTCGACATAATGTTTTGTTTATTTGTATAACTTGTCTCTTTCTCTCTCGTGGTATACGACGTAATAACCCGGAGAAAGAATAAAATATAAGCCTTTACTAACCTTTCTGTAGAACCTGGAGTTGGTGACCTTGTGGAACCCCTTCCTATAGACAGCCTGGTAGTCTTCGAAGTCAGAGAACTTAAAGAGGATGCCGGTGGCCGTCTTGGTGAGGCTGAAGCAACCCTTGAAGGTCATCTTCTCGCAGATGGTGGAGGCCTTCTCCATGGACAGGTCGTGCGATGGAGTCAGCAAGAAGGCCCCCTTGGTCAGGAAGTGCTCCGAGTCGGATAATTCGGATTCAGAGTCACTCTTGACCATGGTGTGGATCTGCTCTTTCCAGTGAGCGTCGTTCATCTGGAAATGTACAATTATATTTTTTATTATCAACTTGCTAATTTTCACGGCCTCCGTGGTAGAGTGGTAAGACGCTCGACAACGAATTCAGATGTTGCGCCGTGCGCAAAATATTTTTTTTATTTAATTTACGTGTGTCTTGATTGACACATTTTTTTATTATTTATTTTGACAAATACAAAATGAAATAAATTGCTCCGTGTCTGTCTCACTGGTAAATTCTTGTGTCGAGACAGACGCAGGGTACACAATGATATAACAAGGTGGAACATTAATAGCGATAAATATTTAAAAAGACTTAAGCAAGGAATAAACTATATCCAAAAATACACATAAAAAATATTTATAGTATATTTGCCGCACGTTTCAGAGTGATAGATACTCTAAGCATCCCCTTAAAAAAAGACGACCATTCAGAATCGAAACGTCGCGTCGCTTGAAATGGCTTAAGCCGTGTTTGGTGACCAGATCTGAATAGCCAGGTACTTCCTGAACTTCTTCTTCCCCTTTCCTTTCCACATCGACTACCTTCAGCCTCACAACATGCCAGTTAGGAGCAGATGGGACTCTTGGAGTGGGAAACCGAAGGAGATGGAAAAGAGGAAGGTTGCAAATTATTAAAAGACTATTCAGACCTGGTCACTAAACAAAAAAGTAATTTCAAGCAACGTTTCGATTTTGAATGGCGTCCTTTCACCAGGGTGATACTGCACGTATCTACCACTCGAGAACGTGCCAATATATATATTTTATTTTTTATTTTTTTTCACTACTACTCCCAACCGTTTGGACCCAGTGAGACTATGGCATTACCAATCTAGGTATGTTTTGAAGCTGAAGGTGGGGATGAGGGGAAGGAGATGAGGAAGAGGAAGGTTAAGTTGTACCTGACTATTCAGATCTGGTCACCAACCACGGCTAAAGCCATTTCAAGCAACGTTTCGATTCTGAATGGTTGTTTTTCACCAGGGCGATACTTAGAGTATCTACCACTCTGGAATGTGCCGCAAATATACATTATAATATTTTATACAAATTAAATTTGTTATGAAAAATATTAATTAAATTTAATTTAATTATTTGCGCGCGCCGGGTTTGAACCCGCGACCTCTGGATTCGTAATCGTAATCGTACCACTCGGCCACAAGGGCTGTCAAGTCAAGTTCAGTTCTACTATAATATATTATTCGTATATTAATTATATGCGGGAAAAAAAATGCGCACGCCAAGTTTTGAACCCGGGATATCAGGATTCAGAACCTAGGAACTTAACGGCTCGACCGCGGAGGTTGTCAAGACTATTTAAATTATTTTCCAGCACATTCGAGTCGATGTTTAAGAAAAATTCCACTAATTAGTCAAAAATTGTGGACTTATGTAGCACAGTTTTGTGATATTTCACCTTAAGTGCATATTTATATATATATATATATATATATATATATAAATATATATATATATATATATATATATATAACTGTTCCTCTGTATATATACGTATATAATCGCACACTTTGTATTTTTTGTTTAGTTTAATTTTGTACCCTGATGATGCCAAGGCTAAGCGAAATCGGTCGGTTATAAAAAATAAATAATATTTTTTCAGTGCAGTGATTGCTTTTTACGAAAATATAGTTTTATTTTTTATAGTTAATACCGCACAAGAGTCCCAACTGCTCCCAACCGTCTGGAGCCAGTGAGACTATGGCATCCCCAATTGGGTTAAGTTGTGAGGTTGAAGGTAGTGGGAGGGGAAGAAGATAGGAAAGAGGTAGGTTAGGAAGTAACTGGCCATTGAGATCTGGTCACCAAACACGGCTAAAGCCATTTTTAGGCAACCTTCGATTCTGAATGGTGGTCTTACACCAGGGTGATACTCAGAGTATCTACCACTCTGGAACGTGCCGCAAATGTACTTTATATTATTTTATATGAATTAAATGTGTTATGACACATATTAATTAAATAAAAGTTGAAGATATATTTTTAACTAACTAACCATCACGCCGTTTCTCCGCAGGGGTAGGCAGAGAGGACAGACCGCCATATAACTCTATCTTGGAACACACTCCTTGCTTCATTTACATTCATACATCGTCTCATACATACTCTCCTGTTATTCTGACTCTTCACATGACCCGATTCAAGTATTTGATTTACTTGATCGTGCCATGTCTTTCTCGGGCGTCCTCGACTTCTTCTTCCATTCACTTTCGCACCATATATTTTTTTAACACTCTTGTCTTCGTTCATTCGCTCTACATGCCCTAACCATCTAAGCGTCCCTTTCTTGATCATATTCATTACGCTCACATCAGCCTTGCATTCTTTCCGGATATCCACATTTTTAATACGGTCACACATGATTTTTCCGTCGCACATCCGTCTCAAGGATCTCATTTCCACAGCATTCAGTCTACCTTCATCCTTCCTCTGCCAGTTCCATGCCTCAATGCCATACATCAGGGCTCCATTGTGGACTGCTAGCTTCGCTTCTTTGGACAATTTCTTATTTGCGCCAACAGCGCTCAGTCCTCCATTAATGGAGTTTCTTGCATTTCCTCTTCTTTCAATATTCTTATCAGCCTTTCCGTATCTCGTAAACATACTTTAGGAAGATTAATTTAATTTTCCAGATGTTCTTCCGATGTAACAGAATATCGTTCATTAGGTGCATCACATAAAATTCCTCCCAAGGATGAGAACGGGCGGCCCATCCTTTAAATAAGTCCATTGTTCTCGCATAATTATTTCTTAATCGACTCTTTAGACTAGGCGTGGCAAGACTGGTTCTCCATTCAGTCGAAAATCACTTCCTGTATTGGCCACTGTGATGAATTCAGCATTCACTACGACATGTCGTAAAACGCATGATCCGAAAAATTTGGTGGGACGGAGTCGAAATTGTGCTGCCATTTTCAACTGTCGAGCACTGAGCGTTGCTCTTCGAGCTTGACGATTTGCGCGGCGGGCGGTATACTCCTTGGCTCTGGGCTTTAAAGGTCGTGGGAGGGTGAGAAAGTAAAAAACATTAAATACGCTATTATGTTTTTTAATGTGTTGTATACATAGAGTTGGTAGAGTAGTACCTATCCAAGGCAGTGAAGTCAGTTTTTGACTTGTTTTTGATGATTTTAACCTGACTCGGCGCACCTGGGCGTGGCTAAGACTAAGGCTACGGTATTTATATATCCATTCATGTCACATATCGACATAATGTTTTTGTTTATTCGTAAAGCCACTTTTTCACAATATTTTCATCAGCAAAAATATAGCATATAACCTAAAAAACCGTTTAGTTGTGTCAAGTTTAGTGGCATAATAAAACATGTGGGCGGAGTCCCGCCGTGAACCAGGAGCTTAAGATCATTGCGACAGTATATAGAAGCGGTCTATGAAATTTGCTGTCTCTTTCTCTCTCATGGTGTACGACGTAAAAACCCGGAGAAAGTGATTTATCGCAAGTTTTTGTAGGTTGGGTAAAAATAATCAGCCCTCCCTCCATATATTGTTACTTCAAAGTTGTATATTTTTGCACCGCGTTCTAAAGTGTATGATTTTTTATTTATTTTAATATCGCACAAAGGTCCCAACTGCCCGAAGCCATTGTGACTATGGCATCCCAATTGATGTATTTTGTGAGGCTGAAAGTAGTAAAGAGGGGAATGAAATGGTGAAGAAAAAGTTTGAAATAGTAATTAAGTTGACCAATCGGTAGGTGAGTGGACAAACGCGTCGGATTCCCACCCGGGTGTGGTGCGTTCAATTCCTCCGCTGGCTAAGTCCTCCATCATTGCACAAGCAACATCTTCCGCTTATTATGATGGCGGTAGGAGTTTTTCAAATTTTGTTAGGTTATTCGTAACCAAAGAATGTTTGTCTTTCTTTTTAAAAAAAATTAAAAAAATAAATAATAATCTAGCTATTCAGATCTGATCGCCAACACGGTTAGAGCCATTTCAAATTTTGCACTGTGCTTTAGATATGTTTGATGACCATATTTTCTAAATTAAGTTCTTCTTAACCTTCCTCTTTGCCATCTCCTTCCTTCCGCGCTGTTTTCAGCCTCACAGCATACCCCAATTAGTAATAAAGTTATTTTATAACGGATGTCGATTTAATTTTAATTTTCATTTTGTATTTCCTTTACTTGCTGTGATGGTTACTAGGATTCAAAAAATATATTTTCGAAAGCATCTGAGTTATTTCCAATCGATTATTATTATTATTATTATAAGTGCCTGGCTATATTCAGCTCGACTCACTAAACAGCTATTGCATGTCTCTCACCGGGGTAGTACTGAAAGTGCATTTTTGGTATTTATAAAGAAATAAGTTAAAAATATTATCACTCAACAAAATTATTCCGCCTGAAACAACAAAGTTCGATTTTGTCTAATATATAAATGAAGCGCCATTTTGCGGCGAACATTCGTTTTTTCATCTCGCCTTTTTGCCTTTGACCGTTTGTGGCGCAGTCGCGGATAGAGGCGTTGATCTGTGTCTATCGTCAACCTGAAATCTCGACTTATTTTGACGTGAACGATTGCAAATGATTTTTTAGGTTTTTTAATTTTATTCAAACAATAATTATTATTATTTTAAATTTTGAAAAAGAACCTTTAACTTAATTTTTTTTTTATTTAAAATATTATATTATAAAAAATTTAAAAACCTAAAAATTAAAATAGAGTTCTACAAAATAAACTTTAAAACCATAAATAAATGAATGCAAATGACTTTTGATTTATTCAACGCCTCGCCGATTTATTTCTAGGATGGTGTGTCATTGCAAAGCAATTCGAATAGTTTGACAACCATTGTGCCGTCATCTGTTTCAAAATCGTATGGAGTTCTAACCAGACTTCATAGAAAAATTTAAAAAATAGCACTTAACTGTTATGACTATGTCTGCAGATAGCTTTGGTCATTTTACATTCACAAGTATTTTGAAAAAAAAAAAACTTCATTAGCCGATTTTTAAAACATACATCTGGCAAACAATTGTTTTTTTTTTATTATTTGTTTATTTCTATAGTGAATACCGCACAAGAGTCCCAACTGCTCCCAATAGGTTAGAGCTAGTGGGACTACGGCATCCCTAATTGGGGTATGTTGTGAGGCTGACGTTAGTGGGAGGGGAACGATATGAGGAAGAGGAAGGTAATAAAGTACCTGGCTATTCAGATTTAGTCACCAAACACGGTTAAATCCATTTCAAGCAACGTTTTGATTTGAATGGTGGTCTTTCACCAGGGCGATACTTAAAGTATCTACTACTCTGGAACGTGCCGCAAACATACTTTATATTATTTTATATCAATTTAATGTGTTATGTTTTATATTGGCTATTTAAAATGTATTTTCGAACGGCCGGGTTTGAATCCGCGACCTCTGGATTCGTAGTTGAGCGTCTTACCACTCGACCATGCAGTCCGTCAATATATGATAACGTATCTTATATTGAGTAGAGTATCTTCTTACATAGAGAATCTACGCTCTTGCTCACGCCGGGTTTGAACCCGCGACCTCTGAATGCAGACCGTCAAAACAAAAGATTCGTTACAAAAATCAAAATTAATCAGTTCGTAAAACTTTCAGACTTGAAAAAAATGTTCAATTCTTAGATTGTCTTAGATTTCTACAAGGATTTTCCCCATAGCATTATCAGTTGGGGTAGTGCCACCTACAATTCCCTGGAGCCTCTAATAAACATCCGAAAATTATTTCTGAAAGTCATCCTTAAAGTTTCTTTAAGGACGAGCACTGAATTTGTTTTTGAGGAGCTAAACGTCCTAAACTTGAAACAACTATACTCAAAAAATATCCTATTGCGCCAATTTAATAATGTCCATATGTTTGATAAAGGAAAATTTCTAGAACCTCAAGGCAGTCACACATAAAACTCTTTAATATCCCATCCTATAAAACCGCTTACGGACAAAAAAGTTTTAAGTGCAACGCCACTAAGCAATTTAATAATCTGCCCAGCACCATCAGAAACATACAAACCAAAAGCTCATTTAAAAGCAATATCATTACTCACCTTCAAAACTAAGTTTAATTTAGTTCTTAATATGTAGATTCTATATCTTCAAAATTGTCATTTACTTATATTATTTTTATTATGTATGTACTATATTTTCGATATTAACATGTTACTATGCAGCTATAATAAAAACACTTTTGCAAATTGCCATCCCAACACAGGCTTATGCCTAGTGGGATGGGCAATTTACCAACAAATAAAACGTATGTCCTAGTAAAATTATGGTATGAGCACAAAACACTGTAATTAAAACAAGACATACCTGGTGCTTGGCGCTATCCGTCGATCCCGTTCTGGGCCCGCTGCCCGTCCTTCCCCGGGCAACCCCGGGATTTTCTTCCCTAGAAGACATTTTGCTCGGATACACCTCTCTTTCACTTTCTCCGACTTCTCCGAGTACTCCGACTTCCCCGACTTCTTCTTCTGGCTCTTCTTCGCCTTGGTCGTACCCGCGGGGCGCCTCGAATGGCATGCTACGGACACGGCGCGGCAGGACGGCGGGTCCCGAATGGCGCAGCTCGGGGCGAAACCGGTATTTATAGGCTCGCGGGGGGCGCCTACTGCCAAACTGAATCGACCGAAGCGTGGGCCCGTCGATTCGCCGCCGCTCGCGCTCATACCGCGAAACTTCCGGGGGAACGATCGAGAATTATTGAGAAAAGATTTACTTATTGATTAATTAAAATTAAAAAATATTTATTTAAAAAGAAAAAATTGCCACAAAAAAAACATATATTCCAAGATTGTCTCATATGAAGTCGTCACATTTGAAGTTGTCACATTTGACGCTGTCTCATTCGACGTCGTCACATTTGACGTTGTCACATATATAAAGTCGTCACATTTGAGGTCGTCGCATTTGACATCGTCACATTGAAGTTGTCATATTTGACGTTGTCTCATTCAACGTCGTCAAATTTGACGTCGTCACATATGAAGTCGTCACATTTCACGTCATCAAATTTGACATCGTCACTTTGAAGTCGACACATTTCACGATCGTCACATTTGAAGTCGTCGCATTTGACATCATCGCATTTGACATCGTCACATTGAAGTCGTCAAATTTCACGATTGTCACTTTTGAAGTCATCGTACTTGACATCGTCACATTGAAGTTGTCACATTTGACGTTGTCTCATTCAACGACGTCACATTTGACGACGTCCAATATGAAGTCGTCACATTTCACGTCATCAAATTTGACATCGTCACTTTGAAGTCGTCACATTTGATGATGTCACACTTGACGTCGACATATTTGACGTATCACATTTGAATTCGTCACACTTGACGTCGTCATATTTGACGTCGTCACATTTAAAGTCGTCACACTTAACGTCGTCATATTTGACATCTCACCTCACTTTTGATAATGTTATGAGGCTGAAAGAGTATAGAGAGGAAGGAGGAAGAGGTCAGTTGTAATGTACCTGGTTTTTCAAATTTACCAAATATGACTAAAGCCATTTCAAGCAACGTTTCGACTCTGGATAGTGGTCTTTCACCAGGGTGATACTGAGAGTATGAAACGTGCCGCAAATATACTATATATTATTTTATAATTTTAATAACTTACATCTGCAAATGCACAAAGAAAGGGGTGTGAAAAGAATATATGACGCGAAAGTGAATGGAGGAAGAAGTCGGAGACGCCCAAGGAAGATATGGCACGATCAAGTGATCCAAATATTTGAGTCGAACCATGTCAAGAGTCAGAATAACAGAAGAGTATGCATGAGACGATGTATGAATGGTTATGAAGCAAGAGAGTGTGTGCCAAGACAGAGTTGCATGGCAGTCCATCCTCTCTGCCTACCCCTGCGGATAAACTGCGTAATGGTTGGCTGGTTAGTTAGTTAGTTACATCTCGATGATATTTTGTGATGTAATTAAATTAAATTAATTTTAAACAATACATCTTAAATTGCCATCAAATAGATCCCTGAAAGGATCCAAATAAAGCCATGTGTGACCGAATGCAAGGCCGTTGAAAACTGTATGAATAAGTTTAAGAAAGTGACGCTTCGATGCTTCTGATACGTACAGCGGGTGGTTGAGGAAAGGAGTGCCTTGAAATATATTACCAACCGCAAAAAGTTGGTTAGAATTCGTTTCGAGAAAACATAGCACGTTCAAGTGAATCAAATACTATGCGTATTAGAGAATGTACGAATGTGGATAAAACAAGAAGTATTTGGCTGAATGGACAAGTTTTGAATGGAAAGGCTTTTTATACATCTATAATGTATGGGTGGTAGATACTCTAAGAATCGCCCTGGTGACATACCACCACCCATAATCGAAACGTTGCTTGAAATGGCTTTAGCCGTGTTTGGTGACCAGATCTGAACAGCCAGGTACTTTCCAACCTTCCTCTTCCCCATATCTTCCCCTCCCTACTACTTTCAGCCTCACAACATGCCCCAATTGGGGATGCCATAGGCTTTCTGTCTCCGGGTGGTAGGACTCTCGTTTTATTTTTCATTTTATGAAAATAACGCAGACTCCAAACTGCTTGGACCTTGTTAAACTACGGCATCTCTAATTAGGGTATATTTTATGGCTGAACGGAATGGGCAGGGAAAGGAGAGAGGAAAGAGGAAGATCGAGAAGTACCTGATTTTGTCACTACTACGATAAAGCAATTTTTGACAGTACCTACCACTTTGCACCGCAAATGCACTTCAAATTATTTTCATCAAATGTGCAGAAATACACTGTTGAATTTGGCAGCCACCTCTAGTCTGGAGCCCCAAAACACCAGAAAAAAACGCTAGACTGTGCAGAAACGGTCGGTCCGTTTGATAGATTCTCCTATCTCAACAAACGGATTACAACTTTTGGAGCACAGACGTCAGGTGGCAATGCTGTCTTTGTTCTACCGGTATTTGAATGGAAGATGCTCCCAGGAACTTGCGTCATTGACCCTTTCGGTACCGGTGCACAGCCGGGAAACTCTCCAAACGCGCGCCCGACATTTGTACACGGTTGAAATTCGATACATGAGAATGAATCGTACGACTCATTCTTGTGTTTAACAGCTCGACTGTAAAATGATTTGTCAGCATCTGTGTTTCCTCCCTCCTATAACATGATTATCTTCAAGACCACTGGTTCTCTCCTCCCTTTCCTAAAAAAGACTCTCCACACAGCATCCTCAAATATATAGTTAATGAAAAAATAATCTTCTTTAATTCGAATGAGTTAAATGAATCGATCGATAACTATAATATATTACAGTTAGTCACTGTCGTATGGTATTCGTTATTTCCTGAGTTATGACAGTGGTTGACCCCGATGTGACGAGCTGTTCCCACGCTCTCAGACAATGGTCGACATAATTACTGTGCAGTTAAATATATTTCATTATTTCTTACTGCCGAAACAAGGGTGATCAAACAAGCAAATCGATCAATAATTAAATATTAAAAAAATAATATGTTTCTTTTTTATAGCGCTCTGCCAGTTGCATGCCTCACCGCCGTCAGGGTTGGTATGAGTACTCCATTGTGGACTAGCTTCGGTATAATCGCTACAGATTGGCGTTTGATATGTCTAGGTATCCGGAGCGCAGAAGTAGGCGAGTGATTATTTCATAACATTTAGTAACGCATTTAGTGCGGAATTTAATTTTAATTCATGCCTATTTTAACCTGACAAATTTACTCTGCCGACTTCTGCGCTCCGGATACCAAAAGCGTTAAGAAATTCCCGAAACTGACGAAAAATCAATGAAAATTCTTGAATAATACAAGAAATAATTCCAACGAGTTACCCTTTCACTCGCTTGTGCTCCTGGTATTTTCTGCCTGTATTTTAGAATAAATCAACTAACTAAATAACTAACCACCGCGCCGTTTCACCGCGTAGGGAGAGAGGATTTCTCGCTGTACTTTAGAATAAATCAACTAACTAACTAACCATCACGTCGTCCTCCTCGCATACACTCCTTGCTTGATTCACATTCATACGTACTCTTCTGTTATTCTGAGGAAAATAATAATTCATGAAAAATATATTAAAGAAATAATTAATTATTAATGCGTCACCCTTTCACTCGCTTGTGCTCCTGGTATTTTCTGCCTGTATTTTAGAATAAATCAACTAACTAACTAACTAACCATAACGCTGTTTCCCCGCAGGCGTAGGCAGAGAAGATGGACCGCCATACAACTGTGTATTGGTATACACTCCTTGCTTCATTCACATTCATACATTGTCTCATACATACTCCTCTGTTATTCTGACTCTTGACATGGCCCGATTCGCGAATGGTCCGAAAACTCGGCTATCTGGAGAGTATTCATTTCTACGTTTCTGATCTTCGTCATCGACCGTTTTATCTCCCGGACGGAAAGAGAAGGGAAAGAGGAAGTTTTGGAAGTACCTGGCTATTCAGATCTGGTCGCCAAACAGGGCGAAAGTCATTTCAAGAAAAAAATTATGATGGTGTTTCACCATTATGTAATTAATTTAATTTTCTATAGTCACACCGCACAAGAGTCCTAACTGCTCCCAACCGTCTGGAGCCAGTGGGACTATGGCATCCCCAATTGGGGTATGTTGTGAGACTGTCGGTAGTGGAGAAGGGAAGGAGGTGGGGAAGATAAAGGTTGTGATGTACCTGGGTATTCAGATCTGGTCATCAAACACGGTAAAAGCCATTTCACGCAACGTTTCGTTTTTGAATGGTGGTCAAATCAAGCCAGATTTATTTAATATTTATCGGTTAGTAACTGAATTAAATAGAATAGAAGAGGATGTATGAATGTGAATGAAGCATTAAGTGTGTGCCAAGACAGAGTTGTGTGGCATTCCATCCTCTCTGCATACCCCTGTGGAGAAATGGCGCGATGGTAAGTTAAATAATAAATGGAAATCTATATAAAAATGATTTTATTCGTAGGGTTGGAAAGCTCTATTAAAGATTAGTAGCTGAGTGGACAAATGCATCGGGTATCCACCCGGGCGTCGTGGGTTCAATTCCTCTGCTAGCTAAGTCCTCCATCATTGCACAAGCAACATCTTCCGCTTATTATGATGGCGGTAGGAGTTTTTCAAATATTGTCAGGTTATTCATAACCCGTATAGGTTGGTCTTTCTTTTTTTTATTTTTTTTTTATTTTACTGTCTCGGGTTTGAACCCTGGATTGGTGCAAGTATCAACCTTTAGAGTACCCAAGTGGAAAATACGGTGCTTAAGGTGTCCAATAGGCGTATCAAATAAACAATCTATGAAGATTGCGACTCGATCAATTCATCTCGAGTCCGACCGACTGTTGATACCGAAACAATTCACTGACTTATTGTTTGATATTCTTCTAACTATCGTATTCTGAAGTTTTCATATATTGACGGACTGCATGGTCGAGTGGTAAGACGCTCGACTACGAATCCAAAGGTCGCGGGTTCAAACCCGGCGTGCGCCAATAACTTTGATTTTGATCAATATGTGTCATAACAAATTTAATTCATATAAACATAATAAAAAGTAAATTTGCGGCACGTTCCAGAGTGGTAGATACTCTAAGTATCGCCCTGGTGAACGACCACCATTCAGAATAGAAACGTTGACTGAAATGTCTTTAGCCGTGTTTGGCGTTAAACAAACATTCCTCTCCCCCATCTCCTTCCCCTCCCCACTACCTTCGGTCTCACAACATACCCCGTTTGGGGATGCAGTAGTCTCACTGGCTCTAGACGGTTAGAAGCAATTGGGACTCTTATGTGGTATTCACTAAAAAAATATATATTTAATTACTTTCTTTTTTTTAAGCTGTGTAGAGTTAATAATCCTTCCTCCTTCCTCCTTCCTCCTTCCTCCTTCCTCCTTCCTCCTTCCTCCTTCCTCCTTCCTCCTTCCTCCTTCCTCCTTCCTCCTTCCTCCTTCCTCCTTCCTCCTTCCTCCTTCCTCCTTCCTCCTTCCTCCTTCCTCCTTCCTCCCTCCTCCTTCCTCCTTCCTCCTTCCTCCTTCCTCCTTCCTCCTTCCTCCTTCCTCCTTCCTCCTTCCTCCTTCCTCCTTCCTCCTTCCTCCTTCCTCCTTCCTCCTTCCTCCTCCCTCCTTCCTCCTTCCTCCTTCCTCCTTCCTCCTTCCTCCTTCCTCCTTCCTCCTTCCTCCTTCCTCCTTCCTCCTTCCTCCTTCCTCCTTCCTCCTTCCTCCTTCCTCCTTCCTCCTTCCTCCTTCCTCCTTCCTCCTTCCTCCTTCCTCCTTCCTCCTTCCTCCTTCCTCTTTCCTCCTTGCATCATTCTGTATGCACCTCTCCACGAAATAAAAACTCTTCAGAAATACGAAAAACCTCCCAGATTTCAGTTGTGTACCAAAACAACTAGTTTCTTTTAACAAACTTCTGCCTCACGGAGTGTGAAAAGAATAAATGATGCGAAAGTGAATGGAAGAAGAAGTCGAAGACTCCCAAGAAAGACACGGCACGATCAAGTGAATCAAATACTTGAGTCAGGCCATGTGAAGAGTCAGAATAGCAGAAGAGTATGTATGAGACGATATATTGATGTGAATGAAAAGAGTTTGTGCCAAGACAAAGTTGTATGGCAGTCCGTCCCCTCTGCCTACCACTGCGGGGAAACGGCGTCATGGTTGGTTAGTTAGTTAGTGGAAAAGTGTACCAATTTTCGGCTTTTTCAATTTTAATCGTTTATTTCAGGAATGTATTTCATCATTGTTAGTGCATATTGCATGTTTATTTCTGCATGTTTCAATACATGTCTAATTATGATAAATTAAAAACACAGTTTTGTTGTGACTGTGTTATGGATTATTTGGTACTAAAACACTTTTGCACTTTCTTTGTATTTATTGTTTAGTATGAAGTTTTTCTAGAGTAATGTCTACACCAGAAGGGTAGTGTTACTCCAACTGATATTAACTGTGTCCCAAACTAATTGAATCGTAAAAAGTAATTGATGCATATAGAATACTTGGAGTTTATATAGTGGTAGAATAATCAATGTTTACAAGGTAACATCAGTGGGGGTTTAACATAACGTTTCTAATAGATTAATAATACCCAAATAATTACATAATAGTTCATCGTAACAAAAATAGTTTTTGAGTGATAACGAATTTGTGGGAATAATAGACAGTCAGCCAAATAGGTTCAAAGTGTTATCAATCGCTGTATGGGAGGTACACAACAACTGCGTAAGTGTGAATACCTTTTCTTTTCGTGCAGCTTTTTTCGTATTTCACAGTGTGTCCCACGCGCCGATGAAATAACTCTACAAAATACGTTTTTCCAATTTGCCGATTACCAGTTAATTGGTAGATAAAATTACTGTCCAATTCTGCGGAATACTTTCGAGTGGGATTCCCAGTTTGTCACATAATCCCATTGAAGTGACTACGTTTCATGGTTTTCAAGGGAAACGATAAAACCTGCAAAGTAATGCTTGCTCGCAAGAATCGTCTTATCGCTAAATGACGGCCTCCGTGGTCAAGTGGTAAGACGCTCTACTGCGAATCTAGAGGTCGCGGGCTCAAGCCCGGCGTGAGCAAATACATTTCATAACACATTAAATTCATATAACATAATATAAAGCTAGTTCCAGAGTAGTAGATACTCTAAGTATCGCCTTAATGAAAGACCACCATTCAGAATCGAAACGTTGCTTGAAATGGCTTTAGCCGGTTTTGGTGATGAGATCTGACTATCCGATCTGAATATCCAGGTACTTCTCAACCTTCCTCTTCTCCATCTCTTCCCCTCTCCACTACGTTCAGCCTCACAACATACCCCAATTAGGGATGCCATAGTCCCACTGGCGCTAGACCAGAGGTTCCCAAACTTTTTTGTCCCGTAGACCACTTGTCGATTTTTTCTGTTTTGTATAGACCCCCTGCTTTCCTAGTGTTGATTTTTTTTAGCGTTGGGAAAAACTTCAAAGTTTTGTGAACGCTTCAGGAACTGCTAGTTCTTTGAAATGAACCCTTCGCGGTGAACACTTCAATTGTAGTGGAACTCGTCAAAAAATAGTACTAGTCGGCAGAGATCCCAAATCGAAAAGTGCTAGCAAATCAACAAAAATTCCTCTCCGAAAAAAAGCACTAGTCGGTAGAGATTTGAAATCGAAAAGTACTAGCAAATCAGCAAAAAATCCTCCCCCAAAAAGTGCTAGCAAATCAACAAAACTTACCCTCCGAAAAAAAAGCACTAGTTGGTAGAGATTTGAAATCGAAAAGTACTAGCAAATCGGCAAAATAATTTTTTTTTATTATTAATATAATTAGGGAATTAAAGTCCATTATAAGATAGTATTACGTAAGTACCTACATAGGTACTATCTGTGAGGTGGATTATTACATTTGCGGGAAGCCAACATTTTGGTGACGGCCTGCCTAAATGGAATCCACTCCCGTGGACCCCCATTTACGTCTCATGCACCCCCAATTTTTTTTTTTCATTGACGTGGACCCCTTGCAGGTCGGAATCGACCCCTGGGGGTCGATATAGACCACTTTGGGAATGACTGGTATAGACAGTAAAAAACAATTTAATCATAATATTTCATAAAAATGATGTATTAAACCAAGGATAATGACATTCAGAAACAATGAATTGCTGTTCCTCAATCGTCACAATACTAATTATGGTAATAATTCTCCAATGTCCAGAATGTCAAGACTTGGTAACTCAAGCCGTGGTCTTGAAATTTTTGGCAGCAGTCTAAATGATTTTTGTCATTCTTTACGACTCTACCAAAACATTGACTAGCCCATGGCTTGAATGTTCTCTCTTATGTTTATTTTGCCTTATTTTTGTCATCGCTTCATTTATTATTATGTATATGCTATTCCTTCTCTGTTGTTCTTTTTTTCCATTTCGTGTTTTAAATGTATTTTTTGTAATTGGACTTTAGTCCGTTAATTTATAAATAAATAAATTTCAAGTAACGTTTAGATCCTGAATAAGAGGTACTCTCTTTCACCATGGTATTCAGATAATATAATCTGGTAATGTTTTCAACATGGTCGCCGCATCTGAATTTCGTGAGAACAATGACATAACCTTGTTCGGGAGGACAACAAATGAGTTTAGTATGTGGGATCGATTGACAAAGTAATAGGACTGTTTTAATTGCAGTTGACAGGCCCTGACAGGATAATGAGACCTGAATTACGTTTGAATGTTGTAAAAAAACCATTGTTAAAAATAAACTAAATCAGGGGCGTGCAATCCTTTTTTTATTCTAAAAATTGTGAAATTATTGGACTCATTTTCTTATTGAATTTGAGAAGTTTACACTACAGCACTTTAAAAACATCCTCATTTACTGCACTTCAGGGTTTTATTTTTTCTCCTTTGTTTCTATTTATAATTTTGTATCTTATATTTACTAAGTGCCTAAAAAAAATTTACACTGTATTTCTTGCTATGTTATATTGTTTGATTTATATTGTTTGATCTTCTTTAATTTCCATTGTCCCAGAGTGAGTTTTTATAACTCTTCGGGATTGCTATATATGTTAGCAAGATATTAATAAATAAAAAATTTAAAAGTTTTTTTTACAATAAAATTCATAAATCTTCAGCACCTGATTGGATTTTGAAAAAAAAAGTTAACGCAATGCTCTCACTGAGTTACCTGAAGCGACAAAAAGTCCCAAACTTGTGTCGCTTGAGTCGAGCCTTCTCCCAAATGGTAAACATATTTTATATGGCTGAAGGGCCACAAAAGCCTTCAAAATCAAACGAGAGTCAGAGCATTCGATGCAGAAAAAAGAACTGATCAAAACTGCATATTTAACTCATTTTTTATCAAAGTGTCGCTATCACATACACAAAACAGACAATAAATAAAGAATCTTAAAAAAAAACAGTCCAAAAAAGTAATTTAAAGTTAATTAATGATATATTTTTATAATAATAATAAAAAACATTACATTTATATAGCGCAATTTTGTGATATATCACCTCAAGTGCGCTCTACTAAGATAAACTTGAGAGTAAAGATTTTGTGACTTCATTCAGGGGGCATGTTCTTAAAATGACTATTATATAAATGATAAAATAAAGTTATAAATAATCATATAGCTAAAATATTAATCCTAATTTAATTATGCAACATAAATATAAGATTTGGGTTAGATATTGCTAAAATATAACACACAAACAGGTAACAGACAGCATATATGCATTTAAACATTATAAATATAAGATGTTGTATGATGTAAGAATTAGCTAGAAGAGCATTGAACCTGCGACGCCTAGGTGGGAACTTTTATCTACAGACCACTCAGCCACTAACGGGTGTAACCAGTGCATTTATAGCTAGTTCGTGCTTAAACTTGTTATAAGTCATGAAAAATATCCACATTTCCTGCGAGGGCAAGTTAGTTAATTAACCTAGTAAATCTTCCCAGGGGCATCACCATTGGTAAGTTAGTTCTGCACCTGGGAAGAAACAGAAGCTTGTGTTGGCGGCCTCGCGTGAAATTTTCAGGGACATTTAATCCAATTTCCGACAGGATTTCAGGTATTATTAATACACCATTCAAGATTTTTATGTTATACCGCAGCCAGTCAACGTATTGTATCCCATTTCGAGAATGTTGTGAGGATGAAAAAAGGGAGTATGGGAGGGGGGGTGATAAGGGGAAGAGAAGGGTTGGTAAATATCATTGTGCAGATTCAGTGAGTGAAATAAATATGTTGCTCTGCTGCCCTAAAACGAATATATTTTTCTAACGATTTCAAAGTTTTAATTTCTAATTTATAGCTGCCAAATACCTTAAAATGAACATAATTTTTCAGTTGGCTTCCGAAGTAATGAACATACATTTTTTGTTAAATACCTCGGCAAAAAGCAAAGCACGCCACTGCATTGAATACGTAATATTGAGATAAACCTTGTTAAAAACAATCGAATACATTCGGGTTCACTTGCATAACTGGAAACAACTTTAATCGGTGGATGTCAATATTCTCTACGACAGCTGTATAGCCTTTTTTAGTAAGGTCGATCCAAATTTAAAATCCGCATTACAATGGGCACACAAACAGCGTCCATACATATCAAACAATATAATTTCCTTGTGCGTGTGACATTTTCAAAATTAAAACAGATTTTATCAGATTATAAAGTTAATATTTTCACATCCAAACAAGCGATTCAGTTCCTACCTATAATATATTTTATTAGACGAATATTTTTTATTACATGTGTTAAATTAAAGCATTTTTATGTATAGGTGCAAACATAGACATAAAAAACATGACACGTCATATTCATACAAATCTTACGAAAAATGGAGCATTAAATGTTTCACCCGCGTATGAAAAGGATAACCATTCAAAGAATATGTGTGTGCGAAAGAGATAGCTATATGAAGCGTGTTTCGAAGGTATGTCTCGTTGACTTGGTTTAGTGCAACCAGGCGCTTTGTCTCAGTAACGTATCTACATTATTTAATTCATCCAAGGGTGTTACTTGACTCGCCTAGAAAAAATAATAGTTTACCATATATTTATAGTTTTTGTGTTCAATTTGTAGAACTCCATTTTATTTTTTTATATAATTCAATTGAATTAAATTTAATATTATTATTATTGAGTTCTGCTATTTTAAGTTTTTTTTTTTTGTTTTTAGTGACAGCTGTTTCGGCGTTTAAGTTTGCAAGACAGTTTTCAAGCAAGACAGTTTGACAATGGCCTTAAACGCCGAAACAGCTGTCACTAAAAACAAAAATAAAAAAACTTAAAATAGCAGAACTCAATAATAATAATATTAAATTTAATTCAATTGAATTATATGAAAAAAAATTTAAAAAGTTTACCATATAGAATATATCTTCTAAAATAATTATATTTTTATGGTGAATACCGCACAAGAGTCCCAACTGCTCCCAACCGTCTGGAGCCAGTGAGACTATGGCATCCCCAATCGGGGTATGTTGTGGGGTTGAAGGTAGTGGGGAGGCAAAGTAGATGGGAAGAGAAATGTTGGCAAGTACCTAGCAACGTTTCAATTCTGAATGGTGGTCAATCACCAGGGCGATACTCTGAGTATCTACCACTCTGGAGCGTGCCGCAAATATGCTATCAATTATTTTATACGAATTAAATTATGACACATATTGAATAAATCAAATGTATTTGCGCACGCCGGGTTTTAACCCGCGGCCTCTGGATTCGTAGTCGAGCGTCTTACCGCTCGACCACGCAGGCCGTCAAATGTAGGTAAGGATTCGAAAAGTTCACACACGTACAAACGTACGTACTCGCAAAGGAAATTATTATATTGCATAGTAATGTATTATTACCTTGCTCAAATTTCCAAACAGCCACAGATAGGCGGGGGTTTTTTATTGGTGGCCAATTTATAGGACTAAATGATGGGCGGCCTCAGACGAGGTTAATCTAATAAAGCTCACTAGGCGGAAAATTATTCTAGAATTAATTTGTTATAAGATAAGTCATAAACAAATACCAAGTGCCAGAGGTTATTCAGAATCGAAGCGTTGCTTGAAATGGCTTCAGCCGTGTTTGCTGACCAGATCTGAATGGCCAGGTACTTCTCACCCTTCCTCTTCCCCATCTCCTTCCCCTTCCGCACATACCTGAGGTTCACTGCGTTCAGTATCACACAAACAGTCGTTCGACAGACAAGCTGTCACGGGAAAACGGGAGCTTTCAACCGAAATAATGTGAGATAGCGAATGCAGATATACATGGGTGTGTGGAAGACAACCGTTTCCGTACGTCGTACTCTACTTGGCTAGTCGCTCAGTAAGTTCGTCGGGAAAGAGAGATTATAACAGTAGCGCGGAACGTTCATATAGCTATCTTATCCGTACACACATTCTGTTTAGTATTGCTATCCTTTTCACAAGCGTTATGAGCCTTAGAACATGAATCCAGACCGTGCTATATTTATCGTTCGATTTGTATTTGTGTCTTGTATTTTATGTCTATGTATCGACCTGGTGAAAGACCACCATTCAGAATCGAAAGTTGCCTAAAAAATGGCTTTAGCCGTGTTTGGTGACCAGATCTGAATAGCCAGGTACTTCCTAATCTACCTCTTTCCCATCTTCTTCCACTCCCACTACCTTTAGCCTCACAACACACCCCAATTGGGGATGCATAGTCTCACTGGCTCCAGACAGTTGGGAGCAGTTGAGACTCTTGTGCGGTATTCACTATAAAAATAAATTAACTAATAACCAAAGAAAAACACCCGTTCAAATGTCTAACAACTGTGTCTTGGCACGCACTCCTTGCTTTACTCACATTCATACATACTCCTCAAAAGTTTCTTGAAATAACGTTAGCCGTATTTGCTGACCAGATCTGAATAGGCAAGTAATTCTCAACCTTCCTCTCCGCATCTCCTTTCCCTCCCAACTACCTTCAGCCTCACACAACATACCCCGATTGAGGATGACTGGCTCTAGACGGTTGGGAGCAGTTGGGACTCTTGTGCGGTTACAATAAAAAAATATTAAAAATTGTGTTGTCCGTCATCAATTAAAATACTTATAAATTAAACTATTGAAATCAAAGTCATAAAAATAATTAATATATTTATTTTGAAATAAATAATTATATTGAAAATACAAACAGAAAATACCAGGAGCACAAGCGAGTGAAAGGGTGACTCATTGAAATTATTTCTTTAATATATTTTTCAATAATTTTCATTGATTTTTCGTCAATTTCGGGCATTTCTTAACGCTTTTGGTATCCGGAGCGCAGAAGTCGGCAGAGTAAATTTGTCAGGTTAAAAAAGACGTGATTTAAATATAATTCCGCACTAAATTTTATAAAATAATCCCTCGCCGACTTCTGCGTTACCTAGACATATTAAATGTTATTAATGTCCATAGTGGAGTACTGATACCAACCCTTATGTATGGCAGTGAGGCATGGAACTGGCAGAGGAAGGATGAGAGTAGACTGAGTGCTGTAGAAATGACATCCCTGAGGCGTGCGTAAAATCATAGTATCACCGTAAGGTTATTGCATAGGATTAAGAAAGGGATGCTTAGATGGTTTGGGAAGAAAGGAGTGTTAAAATTGAATGTTAGAAGAAGTCGGGGATGCCCGAGGAAGACATGAAACGGTCAATTGAATCAGATACAGTCGGGCTATGCCAAGAGTCAGAATAATAGAAGGAGTATATATGAATATTAATGAAGCAAGGAGTGTGTGCCCAGAGTTGTATGGCGGTCCATCCTCTCTGCCTACCCCTGCGGAGAAACAGCGTGATGGTTAGTTAGTTATTTGATTTATTTGAAGATGAACCAAGTATGTATGCAAGATGAGTTGATGATGAATGTAAGTAAGTCCAAAGTCATGGTGTTTGAAAGAGAGAGTACGAGAACAGCGTGAAATATAGTTGTGAATGATGAATACTTGGAGCAAGTGGATGGGTTTGTGTATTTAGGAAGTATGTTCTAGAGAGATGGAAAGGCTGATAAGGATATTGAAAGAAAGGTGAATGCAGGAAACTCCATTAATGGAGGACTGAACGCTGTTGGCGCAAATAATAAATTTTCCAAAGAAGCTAGCAGTCCACAATGGAGTGCTTATACCAATCCTAATGTATGTCAGTGAGGCATGGAACTTGCAGAGGAAGGATGAAAGTAGACTGAATGCCGTGGAAATGAGATCCTTAAGACGTATGTGCGGTAAAACCATGTATGACCGTATTAAAAATGTGGATATCCGGAAAGAATGCAAGGCTGATGTGAGCGTAATGAATAGGATCAAGAAAGGGAGCTTAGATGGTTTGGGCATGTAGAGCGAATGAACGAAGAAAGGAGTTTGAAAAGAATATATGATGCGAAAGTGAATGGAAGAAGAAGCCGAGGACGCCCGAGAAAGACATGGCACGATCAAGTAAATCAAATACTTGAATCGGGTCATGTGAAGAGTCAGAATAACAGAAGAGCATGTATGAGACGATGTATGAATGTGAATGAAGCAAGGAGTGTGTGCCAAGACAGAGTTATATGGCAGTCCGTCCTCTCTGCCTACCCCTGCGGGGAAACGGCGTGATGGTTAGTTAGTTAAATACCAGGAGCACAGACGAGTGAAAGGGTGACTGACTATTGAACATTTTTCATGAATTTTCATTGATTTTTTCATCAATTTTGAGCATTTCTTGGCGTTTTTTGGTATCCGGAGCGCAGAAATCGATGAGGTTATTTTTTAGGTTAAATAGTCGTGAATTAAAATTAAATTCTGCACTAATTACATTGCTAAATGTTACGAAATAATCACTCAACCCCTTCTGCGCTCCGGATACCTAGGCATATCAAATGTCAATCTGTAGCGATCATACCGAAGCCAGTCCACAATGGAGTACTCATACCAACCCTGATGGCAGTGAGGCATGCGACTGGCAGAGGAATTACGAAGTAACTAACTAACGAATTAACCATCACGCCGTTTCTTAACAGGGGTAGGCAGAGAGGACGGACCGCCATACAACTCTGTCTTGGCACACACTCCTTGCTTCATTCACATTCATACACCGTCTCATACATACTCTTCTGTTATTCTGACTCTTCACATGGTCCGATTCCAGCATTTGATTCAAGCAGGAAGGATGAAAGTAGATTGAATGCTGTTGAAATGAAATCCCTGAGGCGTATGTGCGTAAAACCACGTATGACCGTGTTAAAAATGTGGATATCCGGAAAAAAATGCAAGGCCGATGTAAGTGTTTGACGGCCTCCATGGTCGAGTGGTAAGACGCTCGACTGCGAATCCAAAGGTCGCGGGTTCAAACCCGGCGTGAGCCAATAACTTTTGTTTAATTAATATGCGTCATAACACATTTAATTCATATAAAATAATAAAAAGTATATTTGCGGCACGTTCCAGAGTGGTAGATGCTCTAAGTATCGCCCTGAAAGACCACCATCCAAAATCGAAACGTCGCTTGAATTGGCTTTAGCCGTGTTTGGTGACCAGATCTGAATAGCCAGGTACCTCCGCATCTCCTTCCCCTCCTCACTACCTTCATCCTCGCAACACACTCCAATTGGGGGTGCCATAGTCTCACTGGCTCTAGACGGTTGGGAGCAGTTAAGACTCTTGTGCGGTATTCACTATAAAAAAACCTATCTCGGGGTTCGTAGGACTGTAGGAATCATCAGGTCAACGGGAAAATGAACACGCAAACATCGTAATGTTCAAAATATTTCTAGTTTATTTAATAAGCTCATAATGAAAACATCTGACAAAACATGAATCCTTCTACAAACGCAAAAATGGTGACAATTTCTAAAATAATTATTATAGTTTATCCATTGATGGTACAGTAGAATACAAAGTTGAACATTCACTTATCACGCTAGAACTAATAATATGGTTTACAAATTATCAAGTGCCGAGGTCCAAGCACCGTCGACTATGCGACAGTTTTATTTTTGGTATCGGATATGAGAGTGCAAAGACGGCTGCGTTATTTCCATCTAAAAGTGCTAACGTTCCGCACCGGATGGCACTTTTACTTTCTGCCGTAATCTCAGAGAATGAGAAATAAAGTCGACAATTTTTTTTAAATCTCCGCCGTTTTCGCTGTCGCTTGGACCTTTCGAAAATAATTTATGCACGCATCCAAAAAAGTCATGTGAAAACTGTGTCTCGAATAACATAAGTATTAATATATCTCGTATTTGATTTAATTACAGAAACAAGAGGTTATAACTTAAACGAGGAACGCATTTGTACAGACGGTTGAGAACTTACGCAATTCGAGGTTCATCACATCGCTCTGCTACGATTTTGTTTTTAATTTACAATAATAATAATAAAGTAATGAACCCCAAAATTGCACGGTGGTCCTAAATCGTATATGTAGATTTTTTACTATTCACAAATCTATTTCTAACGGTATCTTTAAAAGATTTTTACAATCATATTATGTCTGAGACCCGGCGGCAATTGTTTAATATGATTTATTGAAGCAACTTTGAACGTCATCATCGATTAAGGTTAAAAATGCAATATCTACGCAGTGAATACTTTGTTTCACGTATTTCACATAGTCTTAGGAGTATTATTGAAATATTTTGTGTTATCCGGCGAGAAAGCTGCGACTGAAACGACCACCACACAAAGAGCCGTGCTAGGTATCTCCGAGAAAGATGAATAAGTGGAATCAGAGCTAAACAAAGGCAGCAGACATTGCTGTCACAATCTCCACACTCAAATGGGACCATGCTGGGCGTGTAGCACGACAAGCGTATTAATTTAAATATCATCATGGTCATATTGCAAAAAAAATCGATGATATAGCTTCAGTATTAAGGAAAATACTTTTTTTATCATTTTCTATTTGTATTTGATTCCTAATTTATATTCGCTAGATATCTTCTAATTAACTTCTTATTTCAGTAGACACCAGAGGTAGCCGTAAAATGTTAAGATGTTCATTAGGGGGAATTGAGAGAATATTTGATAGAAAATGTTTTTATGTTAGAGGTGGTTTGTCGATTTTTTAAATTTTTTCGCCGACTGTCGTGAAATATACTATTTTTTTAAATTTAATCGATGACAACATTCAAATGATAAATATATAAATCCTTTTATTGCAAATTAACAATTATTATTGATCATATAATATTGCACTCAAAAAAAAAAATAGTTAACGTTAATCATTTTTAACTAGGCACATAAAAAAATTGCAAAAATGCCCGCATTCGCCATTTCCAAGCGTGTAAACTGAGATAACTTTGGGCGCTAGAAAGTTGGTACACCCCGATATATATTTATATACTACATAATGCAATGTAAAATGGGGTAATCGAATCGCACCTTGATTGTATTAAATGCAACAAACTAAAAAAGAAAGAAAATTTAAAAAAAACAAGTGCGACATTTTACTTGCTAGCAAAATAAGAATATTTATAAGCGCAATAAAAATACATAGAAATTAACGTGGAATTTTCACAATCTCTTTTTTTCGTTTCAAAAATACATTTTTGTGCACGGTTCAAATATTTTTGAAGGCAGCTTCTTTTAATTATTTTTGGTAATTTTGATTTTAAAAAAAGAAGTGAAGATTCTCATAGCATGTATTACAATCTACAAAACACACCTTTATTTTATATACATTTATTTCAACTATGTTCATCTTAAAAAAGTTTTTTATGGACAAATTTAGAACTACTTATTTTGGATAAAATCCAGAGAAATTCGTCTACCGTACTTTACAGATATATCCACACTTTTTGCTAAGCTTCCAGTCATTTGTCCAAAGATACTATGTCCAATGGCACATCCAAATGTCAACATCCACCATGTCCATACACAATTTCCAATGACACTTTGTTAAAATCCACCACGTCCAATGACATTATGTCTAAATACACCATGTCCAAATCCACTATGTCCAAAGACACTATATCCAAACACATATTGTCCAAATCCATTATGCACAAAGACACTATGTCCAAAAACGCTATGAACAAGGAAACTATGTTTAAAGACACTATATCCAAACCCACCGTGTCCAATGACATTATGTTCAAATCCACTAGGTCCAAAGACACTATGTCCAAAAACACTATGAACAAGGAAACTATGTTCAAAGACACTGTATATCCAAATACACTGTGTCCAATAACATTATGTCCAAATCCACTAGGTCCATAGACACTATGTTCAAAGACACTATATCGAAATACTGTCCAATGACTTTATGTCCAAATCCACTATGTCCAAATACACAGTGTCGAAATCCATTATGCCCAAAGACACTATGAACATGGAAACTATATCCAAAGACACAATGTCCAATGACATTATGTCTAAAGACACAATGTTTGCAGTCTCTCTATATCAAGAGATGCTCTATCCAAAGACAAAGGTACATATTTAGCTTTGCCTGATTTGGAGCAACTCACCTTTGGGCAAACGCCTGTACACGTAGCCAGTTAATTTACAGCTTATTTTATAAGAATTCTACTCCCAAATTGAGAAGAAAAAAAAACACTTTTGTCATAACACTTTGTAGAAGAAATATCGTTACTTTTTTATTTTTTACACATGGAAATTTTACACATTATTTTAAACATTTAAAAAGACGAGTAAAAGAAATGAATGCAACATCGATGAACATAAATAAATCACAAAAGAAAACTGATAAGTAACAAAATAATTTATTTGATGTTTATGAATCAAAAACAAACATTCCTAAACATTAAAAAAAAAATTTTTGGAAGTTTGAAGGCCAAGAATCTCGAACTGACGTCATACAAAGTCCACTCAAACGACATAAAATATTTTAACATGCTTTCCCAAACGAAAAAATATATAACTATATTTATAAGTTAATGCTAAATATAATCAAAATATGCCCGTCCGTAGAAATAATAATTAATTAAAATATATTCAAGATAACATCTTCCCGGTCCAAACATCATCGACAAAAGTATTAAAAATAGAAATGTGACCATTCTGAAAAAATATTACACTAGGTTCAAATTCTTTTAGATTTTTATTTTTTTTACTTTCCGCCTTTTTTTTCAAAGCCGCCGTTTTTAAAAAACGATCCTCGTCCAAGGGAAAAAAAAAAATATTGTGAACGACAAATTATAAATAGGTATTGGTAGTCATTTGTACATTAAGATTTTGAGATCTTCCACCAAATTCAGATAATTTTAATTCATGTTTTGCACTAAGCGAGTTCTTAACGCGGACGAGAATCGGTTTGAAAAAACTCGGGCCTTCGAGCCGGCGCATTTTCGCTCTCATTAATTAAATAAATAACAGAACTTTCCCAAAAATATCACAATGTTGTTTTTAACACTTTCATCACGGTGACGATATCGGAAGTGAAACGGAATACCCGGCGTGCGGTACCTGAAGTGATCCTTCGCTTAGCTTAATAAATGATCTTGATTCCTGTTTGAATAGAGATATGATCCCTGCTTAGCTGTCAACTAATTATCCTGTTCAAACAATGGAGGTCCTTTGCAATATCAGAAATGATCGCTTTTCACGTTTGATTGTACAAATCTTTTATGAAAAATTGCTTAACTAATTAAATAAATTTTCTGAAGGAAAAATCATCACACGAAAATTTAACAATGGTTTCATGGTAAAATACGAAAAGTGGCAACAATTATAATAAGTAGTTTTGCCATGAAAGTGACGAAATGATTCTGCTTCCCGTTTAACAAAGGACAGTCTTTGTATCATCAGAAATGATTTGTTGGTTAACTTTTAACATAGCGATACTATTTCCTGTCAAAACAAAGGCGGGATATAAGACATCAGAAATGATCCTACTTTCTGTTCAAACAGAGGACGACCCTTGCGACATCAGAAATGAACTTGTAGAAACAAACGACCCCTAATCCACTCATAAGAAATGACCCTACGTTCCGACACGGCAGCCAAACACCCCTGGCCGTCAATTCGATATGCTGAACTTCTTGCCCTGCTCCGCGAGATCGTCGTCGCTCTTGGAGGAGTCCTTGTCGTCCTCCGTGTCCATCCTGCGATGGTGAGGATCGGAATCCTGATCGTCATCGTCGTCCATCCTCTTGTCCATCTTCTCGTCGCAGATCAGGGACTCGGCGCTGGTGCACGGTTTGGCGGGCTTGGTCTTGCCAGCGGCGTGCTTGGGCGGGGGCGGGCAGCGGGGGCGGTCGGTCGAGCGGCACTGATCGCAGTAGTAGTCCTCGTCGTCTTTGAGGGCGGACTTTGCGAGGCCGACGCAGTGAAGGTGGAACCATTTTTCACAGCCTCCGTCGCACTGGACCCAGTCTACTTCCTTGCCTGGAAAGATATCGCAATTAATATGGACTATTTTTTATTACTTATTATACATAACACATGTTTGACGACGATTGTTAGGATAATGATTACAAGGTATTAAGCGAATATAAATTAGAAATTTAAAAGAAGAAACAGATTTTTTTTCATGTAGGTTAGGGTAGCAGAGAAGCATTTTCTATATTTTGTGATTTATAGCTTTATTATAGATCTTTGATTGAAGACTTTTTGGTCGCCAGTGTTAATAGTTGTACCAGCTGCCACAGTGAGATTCCGCTCTTATTCAGTAGTTGCCCGTCTCGCTTGGGTCGAGATGTGTCAAATTTCATTACTGTTACAAATTCCAGACGATCGTCGCCACTTGCTGGTGCTGTTATGCTTGTGGACCGATCACAATTTGATAGATTTTGAAACACCCCAAGCTCGGGGAAATGACTGGTGGCGGTAGTTGGCGATACCACCAGTGTTCATGACGGGAGGGTGTAATAAAGAATATAGTTACCGGTGGGACGCAGGCACGTGTTGGCGGCGCAGTCCCCCTCGTCATCGTTGGAGCTGAGGTTGCCCGAGCTGGTGTCCGAGGTAGGGGAGGCGGGCGCCAATTCACCCTCCGGCCCAGCCTCGCGCTTCATCTTCATCGGCCCTGAGAACAACCAACATATATTTACCTACTCCATTCTACCGCAGCTTTCTTCTTCTCCATTTTATAGGTCAAAACATCTACTTGGGAGTCCTAGGTGTTGTGGTACTTTTTTCTACAACCCGTGTAGTATGAATTTCATTTTAATTAACCAATAATGGTAGATTCACACCTAATTATTATAAATATTATTTAGTGATAAAAAAATGGTTATTAATAAAAAAAAAATCTGCGATGTAAGTATTTTTACACATCAGAATAATAATTTAACTAACTAAGTAGTTAAATATCACAAGGGTGGGGAGAAGGATATACTGCCACACAATTTTGTCTTGGCACATACTCCTTGATTGATATTCATACCATATCAATAAGCTCTCATGCGGAACAATATCGTCACTGAGCGGATCCGGACGTTGGTGTGAATCCAGCTTAAGAGCGCTCCCATTAACTGACCACATTTGTGAGCCAATAGTAACTCAGAAAGTGGTGTCTTTTCAATTTCAACAAATCAGTAAAATCGTTGCGTTATTCTGACGCTCATCGCGCACGAAGGTCGCGGGTTCGAGACAGGGTGCGTGCAAATAAATTTAATTTATTTTGTATTTCAGACACATTTTCGTACGCGGACCAAAATAAATTTCTAAGTTCTTCAGCTTACCTCTGCGACCGCGGACGGAGGGCTTGCCCTGTCCTTTGGGCGCCATGCCCCTGCGGCGGCTCTCCTGCTTGGCGAGGTAGTGCTTCTTCATCATTAGGCTGCTGCCGCCCGGCACAACCCTGGAACATTAAAAAACATTCACATTCATATATAGTAAACAGTAGCGAAAATTACACACTACATCAGCTCTAACAGTTTATCTAAGTAGCTCCCAAAATATTCAATCTTTTACCTAGTGATTTTAAAATAGTAATTAAGTCTACGCTTGCTACACTAATTAAAATAATGCAGTGGATCTTAACACAATTCACTTCAACCATATTATAGCTCAGTCTCTACTCGTTACATGCAGTCTGGAGCAGGTGGATCTACAGCACCTAAAGGCAAGGAACCCAGTAACCGAAGGCAAGAACTGCAACGCCACAGTGGCAACCTTTCCATAGGCGGAAAATACTCTCAGTCCCTGATGAAATGCGATCATTCAAAATCGAAACAATGAATAAAATGGCTTTAGTCATGTTTAGTGACCACGTGAGAATGGCAGGGTACTTCCCAATGTTCGTCTTCCCCATCTCCTTCCCATCCTTGCTCCCGCCAGTCTTAAAAGGTTTTTCAGGCATTTAACTGGTCACTACAACAGTGTCTATGGTAATTCTAAATGGTAGTCTTAAACCAGGGCAATATTGAAAGCAATTTTCTCCCTCAACTGGACCAGTGGATTACCGGTTAGTGGCTGAGTGGTCAAAAGTGTTGGGTTCCCACCCAGGCGTTGTGGGTTCAATCAATGTTTAACCTAACAGACTAGATAGTCAAATTTCGTCACATAATATGTTACGCCCAATTTACACAAGCCAGAATTTTACTCAGAACCTTGAACACAGAGTTTAACCATTACCTGTGGATGCTGTTTTCTATTAAGGTAGTTTGTTGCCGTGGGAGCGGGTGCGGACGCACGCCTCGGCGCCGGGCGGGATTTGCGCAGCTTCTTGACGCCCGACAGCGACTTGTTGCCCGAGCTCGACGCAGGAGTTATGCCTGTGGCAGAAACTAAATGTCAGTAAGAGTCAATTAGATTGTGACAGTCAAAGTATTAAGACACAAACACGAATGAGAAAAGGCCCACTCGTTATACTAATATATAATAATAATACTAATATCTGCTTACCCATCTGCTCCTTGTTCCTTCGCGGCCTCTTGAGGTGGTGGTGCGGCTGCCCTTGCGCCCGCTTGCCCCCGCCCCCGTGGGGCGTGGAGGTGTGCGGTTGCGCCGCGCTGGCCGAGGCCGCGTTGCCGGGCGTGGCGGCGGTCGGCACACTGGGCGCGGCCTCCACGGGCACCCTGGCGGGCACGCTCTCCGTCCACTGACCGCAGGGCTCGCTGGGGTCGCGGGCGGCGCGCACCACGCTCCAAAGTTGGGTAGTCTCTACGAGGGTTACCTGTGAAGGATTAGAGGGGATGTTCAGAATCATTTAACCTTTCCTTAACTATGATGTGTAACTACTACACATTGCTAATAATTTAATATCTCTATAACCATCATAAATACTGGCTTCAGATTTTAGGTATTCCTCCGTAATACATTAACGCATTGAATGAAAAAATAGTGTTCATATTAATTAGCACTTATCGGGCACATACGAGATATTTTGTGAAAATCGGGAGTATATTCACCAATGCAATCAAACGTGTGCTAGTGTGTGACGTAGGTATATTCATTCTAAAAATCCGCTATGGGATGCGAAGATACGTGAAGAGAGTTAACTACAAAACTGAAAATCTGTTAGTTTGAAGCAACAATAACTCTAAACGTTGAGTCTGGCATCATGAAACTTGCACAGCTACATGCATAGAGAGAGACCTCGAACGAATTGCGCATGCAAATGTACACTTACAAACTTATTTGGGCAGGCATACAAAGGAGAAACTAATGTCCAGATAAGTGTTTCTGAATAGAATATCTTACCTCCAAGAGATCACCTTCCATCATCAGGTCCTCGAACCTGTGCAGCAGGTGTGAGGAGAGGCGCAGCCGGCCCTGGGGAGAGGGGCCGGACCTGGGCAGGGCCTGGGGGGACGCAGAGTATGCGTGTTCCAGGGCTGAACTGTTTCTGGAATACAAAACACCGTGTTAATAAGAACCCCTGCTGCAATGGGGTGGATTAGACTCAAAATGTCAGAAGACTGACTTCTGCATAAAATTCTGGCAGCAAGTTCAGATGAACGATGTCCAGTTGGCGGATTCAGAGGCTGTGCGAGGAGGCAAAAAAAAAGCAGTGTGAGCCAAATTATACTTTTTTACTTAGTAAGGTTATGCACGTCAATTGTATTAACTCTTGGTTGCTAAACGTCTGGAAGGTGGTAGTATGTTTACAGCTACTGTATGTCAACTGGACACAAATGAAAAAGTTATATCATCTTTTTTATTAGGGTATCTTTCACGGGTGACTTTTGTCATGGCAACAGTTTCGTCACTGTCTTCCAATCGATCACACACACGGCGAGTGACTGTCACCCGTCACCCTTTCATTCCGGCAATGGATTTCGAACAGGGGAATGAGTCACCGAATGACATTTTGTCACCTGTGCGCGTACGCCCATACAAAAGTACACTCTACAGATACGGTGACAGTTTCGTCCCTCAAAAGTTGCCGGCCAGTGTAACTAAAAAGTCACCCTAATGTCACGTCGCTGCGTGTGCGGACCTCCATACACTCCAATAGATTTGGAGATGGTGACGAAACTGTTGCCGTGACTAAAGTCACCCCTGCGCGCCTGGCCTAAATCATTTTCTGCGAATGGGTTATTGGTGATGATTGTAATAATAACCTGGTGGGAACGTCGCCGTCATCCAACCCGCTAGAGGTGTTGAGCTGGTGCACGCGATGCTGCAGATCGGGGTTCCTGGAAGCCTTACGGATCTCCGAAGATATGATCTTCTCCGTCTTCTCGCGGGCTGCCGTCTGCAATTATTAAAGAAATTAAATCGGAATTCATTATTCACGGTTGTATTTCAATATCGGTTTTCATAATTCATTGGCATTCAAATGCGATGGGAAAAAGCATTGTTAATTATTTTTTATGTGAATATTGCACGTTATCGCAGTTTCAACTTCTCCCAACCTTCTGGAGCCAGTGAGACTATGGCATCCCTAATTAAGGTATATTGTGAGGTTAAAGGTAGTTGGGAGGGGGAGATGGGGAAGAGTAAGTTTGGGAAGTGCCTGGCTATTCAGATCTGGTCAACAAACACGGCCAAAGCCATTTAAAGTTTTGATTCTGAATGGTGATCTTTCACAACGATACTTCATACTGAGTATCTACCACACTGGAACGTGCCGCAAATATACTATATATTATTTAACATGTGAAATAATGCGTATTAATTGACTGTATTTGAAGCTGTGACCTCTAGTTTTGTAGTGGAGCGTCCTAACCACCAACCACGGAAGCAGTCAATACTTCAGACCTAGGTTTATATAAAGTTGGCAGGATCATTACATCTCTCTCAACCAACGAGTAGAGAAATATTACCTGCAAAGCCAGACTGTCGGTGTGCTGCATGGCGGCCATGGCGCGCGCCGCCTCCTTGGTGGCGAGCAGCGCGCGCGCGCCGTCCTGCCACGCCATGGCGCGCTCCGTCAGGCACTGCAGCGCCTCCCCCTCGGCCAGCCGCACGGGCAGGCGCTGCAGGGCCACCAGCAGGCCGAGGATCAGCTCGAGGCGGGGGCGCCTGGTGCGGAGACAGCCGCCGCACAGCAGGCGCGCCACCGGGGGATCCGCCTCCGTGGACAGGCAGCCGGCTGAAACGGCAAACAAATGGCTAAGTTCAAACGCAAACTAAACTTGTCGCAATATCTCTTGGACAACACAATTTGGTTTTATCAAGTAAATACAAAGTTTAAGTGATGTACACAAAGTAATTGGGTTTTCAATGTAAACCTTTCATCACAAAGTTAATAAATTCCAAAATAATAATTATTTTATTGATTGCCCACACTTCTTGGCATCCTACCGCGTGTTTTTGTCTGAAAACTACTGCTGCCATGGAAACAATGGCACGCTTAGCATTTTACATGGTCGGACAAATTATACAGACAATTGGCTCAACAAATCCGATCTTTTGAACTTATTGAGGTATAAATTTGGTCTCCTTTCTATACTGTTCATATTCATCATATTGAATCCGTACAACATCGCTTCTTACGCGGAATCGCATGGAGATTAGGGCGAGAAAGATACGATTATTCATATGATGATATTGAACAAACATTAGAAAAGCGTAGGAAAGACTTTGATGTAATTTGCATTTTCAAAATTATTAATTGTATTATTGACGCGCCTTCTTCGTTGCAACTCATCCAGTTCAACATTCCTTGCCGTAGACTCGGAAACAATGAATTGCTGTTCCTCAATCATCACTATACTAATTATGGGTATCATTCTCCACTGTCCAGAATGTCGAGACTTGTTGACTCAAGCCATTGTCTTGAAATTTTTGGTACCAGTCTAAATGATTTTTGTCATTCTTTATGACTCTACCAAAACCTTGTTCAGGCTTTGACTTGAATGTTCTTTCTAATGTATATTTTTGTCCCATTTTTGTAATCGCTTCATTATAATATTATATATGTTCTGTTCTTTCTCTGTTGCTCTTTTTCCCCATGTCATGTTTTATATATTTTTGTAATTGGACAACAGTCCGTTAGTATATGAATAAATAATAAAGGGGTGAACTTACAATGAAACCATTCTTTGCAGAGTTCGCACTGGATCATTGGTCCGTACTGCCTCTTCTGGCAATAGCAGTAGGTGACTCCGGGCTGCGGCACTCTGATGTCCTTGCGGAGGTTGCGCGCTCTGCAAATTAAATGCACATGGTAGAAATTTAAAAAAATATAACATCAAGCTCGTGACAAAATTGTACTTGTTTTGTTAAGGATCAAACCCCGATCAACTGCATAGAAGACATTTATGCTGACCATTACGCCACCAACTATTGTGAAATCGGCAGCACAAAATGTCGCCGAAAAAGCAAAAGGGCTGAAGCGCCATTTTGAGAAATTTACACCAGAGCACTATTTTTTTATTTTTTTTACAGTCTCAAGTTAATCAGGTAACTCAATGCTCTCACTGAGTTACCTGAAACAGCAAAAAGGTACAAAAAAAATCCCAAACTCGTGTCGCTTGAGTCAAGCTTTCTCCCAAATGGTAAATATATTTTAGATGGCTGAAGCCTTAGATGAATTAAATAATGTAGATACGTTACAGAGTAAACGCGGCTGGTTCCACTAAACCAAGTCAACGAGACATACCTTCAAAAGACACTTCATATAGCTCTCTTCCGCACACACATATATTCTTTCAATGGCTATCCTTTTCATACGCGGGTGAAACATTTAGTTGAGCTACATTTTTCGTAAAATTGTATGAATATGACGTGTCTTATATTTTATGTCTATGGCTGGAGCGCCACAAAAGTTTTCGGAATCAAATGACAGTCAGAGCATTCGATGCAAAAAAAATACAAACTGATCAAAACTGCATATTTAACTCATTTTTAACCAAAGTGTCGCTTAAGCCCTTTTGCCTTTCCAGCGACGATATGTACTAAAAATAAGAATGATGCATTTTAGAGTGTTACATGCTCACATCACAACCAAAATTATATTGTTTTTTTTTTTTACTGGATAATATTCACTAATCACAGTAAATTGCATTTAGATATACATTTGACAAAAAGTAGACAGTGGTAGTCATTTTTGATGAATAGTGAAGAAAAAAAAAATAACCTTAGCTCGCGCATGTTAGCCATCTCCCGCTCCTCGGCCGTCTTGAAGGCGGACACGATCTGCGTGGGCGTGCGCTCCTCGCTGAAGGTGCGCATGAACTGCTCGGCCTCGGCGGTGGACGCCTCCTGCGCGACCATGTCGCCGCCGTCGTTCTGCGACGGCTGCTTGTCGGCCTGCTGCTGCTGCGACTGCTTGCCGGCCGACTTGGCGGACAGGCGGCCGGCGGGGGTAGCGGGGGCGGCCGGGGGGGCAGGGGGGACCGTGCGGCGGGCGCCGGCTAATATGTCCGTCCGGGGGCTAGAAAAAATAAAAACAATATTAGATATCTTTAATGGCTTAACAATGGTTAAATAACCAAACACCAAAGAATAGTGATGTCAATATATTTGTCCATTTTTATGAGTAAGTGGCATCCCTAGCTGGTATAAATTATGAGGTTGAAGGGAGTGGGAGGGATGAAAGTTAGTCACTAAACACAGCTAAAGCCATTGCAAGTGGCGTTTTGATTCTGAATGGTGATCTTCCGGCAGGGCTCTTACAACCAATAGTAATACGTTATGACGACCTCCACGGTCGAGAGACGCTAGACTACGAATCCAAAGGTCGCGGGTACAAACCCGGCGTGCGCAAATAACTTTTCTTTAATTAATATGTGTCAACACATTTAAATCAAATAATACAATATAAAGTGTATTTGCGGCACGTTCCAGAGTGGAAGATACATATCGCCCTGGTGAAAGACCACCATTCAGAATGGAAACGTTGCTTGAAATGGCTTCAGCCAGATCTGAATAGTCGGGTACTTCCCAACCGAAAAATTTGGTATTTGCAAATTTTTAGTTACTTGCAAACAATATTTGCGACCAGGAAACCTACTAACCGTTTATAAAAAAGTATGAATGCTGAAAGAACCTGGAATGGACGGAGGCTCTGAAATGTAACAAAACGGTGACACCTGGAGGTGCATTGTCGGATACCGAATAGGAACCCTTAGAAGAAAATGTAGATGAAGCATTTAAAATAATTAATGGTAGGTAGGTCAAGGGATTGATTTGATGGGTCATACCTAAGCGCCTCCATAAGACTGTGCGGCCAGGCTTTCTTGAGGAAGGTCTTGGCGGTGCGCTCCTTCCACTGGCGCGCTGACTCCAGCGACTTGGCCATCAGGTCCTTCTCGTACAGGTTCATGGAGATGGCGGCGCCCTTCTTCACCACGTCCTCCAGGGTGCTGAAGTAGGGGTACGACTCTTTGGACTGCATCTCTTCCACCTGACAACAATACAACGATTACACTCAATAAACAAATCAATGAGGGGGGCAAATTCTACATTCCTTGATAGTTTCTCTGTTTCAACGATGATATGCTTGGATTTGAACTGAACAGGCTGGCACCATCATACTTGACTGATCTTTGGGTCAGGGACATTCTTATTCAGAAGCAACTCACGCTCAGGTTGACCGAGGCTGATGCGTCAAACAGAATGGTTGAACCCTCTCGAATAGATGTTGCGAGCATTCAATGCATCGGGCTCATCGGGCAGAATGACTTGCCATTTGGTCTGACATCAGACTAAATGGCAGACTTTGAAAGGTTTTATTACAAAAGTTTACAATTAACTAGCGTTGTGACCGCTCTTAAAGAACTACTTCTTTTGGCAGCAGTTCCTACTTCATTCATTGTTCATTGAACAAATACTTCAATTGAAGTTGGTAGTTCATTTTAGCGTTCATTCATTTCATTAACTTCATTTAATTCATTTAATTGAACAAACACTTCAATGGAAGTTAGATTACAAAAAACTACTTCAATTTGCAGTAGTTCAGTTGTGAAGTTGAACTTCAAAGCCTATAAAGAAGTACTTCAATTGAAGTTTGACTTCAAAGTACTTCGATCTAAAGGAACGTGATTTTTTGGGAGTTCTTTTATTTTGGCGAGGAACCAGTTCCAGTTCTTTTCACTTTCAAATCCCTACCGACTAGGACGTGTCTTTTTCGGCGAGGAACCGGTTCCAAAAAGAACTGATCATTCACAAACCGGATAAATTCAAGTCTCTTTTTTGCGAGTTCGACTTTTGCGAGTTCGAATTGAAGTGTTCACTGCGAAGGGTTCATTTTAAAGAACTAGCAATTTGTGAAGCATTCACAAAACATTGAAGTTTTTCCCAACGCTACAATTAACCAATGTAAAGTTGACCAATTTTATACACACATATTACGTGTACAACTTTGCTTCCGCCGTTTTATTCCGAAATTCGAAGAAATTATTGTAAAAAACTGCTTATACATTTATGATTCAAAGTATTGTCCATCGCTGGCCACTACTTTCTACTTTCTCCCATCTTTCGGGCAGCATACAAATTCCGCGATGAAAAAACTGGTCATCTTTTGAAGCGATCCACGAATCGACGCAATTTTTTACTTCTTCATAAGACTGAAAGTGGTGGTCAGCCAGGTCGCGTGCCATTGATGGAAACAAGTGATAGTCAGAGGGAGCAACGTCTGGAGAATACGGCGGCTGGGGTAGGACTTCCCATTTCAACGTTTCCAAGTATGTCTCGACCACTTTCGCAACATGGGTCGAGCATTTTTATGCTGCAAAATCACATTATTGTGTCTCTCGTTGTTTTGCGGCCGTTTGACTCTCTTCCACTTCGCAAGTTGTTATCCGATAGTGTGCGTAGCCGGTGTATACGGGTTAAGGTTAAATGAGGTTAGGTTACCTTTTGAAGCCAGTCCTTGGCCCCCTGAGCGGCTGTAGTCAACTGCTGGCGGGTGGGAAGAAAGGCCTCGATGGCCTCTCCCTCCATCAGCAGAGTTTCCGTCTCCTCGAGGGACTGGTTTTCCGACTCGGGGGACAGGCAAGACTTGGCACGCTCCTCCCACTTCTCCACCTGTGGACAGTGATGGAAGAATAAGTATGACTGATGAAAACTGCTGCAGAATGCGCCGAGCATTGAAAACCTGTTTCCCGAAAAACCTGTATTTGATTTAGAAGGAAGGAACAGAAAACATGGGTATTGAAGACATCTTTGTTGTAGAATGAAGGAAACACAAAAACTGAGCTGTTTAGATGAAAAAATATTTCATAACCACAATATTAGAATTGGGCCCACATCAATAGACAATCCAGGAATTTGGTGTGGCTTATTAAAGTATAATTTGTCTCAATATGCCGAGGTTTAATTTGCTATAAATGTAGGTCCACTAGAAAATTTCATGCTCTGAAAACAGAATGACTTTACGTTCCTGGCGTCCATTTAACCGCACTTATTTATCAATCCCATGTGTCTATTTGAATGTGACTATATCTGATCTAGCAATTTTGACCGTAACAATCTTCACCTTATTTCAGTTGTTATTGAAAAGGTTTCAAGCAGTATGGTGAAAATAACCAATTGTACCACAGGGCTCTATTCTTGGGCCTCTATTATTACGAGCAAAAGGTAAATTGCAACTCTATGAAGACGACACAGTGATACTTTACTACAATAACAATATAAGCGAAAAATAAAAATCAGAAAGAGTCAATTACCTCCATCTTGAGATTCTGCAGCTTGGCGAGATGCAGCTCCACGCGATAATGCGGCTGTATCTTGACTCCCTGGTCCAGGAGTCGGTTGATGACGTCGATACTCAGGCTGTCGTAGTCCTCGCAGTGGTTGCGCACTTCCTCCAAGTATTTCTCCTGAGGAATTCAACACGAAATTAGATATTCACTTTACTATTATTCTAATCACTAAAGGAAACGGATAGACACCCTCAAAATGTGATGGTAGAGAGGAATGCTCAGGATACCATCAGACAACCTGGTGCACTAATATATCCATTTTTGAAGAGCTAGCCATCCAAACTGAGTGTCAAATCTCTGTTAGCAAAACGGAAAGCAGAAGAAAAGGAAGATCATCGATGCGTTGAACTGATCACCAGGACAATTGGAGTAAGTGGAGTACGATCCTCGGCGAAGAGACAACGACTCAAAAAGAATTATAATCACTAAACAAAGTTTGAACCATTTAAAGCAATGTTTTAATTCTAAAAGAATAAAATCCATGATCCATTTTTTTCAAAAGTAAAAAAATCGAAGAACACACAAAAACGTGACTAACCTTTCCAGTTGTCAAAAACAAACCACTAATCCAAAATGGCTGATAATGCTAACATACGATAAACATATGTGTACCAACATAAAAAAATTTTAAAAAATATAATCGAATGTACACAGCCCGCGAAAATTCAAAATTCACCTTTTCTTTTGAACAGGCCTCGTATATCACAAAAAGTGCCGGGATGTTATCAAAATTGTACGTTTTAAGACGGGCACTTACTGTACACCCATAATAACAACTGCGAAAATGCCAACACAGGGGGTATAGAGGATAGAAATAGTTTTTTTTTTAACCGTTTTAGTGCTAAGCAATTTTGGCAAAAATAAATGAAAATTGCTATACACATATTGATTAATTTAGAGGAAAAAATAATGGTGTCAAATAAAACACTCTAACTTAGACAAATATCAATCAATTTTATTAATTATTTTTGCATTATAAAGATAAAATGTTTATTGTTTATTAATGTTTATTAAACATAAAGTGATATCAATATTATTGTATTTTATTTCTTTTAGAAAATAAAAAATCAAAAAAAAAATAGCTCAACAATTATGTTTTGCCGCACAAATAGCGTGTAGGCCTTTCCTACAGCGCACGCAAATAAGGCGGGATCGCTTTATCCCACTCCCTCTGTTGCTACACACCTCGCACTGGCGTAAGTTACGTCCCGGTAATTTTTCCAGCGCAAATTTTTTCTTTGATGAAGATGGTTGTGTTGACACGCTATTTTTATGATTCATCCACTCCTTTTCGAGATCCTCAATAATTTTCGATGTGAATTGGAGCCGGGTCATTTTTTTTTTGGTAGTGTTGGAAACATACAAAATATAAGAGTTGAGTACCATTCTTCCAAAAATGTTGAATACTACTTTTTTCCAATATTTTAGGGTTCTTCGCTCGTCCAAATACACGTACAACATTTTGTCAGATTCGTCCACACCTCCCATGTATTTGTTGTAGTCATCAATCATGCTTGGTTTCACTTTTTCGTTTTCAAATTTCCCTTTCTTTTTCTTGATCGTCACACTATTAGTATCTGCATTGGATGAAATCAATATGACTGGCTTTGGTTTGGACTTTTTGTCTCTGAATGAACACATCAAAACATTTTCATGTGCTAGGTATTTGGCTTCTCCTACGATTGCTTTCTTAGCTTCTGGAGGAATCTCTTTTCTGTTACGTCTTATTGTTCCAGTTATATATGTATTTTGTTCCAAAAGGGCTTTGGCCAATCGTAAGCTTGTGTAAAAATTATCTGTAAACAAATGATAACCTTTGTTCAGGTAATTTCCAATTGAAAGCAATTTTTGCACTACCGTAAATCCAAGACCATATTTTTCTACCGAATCTCTGTCATCTGTATTTTTAGCTCCTTTGTAGCAGAAAAAACCCAAGCAATATTTGGAAACCGAGTCGCACAGCATCCAAAATTTGATTCCCCATTTATGGTGTTTTTTGTTTGGAATATATTGTTTTATCGAAGAATGGCAGTGAGTACCAACTAACGACTCGTCGATGGATAGTTATTGATTTGGTACATAATGCTGATGAAATACGGTATTTGCATGTTTGACAAGCACATCAAACCTGCCACATGGGTCATAATTCGGATGGCCTGGTTCAAATAATAATCTGTTATCAACCAAGTGAAAAAAACTTCAAAATCAGTTGGAACCTATCCCTTGAAAACATTGTCCCAAACCATGGTATGTGTCGGGAATTTTTTATCCAATAACTACTAATTGTTGGCCTTCTCGTTATTCCCATTTCGAGTATGACAGCAATAAAGGTTTTCATTTCGTATATTGTTGTCGGCGTCCACTTTTTTGCTCGAGAATTATCCGATACAGTGTGCGAGGCCAAAAACTGTGCAGCATATCGATTTGTTTCCCTTACGATGGTTTCGAGCAGTGATATGGTAAAGAATATGTTGAAATAGGTTATGGGTGTGCCATCGGGAGGAGGCGCCCGCCTAGGTCCAGGAGTCTCGAAAAAATCATTTGTTGATTTAGAAAACACTTTTGTCGGAGGAATTTTGGCAAAAGTTGGTGTTTCTTCTGTTTCTGTAGATGAAGAGGAGGTAGAAGACTCACTTTCAATCCTCAATCTTTTTCTTCGATGCGTTATAATACTGCTATCATCACTATTTGTATCTGTCGTTTCACTCCCCGTAGAATCACTAGGAATCGAATCAACGTTCGAAATAATAGCATGTGACATGGTTATTTTTTTAAAATAATATAAAAAAACGATAAAAGTTATTTTTAAATGTATAAGAATGCACTCTCATTACAAATTACGCGCGAGGTAAGCGTACGTGCACTCCCGCGGAGCACCGAAAACACACTGAAACTCGCAGCGCTTTTGCGCTGCGCCGCAATTTTCGATACAAACGATCGCAGCGCTTTTGCGCCGCGTAGCATTCTAACGGTTAAATAATAATATCTGTTCCACCAAAGAATAGGATAAACAATGTAAAGATTGGTAATGCACTTAGAATGCCAGAAGATCGATTCCCACATAAATACTGACAACTCCAGAGACTAGGTCTGCAATGGACGGAAACAGCTAAAATAGCACAAGACAGGGATGCCTGAGGACACCTTGTCGAAGAGATGTGCCATTGGACAAGGGGAAGAAAATAATATGAAAAAAAAATTATCAAAAAAACAAACCTGCTGCAGCCGATTGACGACGTGCGGCAGTCTGGGTAGCTGGATGCAAAGTGCCGCCCCTTTTTCCGCGCGCGCCTCCAGCTCGCGGATCTTGCCCGGGGTGGTTCCCGGTTCGCCGACCAGCAGCGACTCGGCGGTCTTCTCGAGCTCGGTGGTCTGCCGGAGCACCTCCTTCACTGCAGAACCTGGGGAATGAAGCAACGTTTTAAAACAGATTACATATTTGTGTTATTATATCGTATATAATGCGTCACACTACTTCAGTTTGTACTCATAACTCCTTCTCGTCTATATGTGGGGTGTAATTAAATGTTTAGTTTCTTTTATTACACCATGCATGTATCTACAATATTTTTTATATTATTTATCTCTTAATGTATTTGCTTATGTGAATCAAATGTGTTAGGACGCATATTAATTTAACAAAATTAATCTGGGTACGTCGGGCTTGAACCCGCGACCTCTGGACTCGTAGTCGAGCGTCTTACCACTCGACCACGCAGGCCGTCGGATTCATTGCAAGTTGCTTCTGGTAACGTCCAATTGTTATGAATGATTTTTCTGGACAAGTTTAAAAGGAGTTCTTGGTTTTAGAAAGGTAATGACTATTAAATTTCATTAGCAAACCCACAAACCAGAGTTTTACACTGTATGAATGCATGCTTTTAGTCATTCTGGCCTTCAGCATACCAGCAACTTCTGCAAGTTTCCGCAGACCGGTTGTGGCTTTGCTCCCGGTAATCATGGGGCTCTTAGCTTCTACGGGTCGGATGATACCTGATCTATCCACCCTGCTTCTTTGTTAAAATTCAATAACCCACCTTCCGGAAGAACGCAGGCCAGCCCGTCGATCTCCTCGCAGAACAGTGTCAGCTCCTCGATGGTGAGGCGGTACTTGAGGTCGGCGCTGTGGCGCGTCCTAGTGCGCATCTTGTTCAGGTCCAGCTGGTGTATGACCGAGGCACACTTCTCCGCGTCCTCGATGGCTATCTCCAGCGCGCGCACAATATCCGACTTGTGCATCTGGAGAATAACAAATGGTTATGGTCATATTGATGAATAATGTATTGATTCATTCAATGCTTTAATTCATGGAACTATTCAATTATTGGTTAGTTTTTCTTAGGGGTGGTGCTCTAGAATACGTACTCTTCCGTTATTCTGACTCTTGACATGGCCCGACTCAAGTAATTGATTCACTTGCTCGTGCTATGTCTTCCTCGGTCGCCCCCGACTTCTACCATTCCCTTTCGCGTCATATATTCTCTTCACACTCTTTTTTCTTAATCCTATTCATTACGCTTACACCAGCCTTGCATTCTATCCAGATATCCACAATTTTAACACGGTCATACGTGGTTTTACCACACATACGCCTCAGGGATCGCACTTTCATTTTACTCTCATACTCTCCTGTTATTCTGACTCTTGAATGGCCCAACTCAAGTATTTAATAATAATAATAATAGTTGGATAATTTGTATAGCACCGTTTTTGTGAAAAATCACCTCAAGGGTGCTTCGATTCACTTGATCACATCATGTCTTCCTCGGGCGTCCCCAACTTCTTCTACCATTCACTTTCTCGTCATATATTCTTCTTCAACATCTTTTTTCATTCATCCGCTACACATGCCCAAACCATCTTTGCCAAAATGGCAAAACTCAGCAGGCAAAATCTAAGGCAAATAATATTTGATCAACTTATTTTGAGTTAGGTTAGGTTAGGTGGAAGAGTGGAAGATATTCTAATTAACCATCACGCTATTTCCCTGGAAGGGTAGGCATAGAGGATAGATCACCAGACATTCATACATCGTCTCACTCACACTCTTAACCGTTATTATGACAAGTATTTGATTCAGTTCATTCCCTACATTCACTTTGAGAACGAGTGAATGAAGGAGAATTTCAAAACTTAGCCAAAAGAAAATACAGATGTATAATAGAACTACCTTCAGTTCGTGCGCCCTCTTCAGATGTGTCCTCAGCCCTTCCAGATCGCAGGACTTGGGCGTCTCGGGGTCCAAAGCGTTGGACACCGCATCGGCCCACTCCTTCACGGCCTCCGAGCGGCGCTTCAACTTCTCCACCATGCCGGGAAGCTCGTCCAGAGTAAATCGATACCTGGAAGACGATGATAATGTTTAATCACAATGATAACACAAGCCATTACGAATTTCGGTAAGTAAAAATCTATTCATGGCAAACATCAGCCCTAGTTTTTAAGGTACAGTGAAACTTTGTTGTAAGGTTTTCCAAGGGATTGGAAAAAAACTTCTGCAAATTCGTCTGTTCTCACCTTGGAGGACACGGAGAGATACCTTTGCGAAACAGTGTAGTCAGGATTGTTGACTTTATTATACTGACTCGATAGAAAGAGACAAAGATGTATTAAAGGATGTTGGATAGCCTATTAGTTACCGCCCACATGGAATTCGGACATTTGAACACATTAAACAAAACATCAATACACCATTAAAATGATAAATAAATTCAAAATATCACACAAACACTAGTAACAAAAGGTTTGCCTAAATAGTGATGGAAGTTTTTTGTTGATTTTATGTCTTTATATGATTAAAAATGTGAAAAATTCTAAAGTACGGTCAAAAATACTTAAAACTGTTGAAATACCTCGGAAACGTGATGTTTTATAATCTCTGTTTGGTTTTATTTGAATATTCACGCGTAGCACATATCACCATCATGTTTTATTTATTTGTATAAGCACTGAAAGTATTTTAACCAACAAAAATATAGGAAATAACCTCAAAATCCACTAACAAGATTATGTGATTCGATGATGTGAAGTTAGCGCGGACGGAGAACATTTTAACATACTTAGAAGTGCTGCGATACTATGTGACGACTTTTCTTGTTTCTTTCTCTCTCATGGCATACGACATAAAAACCCGGAGAAAGTGAGCTATCCAAATTTGTATAGGTTGGGTAAAAACATTAGCTGTACATCCTTATATCGTTACTCATCTTATTTTACATGAAAACAATCCTCTTCATTCACTCATTTAGCTTATAATGGCGACAGGATGATTTTTCCTTTTTCAAGCAAGCATGTACAAGAGTGGGCAGTCTGTCAAGCAGCTATCAATCAATATCCCTCTCATACAATGTATGGAGGAATGAATGTGTCCAGTGTCATCAGGTAATGTTGGTTAGGTTAGGTAAGGTTCCTCGGGTATGTGTGCATGCGTTCGTACAGAACTTATTGTAAGTTGATGCATCACATGAAACTACTTTAAAAGACAGACTGTCAGAGTTCAGAGACCAGGCATAATGCTGGTTTCACCCTACGGGCTATACAGTCGCCCATACCTCTTGGCATGCCACTGCTTGTTCTTACCTGATAACTACTGCCGCAGTAGAAGTCATGACATATTCAGCACACAGCATGATCAAAAAGATGTTTTGGCACGGCATAGCATAACAAGAGGTATGATTCTACTGAATGAGATGTATAAAGATCTAGCCACATTTAAAAAACGTTTTATTTTACGTTAGTTCTTAGTTGACCGTGTTTAGGTGAAAGACGTTATTCCACATTGTTTTGCAAGCAAACTTAGGCTTAATGGTTTGAACCACTGTCACATTTTACACTGTCGCAAATTTATGATTAGCGCCACTATGAATTTTTACCGTTACCACTTTAAATACCCCATTGACCACCGATTCTCGGCCGGTTTCAGCTTTAATCAAATTATAATCAGGTGTCTAAACACAGTCGATATGCAAGTAATAAAATGATATAAGATTACATTAGGTTGACTTAACAAGGTTAGGTTAGGTTATGTCGGGGAGGTGTTTATTTGTTCGGCGATATTACCTGAGCTTGTGGCTGCGCGGGGGGCAGTTGCACAGTTCGGTGAAGTGGCGCAGGCAGGCCAGGTGCTCGGTGCAGGAGCAGGTCACGGCCGACAGGAAGCAGGTGGTCTTGCAGCTCACGCACTGCCTCTCGTCGTCGGGCAGCAGCTCAAACGCCTCGCGTTCCGCCTCCGTCACGCCCTGGGACAAATCACAACGCGATATTATAGCAAGGGACTGATTGTATACCGCGGTCAAACCTCATTCTTTAAGGTAAATTAAATATGTTGATGTGTTTTTTTTTTAACAGTGAATACCTTACAAGAGTCTCAACTGCTCCAAGTTGTTTAGAGCCAGCAAGACTATAGCATCCCCATTTGGGATATGTTGTGAGACTGAAGGTAGTGAAAAGGGGAAGGAGATGGGGAAGAGAAAGGTTTGAAAGTGCCTGACTATTCAGATCTGATCACCAAACACATTGCAAGCTACATTACACTTCTGAATGGCGGTCTTCCACCGGGGTAATATAATACTTGCAGTATCTACCACTCTGGAAATATGGTACACATGTTGCGGAGCACTGTTCTACAGAGTTTGTTTATGAATAAGCAAAACGATTAAGCTGAGAGCAATAAAGACCAATTTAGACTAGCAGAAAAAAGCTCTAATCTGCTGGACCTTCACAAATTGAAGCCCATTCACTTTTCCTTTGACAATAATAACAAGAAGTGCTGTAACCATCCGTGTGGTGTCCCCACCTTTGTTTTAGAATCCCCATTCAAATATTCTTAATAAGTTTTTAAACAAAATATTAATGGTGCATTACATGTTGGCGACAGTTAAATATATTTCGCCAAGTGAAATAAAAATTATTACATATTCGTAAAAAGCATTTACTTTGTGGCTTGCCATATTTATAAACACATAAACTTTGTTTATAACCACTTTATTATTTAATATCACGTCTACCGGTTTCGAAAGTACCCTTCATCATCAGGACAATATTAAAATTGTCCTGGTTTTAATATTGTCCTGATGATGAAAGGGTACTTTCGAAACCGGTAGACGAGATATTAAATAATATTTGGACGATTTGTATAGCGCCGTTTTTGTGAAAAATCACCTCAATAAAGTGGTTATAAACAAAGTTTATGTGTTTTATTCATAAAAATTATTAAACTTAGAGGAGTGTGGTGTTGCCTTCGTTATCCTTTTCAATGTGATACCTCCAAGTGTTGATTTTACTTCATCGTTCCAGACGATATTGATAGGGTACGTGAACTCACCCAGTCTAGCAGGCTCTTGCGCAGCTTGCGCTCGTGGTTGAGCATGGCGCGCATGTCCTGGTACGTGGCCAGCGCCACGGTGGCCTCAAGCCTCTCCGCCTCCAGCGCCATCTTGCACACCAGCTCGTCGTGCGAGAACACGCAGAATCTGCGCAGGTTGGAGTAGTGCGTGATGCACTCGCGGCCGATCTTCAACTACGAAACAAAGAAAACATACAATAATAAAGCATTTTTCTATTATTCTCGTATATTTCAGGATAAAACAGAATTTTGGTATCTCCCATCTTTATAAGCGTCCCCTCTACACATTCATCCTTCACAGCATTGTGCGAGCGACATTCTGATGGGCAGCCACTTGACTTTACCCCTCTCCTACTTGGTTTAGAGTAAAATTATTCGACCACCATTACATAATATTAAACTTGGTCTGATGAAGCAAATGGAAAATCTTTTTATCAAACTGAGCTGATCAGAGAAAATCTGGGTAAAGTCTACAGGAGTATACTGGAAAGTTCAGTAGACTGGTTGGTGGTTGGTCACAAGCGTCGGGTTCCCACTCAGGCAGATATCGACGAACCACCTTTAGATATACAAATTTTAACCAAATCCTGTGCTGTACGACAAATTCAGAAAGTCCATTTTTTTATTTCGCCCCCATGCCCTAAATCGGAAACAAATAATAATAATAATAATTAAAAATAATTAAAAATGAAGAATAAAAAAATCATAATTTTAAGTTAATAAGTGTGTCTATCTGATGGGACCTGCCAGGTAAGTATGTTCCTGTATATTTTTCTTATTTAAGCTAGGAATTAACATCTAATAGTAGAAAATAAGATCTGTACAGCGCCCTTCAGGTGATTTTTCACAAAAACAGCGCTATACAAATCATCCAAATATTATTATTATAATGATGGGAGTAGGAGTGATTCAAATACAATCAAGTTATTCGTATTATTTCTAATTTTGAAACTGTTAATTCGTGGTGGAATTCCATTTTAATGATTTAATAAAACAAATATATAACTTTATTCCACTTTTATTTTATGACTGGACCGGTTTCAGCCTATGACGGCCATCTTCAGACTAGTACATGTTGTTGTTAACCTACGGCTTATATACTATTTTTGGGGATGTCAGGGGTAGTAAACAATGATTTTACTTTAATTATATTCATCAGTATTGTTGCATGATTTTAATAGTTACAGGGTAAAAGTTACTTTTAATTTATTGGTATTATTTTTTTATATATCTATCTGGAATATTTATTTATTTTATTTAATATTGACATCCCCAAAAATAGTATATAAGCCGTAGGTTAACAACAACATGTACTAGTCTGAAGATGGCCGTCATAGGCTGAAACCGGTCCAGTCATAAAATAAAAGTGGAATAAAGTTATATATTTGTTTTATTAAATCATTAAAAGTTATTCGTAGCCCGGAATGTTTTACCTTCATTTAAAATTTTTATCAAATAAGGAACAAGAGGGAGACAGCAGACACGCAGGAGTGGAGGTATTTCCTAGAGGAGGTGAGGACTCTCAAGGGGTCATAAGGTCGATGATTATTAAAAAAGTGAATGAATTACCCAATCCGCAGGTGTGAAGTTGACGGCTTCGGCGAAGTTGTATCCTTGGTTGAAGCCAGCGTGGTACGCTCGAGGGAAGGTAATGACAAACTCTCCAGCATTTTGGTCCGTCCTGCGACATGGAAAAAATTCAAATTATATTCCAAAAGAACCTTGAAAACGAAAATACAAAACGAGTTTTGTATTTTCGTTTTTGCAAAATTGGTTTCTCAAACATCAAGCCATTGGAATCGTTAGATATAACACTGCTCTCTATACAAAAAACTTGTAACTATGCAGATACTAAATATCATCACATCATTATAATTAATTAGGACAGTATTATTTGGCTGGTCCCTTGAAAAACATCTTAAAAGTAACTGTAAAACCTGAAAAAATGTTTGCCCAAAAACATTTATCGGCGAGCTGGCACAGGGTGTGCAAGTCTAGCGTTTAAAACATAAAAAAGGCGTGTCGGTTATACCTGTAGACGGGAACGCCCTGGTTCATGAGCGTATTGGGATTCATGATGGTGACCAGCTGATGCAGTAGGTCCGGCTGCCACTGGAAGAGCTCGGGCGCGGCGGATCGCATGGTGGTCTCGAACACCTCGGCGCGGTGCCCGGGCACGCCGTACCACGTCTTAGGCTCGCCCCAGTGCATGTAGTTGATGGAGTAGGACCAGTGGTCCTCGTTGTGCCAGCAGAACGTGGCGAAACACATGCCCACGTACATCCACGGCACCTGAACAAACAAACAATTTCATTAGTTAATTAAAACACAAATCTTCTTCATAAGATGGAGGAGAGTTTGTGGAAGTCTCTTCCTGCTACCCATCTCCTTCCCCTTCCACCTCCTAATGCCTTACAACATTCACATAGTCTCACTAGCTACAATCACTTAAAACTCTTTCTCAAATATGTGTTTCTAAATTGTGAATCATTCAATTAGTGTTACCTTCATGCCGGAGATGTCCGCGTTGATGTGCCCCAACACGCTGCCTTCCAGGAGCGGCAGGTTGTTCAGGTTCCAGCTCGAGTCTGCATACTCCTGGTCTCCGGGGTACAGGTGCTTGCTGGCCTTGGTCGGGAAACCTGGAGATAGTCATCGTCAAATGTAAAAAAAAACAACTTGAACTACAACATTTTACATACGAGTTACAGTAAAAACGTTTAGTATGTTTTATGAGCCCAACAGAATGTTTACCCTTTTACAGCACAAAAACTAGATGCTGCAACATCTGATGTCGGAGGGCTTTAAATCAGAATTCCACTGATAAACTGATAGAAGTGGGTGTGTCTGAGTGCCCAAGTAAGGTGAATTTTATCTTACTGCAAATAAAATTGATCAAACATTTTCTAACAGATAGTTTTTTTTTTAACGATTTAGATCACACTTCTAACACGATTCGTTTTTCTATGTTTTTACTGTATTTAATTTTTAAGCTTTAAGTTAAAACATACCAGAACCATGGTCCATGGAATGAAGATCAGCCCCATACTCCACGGTGACATCTTCGTCGATGGAAGACACGATTCTCCAGAACTCCTTCTCCACAGTGGAAGTTGGCACCATCTGAAACATGCAATCACTTATTTCATATTCAATTCCGACATCCTCCTTTCCTTACACCCTGGAGACTGCAGCCGGAGACAACTCATAAGATCAAGACTATCGGATCACCTTCTTCTTGGACTGGTACCTTCTCCTACGGGAGGTTGGCTGTCATCATGGCAATCTTCACCATATAGACTGTAGCCTGAGACACTTCAGAATGATGTACATTTTTGGGGTATTTCTCAAAAAGACCTGTTTACAGAGGTTTACCTTACTAGCGATTAGGACTTACTTTTCAATTTCATCTCCTATCGGAGGTTGGCTATCATCAGAATAATCATCACCCTGTAGACTGCAGCCTAGAACAACTCAGCAGTGCTGCATTCTTACAAGTCAAGTGTCGTTAATGAAACCATGAGGTGCGCCATTTTCTTCTGAATACTCGTATGTTTCATCAATTTTACCCAAGATTATGTTGTGGGGTAATTTTGTATTTGTCACTCCTTGTAATGAGACCAAGTCATTGAATGTTTCAAATTTTGATGTCTAGTATAATTAAGTTTAAATTTTTTTACCAATTCTGAATTACCAACGAAGCTACTTACCAAACTTACTATTTCTGATTTCCTTTCCCTCCCCGGGATACGCAGTCCAGCTGGGACTTTATATTTAAACTAAGGCAGAATTATTTTTTGATTAAACTCTCATTTTACAGCTCTGGGAAGCAACTTTTGCAAATCATACATCAAACTACCGAAGCAATATTACATTTTTACAGTAGGGAAGTGGGCCCTCGTCTTCAGAATTCAAGCGTTATAAACTACAACAAAAAGCAAAATGAAGAATTACTCACGTGGACGGGCATATTGAAGTACTCAGACTTGAACTGATCGGCCATCTCTCCAAACTGCTGGAGAGTGTACTCTCGCTGGGCCTGCTCGAATCCAAATGCTTCCGTCGGCTTTGAAACCTAAGAAAAAAAAGGTTGACAAATATGTTAAAAAGCGAAATGAGTCATGCCGTCGAGAGGTCTATTGTAACCTGGTCATAACAGAGCTATCGGCTGTATGCCTCTGTAAGGTAGGGTTAATTTCTTTGAAAACGTCCTTAATTTGCTTCGATTCGTTTTTCTCCTTACTTGTATCCTTACAATGTAATGTTCTAACTGTCTACTGAAAACCCTATACTCATTGTCATTAAATATTTATTGTTATTTGTTATATTTATACTGTTTGCATTTTTAGAATCGTTTACTAATAATACTTGAATATTAATGTTTTTAAGTACCAACAACATTATAACTGTCCTCAATATAATTTCTTATCTTTTGTTTCAACAAATTTGTTAATATGAATTCATATGTTTTATCTGGATTTTTAGAGCCTTAGCTTCTAGTAAATTGTTTTTTTTTGTTTTCTGTTGATGTACACATGTACTGTTATACCCTCAGAGCAATAATATACAGGAGGGAGCGCTTCTGTACTATCTGTAGTCAGTATTGATGATTTTTACCTGACTCGGCTAGACCTGGGCGTGGCTAGGTCTAGCGCTAGGGTATTTATGCATCCATTCATGGCACATGTCGACATAATGTTTTTGTTTATTTGTATAACCACATTTTCACAGTATTGTTATAAGCAAAAATATAGCATATAACCTAAAAAACCGTTGAGTTATGTCCAGTTTAGTCGCATATCAAAATGTGTGGGCGAAGTCTCCGGAGACGCAGAACATTATTACATACCTAAAAGCGGTGTGATATTTTGCGAAATTTTTGTTGTCTCTTTCTCTCTCATGGTGTACCACGTAAAAACGTGGAAAAAGTGATTTATCGCAAGTTTGTATAGGTTGGATAAAAAGAATTAGCTCTCTCTCCATATATTGTTACTCCAAGGTTATACCCATAACTGAACCTTTTTCTTTCATGATTTATGATAACGATCATGATTTTAGATAGTTTTAATTTGTATACATTTATATATATTATTTTCACCTTGTTAGGTAGTCTTATTAGCTTAATTAATTTAGTATGAAGCGCACTTGAGGTGAAATATCACAAAACTGCGCTAAGTTCACTGTTATTATTACCGTTTTGATTTCTGTATGGAGTTTTATTTGAATTAGCCGGTCTTCTTCTTATCATATCTGAAGCAAAATTCCCAACAAGCCTCGCATTGATATACTCGGTGTGTAACCATAAGTGACCAGCTAAGGTACGGGGTTTCCGTCAAAGACCAAAGACTCTCGGAAGCAAGGCATACGGTAGAAAGCTCGCAACTGCTATAATAGTACACAACTGTTAGCCCTGTACAAATCTCAAGAGCACCATTACCCTATGAAACCGAGCAATCCATAGATTCATCTCAGACTTAACCATAAGAGAAGGATTGTAAACCTTGGAACAAAAACGTCAGGTGGGAATGCTATGTTTGTCCTTAGGATATTTCAAAGTTCCCCTGAAGAATTACCATTAAAACATTAAAGTACAACTCGTTGACTCGGATGACATGCTGGCTATTTTAATTCTCCTCAGATATGAGCTTTCTACGGCAGTAAGTAAAGATGGTCACGTAGTAGTGGTTACCTCCTGGGCGATGCAAGGGGGGCACCTCCAGTCCCCCTTGGGAATGTCTCCCAGCGGGGGCAGCAGACAGAAGGTGTGGTAGGAGTCATCGCAGCCGTCGCAGAGCAGCATCTGCTCCTCGATGTCCCCGCGCCCGCAGTTGTGGCAAATGTACTTGGCCAGCTGGAATTATAGAAAAAAAAAAGATTATTTCATAAATTTTATGAAAAATAACCTGAAATTTATATGGCTAGGTAAATGTTTGAAAAAACTTTTTAAACCTAAGTGTAAGGATTCATAGCTGTATAAAGATTTGTTTAATTTACAAATATCATTAAAATTAATAAACAAAATATATAACGACACCAAAATTTACCGTTCAATTGCTATTAGATATTATATCAGCACCATTATGTGAAATTGTCAAGTTGAACGTGTTCACCCAACTTAGTAAACTGCTGATTTTATGAATATGTGCAATTCTTTACATTTTTATTAGGTTTGTGGAAGGAAATGAAGTTATCTTTTCATTTCGGCACTTATATGGTAATTATGTCTAGGATAAGATGAGAGGTCTTCCCCAATTATAAGACTTCATCAAATATTTGTGATTTCTGCAGATATAATAATTAGCAAATATAATTATAGATATTGTTACACTTACGGGATCGGCTGCATCCGGCGCTGCAGGAACCACGTTCACTGTCATGCTGACTTGACGCTTGGCCTGAAGCGTGCGCGATGCGGCCGAACGCACTGGCGAAGCACTGCCCAGCGCCACGGGGCAGGACGCCATGGCCACGGGCGCTGCGCGGCCTCGCTTGCTGGGAGATTCGCGCAGAATACCTAGCACAAGAAACAATCATTACCTAATGTTGATAATTGAGGGGGGGGAGCACAGCTTTTAAATAATGGGAAAAAAATCTGGGTCAGAAAGAGCAATTCAAAATTATCACTGGATTTTTTTTTAAAATTGTTTGTTAGTGTGGTGTGTTGAATTGGGATGGAAATTCATTAAATGGACCAAAAATTGGTTCCCCGCTGTAATCTCTAGTTGCTTTTGGTTTGAATACGGAGCAAATCCTAAAATACTATCTTCAATGCCATGGGCGCATGGATGGAGCCCCTTAATAACTCTCCGGAGACATGAGACCATAGACTTTTGGAAATTGTTTTAAATTGCTTGTATATACAGTAAAACTCTCTTCAAGGAACCAGAAAATAAAAACTTATGTAGGAAAACCTTAGTATGCAATTTCGCTGTCAATATTTAGTGGATCGAAAAAGCAAAACTTCTCAACATGAAAACTTCTTATTTGCTAAGCTTATATGTGGATATCACTGTTAGACATTATATAAATGTTCATATTTGGCTGCTATTTTATTATGCATAAGAGCTTGTGTTAATAAACATCTGCAGTTAGAAACTGATCTGTATCAAATTACAAGAAACTATATTAACCCAGCTTTTGATTGTGGAGAGCCTCTATAGCGCAATAATTTATGCATTTTCCTTTAATGATGAACATTGCGACTACTGATAAATCTGTAGCTGAACGAACCTTTCTTATCATCCACCAGGTCTGTTGAAGGTTTGGCAGACAGTTTCCTGAGGTCCTTCTTCCGATCCCCTCCCTCGGAGCCCAGGCAGCTTTCTGTCTGGCTGCCCTCGTGTTCCAGCTCTGGTTCATTCTGTCGAGGAAAATAATAATATTATTTATTGAAATAAGATCATCGTGAAGATAAAACCAAAGTAAGATTGATAAATAAATCCCGAGACCTCTTTGCGAACGATGATAATTTAACAGTGTAGGTCTGACAATTATAATGCAAAATTTAGGGCATGCACAGAAATGTTGAACTTTACGGAAAACTGTATTTTAGGTTAAGTCAGTATACAAACGTATCCTCATGGTAAGGGCTTCCAACCCATTCACCTACCTGAGTGTAAGTCTCCCGGTATTTATTTATAAACTAACAGACTACTGTCTAACTACAAAAAAAATCCATAACACGAAATGGGAAAAAAGAGCAACAGAGAAAGAACAGCACATACATTATATTATAATGAAGCAATGATAAAAATAGGACAAAATATACATAAGAAAGAACATTCAAATTAAAGCCAAAGTCAAGTCAAATTTTTGGTAGAGTCGCAAAGAATGACAAAAATCATTTAGACTGATAACAAAAATTTACAGACCATGGCTTGAGTTAACAAGTCCCGACATTCTGGACAGTGGAGAATGATACCCATAATTAGTAGAGTGATGATTGAGGAACAGCAATTCAATGAATTGCGGGCTTATAACAGAGAAGGCTTTTCCATGATGGGCTATCGTTCATTCCTGATACATGTTCTGCCTAACTGAGCGGTCCCAGTTCTGTGGTTTTGGACGTAAACCTCAAAAAAGTCTGAAAAACCTTTGGAGTTTTTCTATAGTAATTTGAGATTTTGTTAAGTATGTACTCACATTCATCTTCTTCCACCTTCGGGTGGGGGGCTTGGAGTCGGTCTGCGGAGGGGGAGAGCTCTTCTGAGCCGAGTTGCGACCCTGGCCCTTGCAGCTGCCCCCCGTGTTGGCCTTTTTCCGGAGTCATCTCGCCTTTGGCCTCCAATTTCTACGAGAAGAATGACAAATTAGAAAGAGAATAGTTAGAGGTAATTTTTTTTAGTTCAAGTGATTACAAACATTATCACATTTGATGACAATCAAATTAACAGTCAGCAAAAATCATAGATTTCAAAAATTAAAGGTCGCCGTTAAAATCCGATTCTCGGCCCGTTTCAGCTTTTGATCAAATTGTGATCAGTAAAGCATGACGATCATATTTTTATGCTTATCATCTCAATCAATCGTCTGTTAGGTTAGTCAGTTACAATAGGACTAGCAACATTTTTCACTGATTATAGAAATTAAAATATTGTCAGGTTATTCACAAGTTGACAAAAAAAATTGTTGGTTGTAAAATAGTTCATACAAATTAAATGAAATTTATTAGCACACGTTGGGCTTCGAATTCAGAGTCGAGGATCCTAACCGCTCAGCCACGGAGTTTATCCTGTGAAACTGACGAAAGTGGGGAATGGAAGGAGACGGGAAATAGAAAGGCTGAGAAGTACCTGGCTTTTCAGATCTGGTCTCTGTATAAATGTGAATAAGGTTTTGGTACTCACGATGCCCTCCACAGCCTCCCGGCTCTTGAACAGGTCGTAGGGGAACAGAATCTTCTCGTAGTGGTTCTTGAGGATGGTGCCGACGCCCTTGCCCTGCGGGTGCCCCATCCGCACCGCGATCTTGGACCACTTGCGCTCCGCGGTGCACACATCGAAGCCACCTGTTAACAATTGTACACCGTGAAAATATTGTAATGAAACAAAAAAAATACAAATGTATTGTCAGTCGGAAACATTAGGAGACTTCAAAGGGTAAGCAGGATTCAACAAGACCAATTCATATATGGTGCCAATTTGACGTACAACAATGTTGAGACATTTGAGACTTGGCAGAATGCTTATTTTTATAGCTAATACCGCACTAGAGTCCCAACTGTTCCCAGCCGTCTGGAGCCAGTGGGACTATGGCATCCCCAACTGGGGTATGTTGTGAGGCTGAAGGTAGTGTGAAGGGAAAGGAGATGGGAAAGAGGAAGGTTGGGAAGTACCCTTTTTTTACGTGAATACCGCACAAGTCTCAACGGCTCCCAACCGTCTAGAGCCAATAAGACTATGGCATCCCCAACAGGGTATGTTGTGAAGCTGAAGGTATTGGGGAGGGAAAGGAGATGGGGAAGAGGAAGGTTGGGAAGTATCCGGCTATTCATATCTGGTCACCAAACTCGGCTAAAGCCATTTAAAGCAACGTTTCGATTCTGAATGGTGGTCTTTCATCAGGGCGATACTTAAGAGTATCTAGCACTCTGGAACGTGCTGAAAATATACTATTTTACATTAATTAAATTTATTTGCACATGCCGAAATTTGAACCCGCGACCTATGGATTCGTAACTTAGCATCTTGACCACTCGACAACGGAGGCTGTCAACTGAATTTAACTGAATACAACAAATACAGATATCTTAAAGGAATATATGAGGCTAGTGAAAACATATTATAAAAAGGGGGACAATTAAGAATGGTACCTGTAAGGTGGGCGACCTCTGTAGCAGAGTGATAGATTCAAATCTTAACACAGGGAAAAAAATAAACTCTACAGCTGAATGATAAAAGCACACACTATAACAACTATATATATAGGATTAACAACTCCAGAAATGACCTCATCATGGAATCCCGTCAGATCCCGAATTCAAGCATAGAAGCGCGTTGGAGTAAATTATTGGCCCCATCAATCTTAACACTGCCAGGATGGATTCCCTCTTGATGGCGTTTTGCAGAAATGAGGCCTAATATCCTCCATTAATATTATTACTATGTATTGATATCAATTATGGAAGGTATTGCATTGCACTACTCCTGCATACCTTCTGGAATAAAACTTCATTATTATTATTATTATATATCACATCACTTACCTCCTTCTTTGACGATCTTATGCAGGCCAAACAGGTCGAGGGGCTTGCGCTCCACGGTGGGTATCTTCAGCAGGGACCCTTGCAGCTCCCAAAACTTGACGATCTGGTCCAGGAAGTTCAACTTGACCCGGGTGATGGCCTCCAGCTCGTTGAGGCGCTGGATGCGAGGGGTGAAGCGGAGACGGTCCACATCCACGGCAAAGGGCGGTTGCCAATTCTGAAACCAAAAACAAAATTGTCAGGTTAGGTCCGCATAGTCATCATGGAAGAAGCTTTGGAGCCATGCGTTAAACATTCCAACTGTTTGAAGAGCTGTCAATAACAAGACTCATTAAACTGCGACGGTCGGTTCCACTGGACAGGCATTGTGAATAATATTCTTAAATTAGATTTAGAAAAAAATGAAAAGATTGGGTTGCAATCGATGCTTGAACTCGAAACCTCTACTCTATTTGGAAGTAACGTCTCTGTCAATCGTTTTAGAAACTGACATTTTTATAAAATATTTTTTTGAAAATTATTAATACTATTTTTTACACAATTTCTTTCCGATAGGGGCAGCCATCTTTGTATTGGTATGCAAAGTTCTAGTCGAAACACAGTTGTATACCTAGATGGTGTCTTGGATAAACTATCCATTTTTATTTACGGAATATCTTTTGACTTCTCAGAAAGTCTAGAATTAATATTTAAATTAGAATTGACTTGTTTATGCTTTGAGACTGAATGCTGTGAAAATGAGATCCCTGAGACGTATGTGCGGTAAAACCATGTATGATCGTATTAAAAATATGGATATCCGGAAAGAATGTAAGGCTGATGTAAGTGTAATGAATAAAATCAAGAAAGAGGACGCTTAGATGGTTTGGGCATGTAGAACGAATGAACGAAGAAAGAGTGTGAAAAGAATATGTGATGCGAAAGTAAATGGAAGAAGAAGTCCAGGACGCCCGAGGAAGACATGGCACAATCAAGTAAATCAAATACTTGAATCGTGTCATGTGAAGAGTCAGAATAACAGAAGAGTATGTATGAATGTGAACGAAGCAAGGAGTGTGTGCCAAGACAGAGTTGTATGGCGGTCTGTCCTCTCTGCCTACCCCTGCAGGGAAACGGTGTGATGGTTAGTTAGGTAAGCTTTATGCTTTATTTTAATATTAAATATTGAAGCAACCTTATCTTTGTATTATCTGTATCTTCTTCCGTTTCTTTTTTTTCTTTCTTATTCCAATATGTTAAGGCAGACACTATTCTATATTTGAAATGGGTGGATTAAAGCAACTTATACTTTTTCTTGGCAAGTCAAGTTACATCACGTGATTTTTCACAGGTAACAACTAGCATTTAATAAACCTGCGGGATGAAGAAGTGTTAGGAGGCCTAAACTTGGGTAGCTGAATGATGTGGAGGAAGCAACTGCATCTTTGGGCGTAAGGAACTAGAGGGAAACAGCAGAGACCGGCGGGAGTAGAGGCATTTCCTGGAAGTGGTCAAGACCTTCCAAGGGTCATGATGACAATGAATGCTGTTAGTCTTACCACCAAATCAACCTATGGACAAAAAAATTACGAAAGGAAGTAGGTGAGTGGACAAACGCGTCGTATTACCACCCGGGCCTCGTGGGTTCAATTCCTCTGCTAGCTAAGTTTTCCATCATTGCACGAGCAAAATCTTCCGCTTGTTATGATGGTAGTAGGAGTTTTTCAAATATTGTCAGGTTATTCATAACCCGGGAATGTTCGTCTTCCTTTTAAAAATTTAAAAAAAAAAAAACTTTACATATTTTATTCCCAAAATAGTTAGGAATACCAACCTGCATATTATTTCAAAATTCAATAATTTTTTACTTGCAGTGAATTTAAGTACCGCCTAACATAATAACAATTGGCGCTATTAATTTACGGGCATTCGTTAACTATTGCATGACCCCATATTGGTGGCACAGTAGATAAACAAGTAAGAATAACGGACAGAATTGATTCAGATCTAGTCAGTGTTCTTTAAGTATGTTCAGTTTGTAACAATATTTTGCAATATACGAGTATATATCTTCAATATATCTCTTCCATCATGAAATATCCATTTAACAAAATTAGGGCAGATGTCTTTTTTCATATTTTTGAATTGGTCAAGAAAAAATAATTACTTGTCAATTTATTTATTTAACTACTCATATTTCAAAAATATTTATTCATCACTAGTGACAGCTTGAAGCCGCAAATTTAACCTCATCAACAAACTCAAAGAAAAAAAATAACATTATGACAAATGACAAAATGATTCACTTTAATGAAATCGAACCTGCAACAATCAAACCCTAATTCAGCTCTTCTGACCACTACACCACACAGGCAGAATTTTTCAGATTGTTCGTAAGATGTACACACTATAAATAAGCACAAAAAATAAAATAGTTTGTCTAATCTCTACAGATAAGTTCCAAGCAAAATTGAGTTTTAATATATTTACTACCATATATTGGAAAGATAGTGACCACTTTACTATACTATCTGAACATTTGTAGATAAACAATAATATAATTATTTAATTCCAAGAAAATTTTGTAAGCAATGTGTTTTTTTTACATTTACGCTTAGAACCATTGTTGCTTAGAAAAATTTTACTACAAAGTAAAATACATTTAGTTGTAAGTTTACAACACTGTATTTTCAAACTCAGATAAATTTTAAACGTTAATTGAAACATTGTTGAATTGGCTTCAACCAAAATTATCAATTAATAATAATAAACTGATAAAAAAAAACACCACTTGTGAACCTTAGATGTTTTTGTTATAAAACTCTCCTAATGCACTGATGTTCGTTTGATAATTTGATGGATACTTCTTTTTGTATTGTTTTTACAAAAGTTTGTGGGAGAAGTTTTTTGTAGTATTTTTGCATGTTCACAATACTAAAACTAAACTCAATATTGTTATTGTAAATACACAGAGGGTCTGCATAACTGTGGAATCTCCCATATTCAATTAGCCCAGTCCCTTTAATGAAGTTCACCAGGGGGTTAGCATTGGGCATTTGGCCATGTCTTCGGGTTCCACATGGTATTCAACTCCGAAGATGCCAATTATTCCCATCAAGGCGGGACATTTTCACCAAATAATCAAATGAGTGCTCTATTGCACTAGTGACAAATTTAATATACTCATTCACTAAGACCACGGGAGTCAGATTTTAGCATTGAGATAAAAAGACATAGACAAAGCAGATCAGTTTATGTTTCGTTATTTTTTTAACAGCATTGTCCTACTCTTGCATACCAATATTTGGATGACGAACAAGAGGGTACGTCCTAGGGTATACGTACTAAGAATGCCAGAAGCGTGAATTCCAAAGGAAAGTGTTAAGTTGGACGCCCTAGACAAATCTGAGGAAAGCAACAGCAGAAGTTGTGCAAAGAGGCTGGGCCTTCAATTGACGCAGGCCACTGAAGTAGCACAAGACAGGGACACCTGGCGGCTCATTGTTGAAGCGATAGATCCTCGATTCAATAAATAAATAAGCGTGCTTCCAACACAATAACAAGTCATTTTACGCCATATACTGCTCGCTACTTCAGAGCAAGCCAAATAGAAAAAAAAACCTTGCAATTACATTTGAATATGAAAATACTTAAATTAACTTTAGCAAAATTACCTTAAAAGTCACTAGCTACTCTCATAGATCAGACGAAGCACTATAAAATACATAAAAACTAGTATTTACATATGAACAGATGTCGGAAGCCGTGTAACAGTTCAGAATTATGGGATAAACTGTTGACAATGAAAATTTAAAAAAAAACAAAGCACAGTGGTTTTCTGAAGAAACGAGTTTAAGGTTCTGCTCTAAATTTAATGAGATTTTTTTATTTTTCATAGGGGTTTATCCAAGCCTGAGAAATTATATTTATGAATAACAAAAACAAAGCTAAATTATACCAAAAGGCCGTTTGGTTGCCATGGGGAAAACAATATTATTAAATCAATAGTACATGTAAAATAATAGCTTACATAATTTTTTTGAAACTAATACACTAAGTGTCTTATAACGTAAAAGGAATATGCGCCTTATGCAGGCGATGCACATTTGATATTGGTCTGTTTTCATTTTTAGTCACTAACAATCTACTGGAAGTAAATGATGGACATTAAAATAAACTAAATTGAGTATATAGATACATGGAAATAAAAATCAATATTGGACGCACATCGTGTCAAATTTGATTTCTTTGTTTTATTAAATGATTCCTTCTCAGTAAAGAGTAATTTGTAAAGCGCCAGTTTTGTAAATATCACTTCAATGGTGCTTTAAAAATCTAGGAAATAATTTTGAAATGTTAAATTATTTAAAAAATGAAATGCCTTAGTATTAATAGAGATGCAATGTCTAACCCAGAATGCAGAAACAAAATTTTCACTCTTCGAATGTACAACACTTACGGAATTCAAAATCTAAATGAGCATGAGACAATTGTAAGATTCTGTAGGTTCCAAATACTGCGACGAGCTGGACTTGTAGAAAGAGCGCCAGATGACAGGACACCAAAAATCATGACCTAGTGGGTGCCCCAGTAGAAGAGACTCAGAAGCAGACGAAGGAAGAGGTGGACTAGACGCGTGAAAGAGAATCGGAGCAGGATGGTAAGGTCTGAGGACTGGAGACGATGGAGAGCATTCGCGAAGGGGGCAAAATCCCACCCTGAGATGTAGCGCCGTGATGCTGATCCTACTTCGATTGAACGACGCTTTATGATTTGGGCAACAATTGCCAAATATTTATATAATAAACTACTCAAAATTAAAAAGGCACTAAAGATTCATATTTGCACAGTCGAATACAATAATATTGACATCACTAAACAAAGCATATGAACATCTCTAAACCTTCCTCTTTCCCTACTCCTTCCCCCATTGCTTTCGCTACACAATATTCCCCAATATCAGAGTTGTCATTTCATTATCAAATCATTGTATTTTGTCGGCCACATTTATTTTTCTTTGTTTCATAAACTATACTTCTGTTTTACTGTGATCGTTGTTTAGTATATCTACAATTGTTTTTTTTTTTCTGTACCATTGTGTATTTTGTAATGACTTTTGCAGAATCGTATTTTTGAGATTGTTTAAAAAAATAAATAAATATTATATTTTTCGATAAAGTCAAAATTTTGGTGTTTTAATGGGAATTGAAATGGGACAAGTGCGATTATCACGCAGAAATAGACAAAGTTATAGAGCTCAGTGCACTTTCTTTGCGGGGGTAGGCAGAGAAGACTGAACAACAGAAACCTTAACCTTTCTTGATGCAATACATCTCTAATATTTGATTCACTTGATTGTGTTATTTATTTCTTCAAACTGCTTTTTAATAACAACTAAATAATGTTGATGCCGTTTCTCCACAGGGGTGGCACGGAGAATGGACCTCCACGCAGCTCTGTCTTGGCACACACTCTTTGCTTCATTCACATTCATACATTTTCTCTGTACTATTCTTCTAATACTATTATTTTAAACCAACTATTGATATGACCCAACTGAGTATTTGATCCACCTGATCGTGGCTCGTTAAAAAGTACGACAATTTATCCACTATTTTAACAAAGAAATGAAGGTTTAAATGCGTTCATTTCTATTAAAGCATGTTTAAAAATCAATGTGAAGTTGTGTTAGTTACAATTAAACTTGTTGTTACCCGTGAAAAATTATGGGATGTGAATTAACTTGTTAAGAAAAAAATACTAGTTGCTATTTCAAATATATCATAGAATAATGTCTGCTATAATACATTACAGGTAGGTACTTTATTAGGTAGGTAGGGATATGAAAAGATTATTTTTTAATTTTGATCATTTCAATTAACACCAGTTCCAAATTTGAATAGTTCACACTCGTCGTAGGTACATACTCACAAAGGAAATTATTAATAGTCAATAATAATGGATATGCCATTCACATGGTTGAACGATACTTTTGGTATCGTCCTGGTGGAATATCAACATTTTGGAATATTAAAACATTGCTTGAAGTGGCTATAGTTATTTTAATACACCAATCTCAACAAGTCGAGTGCTCCCTAAATTTTAGCTATCTCTTTAGTATTCCATATTTCTTTTCTACATAAAGCAACATGGTGACTAGCAGAATAATAGACTAGTCATACACAAATAGCACAATATTTGAGAATAAAAAAAGTTTAATAATGGTGGTGACGATGGTTGCTAAGCTCTGGTGCAAATAGCACTGATGCTATCCAACCTTCGATAGGTAGGGAACATTAGATGATGTGTCCTATCATTTTGAAAAAGTGTTTATTTGCAGAAAATTTGTGAAATCACTGTAAGATGAGACACCTAGGTGTCTTTATGTCGTAAATGGGTTAAATATATAAATAAAACAGTAAAGAATAGAAACATTTTCCAATCAGTCACAAACAAGATGGCATCCACTGAATGCACTTTTCATGTATATTACAAACAAAAAATAACGTACCATCCAGTAAGCTAACTAAACCAACAGAATCTCTAACAATCCACCGAGAATTCAGGGTAAATATTTAGGGGTTAGGTCGACGAAAAGGTGTAATTTCATCTGTTATTGTTAACGACATATTGGAACGCACAAGACAATATAGGAAATACTCCAAGTTGCATCACTGTCGCGAATGTGGGAGTAAAAACAACACCAATCGATACAATACGGCTAGAATTCGTATAAATACGATGGATTCGCCCCGGAAAACGACGATGGACGTAATAAAATCAGCTTTTTGTTAGAATGTTGCAAAATGCAAATAATCATACTGACCAGCGGAGGTTTGATCTTGCAGATTCCATGCTTTTCAGCCAAGGGTCTGATCTTGCTGATGTAGGCCAGAGGGTCCAGGAACTCTTCTGGCGTGGGCGTGAAGACAGGAGCTTCAGGAGGAACATTGAAGGCGAAAAGATCCTGCTTAAGAGGGGACGCGCTGTCCCCCATACTAACTTCTACACTGGCCTCGTCACATTTTCCCATTTTACAGGAAATTTGTAATATCTACGTGCGTAAAAATAGCATTTTGGTGTGTTGCATAGAAAAACGATTGATTAGACACTAGAAACACGAGGATTTGTAATGGTTTTCCATGCGAACAATCTCGACGAAAACTTCACTTTAGAAACGACTACCCCACGTCCGCCATGCAAATTATTACTACAGATAAGATGTTTACCTAAAATAGACCGGGATTCGCGCAGTCGCTGCGGGGACACTGAAAAGTGTTTATGGCTACCAAATGTCAAAGTACTATTAATATTTTAGTTCTATTTACCGAACCACTATAAAATAAAGTTGTTGAATTATTCATTTTCCAATCCATTATTTTACGAATAACACAAATATTATTTCGCTTTAATCACTTTGTTCAATTTGGTTTTCCAACTAATTTAATTATTATTATTGCACTCTTGGAGGACTTAAAGAGGTACCTTTGCAAAACAGTGTAGTCAGGATGGTTGACTTTACACTGACTCGATAGAAAAAGACAAAGATATATTTTAAAGGATGTTGGATAGCCCATCTGTTACCGCCCACTTGGAATTCGGACATTTTTTTATAAAATATGTATATGTGAACACATTAAACAATTTCAATACACCATTAAAATGATTTATAAAGTCAAAATATCACACAAACTCTAATAACAGTAAATTTGCCAAAATAATTATGGAAGCTTTTTGTTGATTTTAATGTATTTTTTATATCATTAAAAAAGTTCGGTCAAAAATATTTAAAACCGTTTAAATAACTCTAAAAAGTGATGTTTTATAATGTTTGTTTGGTCTAATATGAACATTCGCGCAAAGCACATATCACCACTATGTTTGATTGATTTGTACAACCACTGCAAGTATTTTAATCAACAAAATATAGGAAATAACCTCAAAATCCGTTGACGTAAGTTATACGACTCGATGATGTGAAGTTAGCGTGAACGGAGAACATCTTTACATATTTAGAAGTGCTGCAATATTATGTAACGACTTTTCTTGTCTCTTTCTGTCTCATGGTCACGACGTGAAAATCCGGAGAAAGTGATTTATCGCAAACTTGTATAGATTGGGTAAAAATATTAGCTATACCTTCTCATATCGTTATACCAAGATTTCACTTGATGCCTCTGGAACATTATTAGGTATCAACATTGCTCTAAGGCATCAACCAAATAGTTGTATTAGCTATCAATATAAGCATATCGATATTAAATATACACCAAAAAGTTATTAAAACCATGAAATTACTATATATTCAAAGTATTTACTTGGTTTTTATACCGGCAAAACTGGATGGTTGTTTAGCAAAGGAATATCGCCAATGATTTGAATTGATCAAGTGTTACAAGCGTTCGGGACGTCAGTGTCCCCAGCTCTCCTCAGTGGTATAAAATAGCGTTGTAACCGCTCTGTGCGAACTGCTACAAAGAACTACTTCATTTGTGGCAATACACACTTCACACATATTTGAGTGTGCGAATACTTCAATTGAAGTCAAATCGAAGTGTTCATTTTAAAGAACTAGCAGTTCGTGAAGCATTCACAAAACTTTGAAGTTTTTCCCAACGCTAGTATAGAACCCTGGTTAATCGTGGAAGTGGAAGTGTGGATTTTCAGCAATCAGGGAACACATAAACAATACGGAACGCAATCAAATTTATATCACTAGCAGATATTGTTAAATTCGAGGGTGAAGTAGATTCTTTAATCATAAAATACTCAAGGAGAAGATTTGAAAATATAGCTGTCCCCTTACTTATAAATACTTCAATTTGTATACTTTCCGTATTAGGTGTTTAATGAACTTTTTACACATTTCATACTCGCGTTCTCTAGCAGCATGCAAGCATTTCAATCAGTCATTCCCAAAGTGGTCTTTATCGACCCCCAGGGGTCGATTCCGACCTGCAAGGGGTTCACGTCTATGAAAAAAAATTGGGGGTGCATGAGACGTAAATGGGGGTTAACGAGAGTGGATTCCACTTACGCAGGCCGTCACCAAAATATTGGCTTCCCGCAAACTTCAAAGAACTATTTCCTTTTGCGGCAGTTCCAACTTCATTCAATTCTCACAGAACAAACTTCAATTGAAGCTGGTAGTTCCGTTGGTGCGAACTATTTCATTTTGCGGTTTCAAATCTCTACAGACTAGTGGGTTTTTTTCGGGGAGGAATTTTTGGTGATTTGCTAGCACTTTTCGATTTGAGATCTCTACCGACTAGTACTATTTTTTTGGGAGTTCGACTTCAATTGAAGTATTCACCGCGAAGGTTCACAAAACTTTGAAGTTTTTCCCAACGCTAAAAAAAAACAATATTAGGAAAGCAGGGGGTCTACACAAAACAGAAAAAATCGGCATGTGGTCTACGGGACAAAAAAGTTTGGGAACCTCTGATTTAAATCAATCGAAAACTTATTTTAGCCTCGGTCAGAAATGTTTATTCGATTTTTTAAAAGTCTTTGACTTTAAACTTTCTGCTTAAAATAAGTTTTGGTTCTCAATCATAAAGCAAAAAAAATGTCTTTTTAAAATTAAGATTTTTTTTTATCAATAGTTTTGCTTTATCTAGGTGATTACTTTATGTAGAGATAGCAAAAACTTATTAAATTTGATTTGAGTTAAAACGGTACAGAATATATATTATTTTTGTTTTTTGTCCCGAAGTTAAAAAATGTTTTTAAAATGCCTTAAGCCGTGCTTGGTGATCAGATTTGAATAGTCAAGTACGTTCCAACTTTCATCTCCCCTATATATTTCCTTCCCCACTATTCCCATTCTCCCGTCTCACAACATACCCCAATTGAGGCAATAGTTTCACCGGGGCCGGACTGTTGAGACTGTTGTACGGTATTCACACATTAAATGTTAATATTTATCGTATAAATGTTTACACGGTGTTTGTCAAATATTGTGTAAGTTGTAAAATTAGTTTAATAATTATAAATAAACAAAGAGATCATTGTATTAAAAATCTTGTGCGTTCAATTTTATTTTCGAATACGTCAATTTGCAAGAATTGTAAATAAAAGTAGTACGAATATTCTATTACGTCGCAAATATATTTTTGAATTTACCGCCTACTTAGTTCCCCGATACAAAAAGTGCGACACGCGCATCTACCGCTCGCGCGAGGCTTGTTCTATGAAGTATACAATCGATGAAAATTTCAGTGGCCGCCATTTGCGAAGCTAAGGCTTTCACAGTGAGACCCGTGCGCTTATTTCGTGTTATGTCAATTGAATCATAGTCAATCGCTGTTTAATTTAATTGTTAACCGAAGTTAAGGATACTACCATGATTGTGAGAGTGCTATTTTTTGTGGTGGGTGCGTTTCTGGTGGCCTGCGGCGCCTCGAGCATCCGCTCCTCCGAGGTGGACAATGAAGGTAAGTTTGTAGATTTGTTTCCTCACGGTATAATTCGTTCGTTTGGGTGAGCGTTGCGTCTTACGCCCTCGGTTGTGAAATAAATGGAAGCCCGAATCAATACGGAACAGATTGGTGATGGCTGCACGTTTTGATTCTCGCTCGTTTCAATAAAGAAATCGTTTTGAAAAAGGGTAGTATCGTAGAACACTTGGAAAATATGTCACCATGTTGTATAGGTATACAGCAGCTGTCTTAGGGAAGTAGTATGAACCTGGTGTATTTATTTTATTTGTGTTTTTTTGTCAAGATCACAAATGTGTCCTACTGCCCGTCACGAGTCATGTCCTCTAATCCTTAATTTTAATGATTGTTTTGCTGTCGAAGTAATTAAGGGAGGAATAAGAAGAGAAAGTGCTCAGAGAATTAGTACCCATAGCCCATAGCATGGTCATTTAACACAGCTACTTCAAACAACGTTTGAATATGATTTTTATGTGATCATCACACTATAGTCCAGAGCCAGTGGGACTATGCCATCTCAAATTAAATAATGTTGTGGCACCTGTCTTTAATTTTATATACCTGATCTGGCCACTTAACATGGGCCATTTCGAGGAAAATGTTTTAATAGTATTTTTGAACCTTGGTATTTTGCCGGCCGATTCAAAGCGGCATTTTCTTCGTCGTGAATAATAATTATTGATCAATTTAACCCCTTTGAAATGCATCCTGCTCGTGTTTTTCCGTTGTGTTAGCAACCAGTTTGTAGAGGTGGGACATTTCTTGGAGTTATCGACTGGCCAACCAACCATCTGCCGTGTTGAGTTTTAGACAACACCGTGTTGGATTTTGTAGTGTCAGATTTCTTGGAACCATTTTGCCCATAATAAAACATGATTACTACACGGTATTTCAAAAGTGATCATTTTTATGCGTCCATTATTTATTTATTTATTTATTATTAACGCCCTAGTGGGCTTTTACAAAAAAATTGTACAATGTATTGATGTTGACAGGTAAAGTATTATATGATAGTACATGATACATTAAAAAATAAAACATAAAGTACATGCTTCTTGAAAAAATCAAAATAAATATAAACCAGTGGTAAATACAAAATGCAATATGAAAATTACAATAATACAATAAAAACATAGAAAAGAAAAAAAAACATATTCACAATTGTCTGGTAGACTCGTATATTTCAGTGAAGTATTTGTGAAGAGTAGCTATACAACTCCGATCTGAATCTCATGATTGAATACAGAAAAATATCAACATAACTAAATTGGTTTCCAAGCCTATGTAACCTTTGGACTTAGTTATTATTTATTATTAAGGACACTTTTCGTTTTCGTGCGTTCTTTGTACCTATTAACTAACTAACCAACATGCCGTTTCCCCGTAGGGGTGGGCAGAGAGGATGGACCGTCACACAACTCTGTCTTGATTCACATTCCTTACCTTATTCACATTCATACAGACTCTTCTGTTATTCTGACTCTTGATCGTGGCATGTTGTCTTCCTCGGGCGTCCCCGACTTCTTCTTCCATTCACACTCCGCTCTACATGCCCAAATCATCTAAGCGTCCCTTTCTTAACCCTGTTCATTACGCTTACGTCGGCCTTGCATTCTTTGTGCCTTTTAAAATTGCCCGGAGCCAGTGGTACTATGGCACCCCCGATTGGGGTATGTTGTGAGTCTGAAGGGAGCGGGAAGGAGATGGGGAAGAGAAGTCACCAAACATGGCTAAAGTCATTTCAAGTAAAGTTTTGTTTTTGAATGGTGGTCTTTCACCAGGGCGATACAGACTGAATCTTCCATTCCCTCAAATACACAATATATTATTTTCAAATAGCACAAATTAATTAAATACAATTTTTCGCGCACGCCGTAATTTGAACCCGCGACCTCTGAATTCGTAGCCGCGATCCGATGTATTCATAATTTTTTTATTAGCGCTGATTTTGTAAAAAATAACCTTACTAACCTATAGCCTAAACGATCGCGCCATATCTTCCTCGGACGTCCCTGACTTCTTCCATTCGCTCGCGCGTCTCCTGACGCCCTTTCTGCGTCCTTATGGTCGGTATTTTTGTGTTCCACCCTCTCTGCCCGCCCTTTCGGGGAAACGAGTGATGGTTAGTCATAATAATTTAACAAAGTTTGTTATTTTTCTTCCTGTTAAGTCACCGGGATTCGTAATGCTATTATGACTCATCAGGAATTTCACATAAGTATGAGTTGTTAGTCATGCAATAATTTATATATTTATTTTTAATGAATTTCACAAAATGAAAGATTTAAAAAAATTATATCGTAGTTATATTATAGATGTTATTGTATAGGTTGCCTGCCCAGTTAGAGTTGTCAAAAACTTTGCATTGGTGCATTTGTATTATTTGTTATTAGCAAGAAAGCGAAAGTGTATACGAATTATCGATTTTTTTTTTTCACCAAAAAGTTACACAGTGTGTTCTTTTTATTTTTGATAACTTCTCTGTTTTTTTTTTCCTGAAGTAAAATAATACGTTTAAAACTTGCTAAATGCAAGCAATGCATCTATGTGAGTAGACATTCAAAACAATTCAATTAAAAGCTTATAGTAAATTGTTTTTTAATCTGTCCACTGTTGTGAATAATTTTCCATGATTTATGATAACGATCATGATTTTAGATAGTTTTAATTTGCATACATATCAGTTGTATATTGTTATATTAGGTTAGGTAATTTAGTGTAAACCGCACTTGTCACAAAACTACGCTATATAAATTCACTGTTATTATTTAAAGCAACATAAATAATTAAATGATATTTTACAAAGTCTGTTTTCTGTATATTGGTAAACGCATACACGCTACACAACTCTGCTTTGTCACAAATTCCTCGCTTCTTTCACATGTATACGTCGTCGTTTTTTTTTTTTTTTTTTTAAATTTATTTACTAAGATACCACCACATAAGGGGCCGAAGATTGTAACGTCTCCCGGTCGCGGAACGACAGCGCTTTCCGTACCATACGATAGAAGAAGGAAAATAAATTTATCACTGTCACTCCGATTAAAAAAGTGATTTTGGTCAAAATACCAAATGGTTGGTGTGAGTGGATTAACCACGATTTCGTATATCCGGGATTAATTACCCATCCATCACTTCGAACGGGGGGTGCTTACTGTGTTTACAATAATAAAACCTTGCGAGTAATTCTTTCTTATTTTTTTTTTAAACTATGTCTAATGATATTTAAAGAAGGACTTCACAGCAGCAAAACCGAAATCTCTAAAACTGGTTCCATGTTCCTTGTTTAATTTCCGTATAACAACTTAACAAATAGTAATCATGACGCGCCGACCAAAATGCTTAGTAATGGGACATTGACTATCATTATAGGTGATATTAATAGTTAGATACTACCCGGTTTCGCTCGAGAATTCAACACTATTTTATTTGATCTTTTTTTTTTTACGTGAATACCGCACAAGAGTCTCAACTGTTCCCAACCGTCTAGAGCAAGTAAGACTATGGCATCCCCAATAGGGGTATGTTGTGAGGCTGAAGGTAGTGTGGAGAGGAAGAAGATGAGGAGGGGGAAGGTTGGGAAGTACCTTGCTATTCAGATCTGGTATCCAAACACGGCTAAAGCCATTTCAAGCAACGTTTCAATTCTGAATGGTGGTCTTTCACGTGGTGATACTTAGGGTACCTATTACTCTGGAACGTGCCGCAAATATACTATATTTTATTTTATATCAATTAAATATGTTATGACACATATTAATCAAATACAATTTATTTGCGCACGCCGGGTTCAATCCCCGCGACCTCTGGATTCGTAGTCGAGCGTCTTACCACTCGACCACGCAGGCCGAACAATATGGAACAAGTCTCGTCTTACTTTTTAACGGCTTTTCATTTACTAAGCTCCATCAGCTCACGATGGAAATGACGCTGCGTGCTGAAAATATTTTCGTTGACCTAAAAAAAATCTAGACAGAAACGGCTGTGCACATTCCACGAAGCCAGAGCTCGCCATCGGTGACATCGTTTTTTTTTTAAGAAGAACGAGGAAGGGGATACTTGGGAAGGACTCGGCTATTCAGATTTGTTCACTTAGAAGAGGTTTGCCGGACTCGGCTAGACCTGGGCGTGGCTAGGACTAGGACGTTTATACATCCATTCATACCACATGTCGACATAATGTTTTTGTTTATTCGTATAACCACTTTTTCACATTATTGTTATAAACAAAAATATTGCATGTAACCTAATAAACCGTTGAGTTATGTTAATTTATTTCGCGTATCAAAACGTGTGGGCGGAGTCAACGGAGACGCGGGACACGAAGAACATTCTAACAATACTTTAAAGCGGTGTGATAATTAGGGAGATTTTGTTGTCTCTTTCTTTATCATGGTGTACGACGCAAAAAACGGAGAAAGTGATTTATCCCAAGTTTGTATAGGTTGGGTAAAAATAATTAGCTCTCTCTCCATGTATTGTTACTTGAAGGTATATTAATTCCGCGATTTCCGGAACCTTGGACAGGTGTTTCAAACAACTGTGTCACCGGGTATATAAAGTTATTATTGTTATTCGTGGAGCGTTCAGTATCACCTTAGAGTAACAATATAAAGAGACCGTACTAATTTGTGACAAATCGTTGACAAACTCGCAAAATATAGCTCTCTCTTTATGCTCGGTTCTATACGCATATGAGAAAAAGAGACAAACAATTGTTGAAACCAATACACGATTTGGGGCGTGCTGAATACCATGTCCGCGATATTTGATCTGGACAAGCTTCATTCTGGTTTGGAGTGTCAGGCGAACGGACTGTCAAAAGTGCGTAAATAGTTAAAAACTTGAGTTATTTTTTGTCCGATATCTAGCAAAACATCATGGCCATATATGCTATACTTGGTTGCTTCAATCGAAGTACAAAAGGACCAAAAACAAACAGTTTTCACACGTATGTACCATAAAAATCGTCTTTTTTAGTTAGATCTCAAATATTTAACATTCTAACCTACAAAACAACTAGTAACTTACACCAATATGTAATTAATCTTTGGACTATTCGTTCCAATATAATAAACTTCCGTTTGAAATGAGTTTTAGTGGATTCGTAATATTTTTAACTTAGAGATATTTACTAGCTGTCACATAAGAAACCATTACAAGAGGGAATCCCCATATTGTACGGCTTCTGAAAGTATCCCGGTCTCTTTCTTTCTCATGATACTAACGCTAAATTGTTGGCAAACAGATAAAGACAGAATAGTGTTTATCTCTTAGTCATATTTATAATTTCGGTTATGTCCCCAGATTCAGGGCTATGCCAAAATTGGAATATTATTATTTATTTAATTATTTTTAGATTTCCAAAGGATGAAAAAAGACGAGAAAAATCTAATTTCTTTTTCTTTGATTTAACAAATATGTTAATATGAATTCATACGTTTCATCTGGATTTTTTTATACCCTTAGCTTCTAGTTAATTGTTTTTTTTAAATCTATTGATGTGCACATGCACTATTGTACCCATTTCTGAACCTGTTCTCTGATGATTTATGATAACGATATGCATCTAGATAGTTTTAATTTTGTATACATATTATATATTATTTTCTCCTTGTTAGTTAGAATTATTAGCTTAATTAATTAAGTATGAAGCGCACTTGACGTGAAATATCACAAAACTGTGCTATATAAGTTCACTGTTATTATTATCTGCATTCGAAATTTCCTTACAAAATAACGCGGGACGGAAAACATCCCTACAATACTTAAAAGCGGTGTCATGTTTTGTGAATTTTTTTGTGTCTCTTTCTCTCTCATGGTGTACGACGTAAAAACGCAGAGAAAGTGATTTATCGCAAATTTATATAGGTAAAAAAAAATTGATCTCTCTCCATATATTCTTACTCCAAGGTTAAGAAAATGATTTAACATCTGTTATCACCGTACATTTTTTTATTTTACTTTTGTTTGTAAACTATTTTGTTGATGGAACTGAAGTTCATTTTATAATATGTATTATAAAATGTTCTGTACTAATAATTTAATTCGTTTATATTTTTATCTATAAATAAGATTTTAATAATCTTATTGATTAATGTATATTTGAATAAACAAAAAAATATACAACATTCATTCTTTTTAATGATTTACAACTACCTACTCACAACAAAATACCTAATTTACTTAATTTGTGACAACCCTGTTAGTGATTTTACTCCGAGTTTAGGCCACACCCTTTGGTCATTGCTTGGTCAAAAAGTGCGGACAAAATTTCGCAAAGTTAGGTCTCTAGGTTACTCTAAGAGTATCACCCTGTTATGCCGTTCGGCGAAACCCGTGTGACCAGTTTTCCGTAAATACAAAATGTCACCCGAGATTCTGCCTTTTTACCGAAACATAACTTGATTTAATTACGAAATATTCCACGAAACTCGCTCGAGAATTATTATTTAACAATAATCGAATTACAAACATTTATATTCAACGCGCTGCGAGTAAATCATCTTATGATAGTAATAATATTTGCCTCCGGAATTAATGAAAACAATTTTCTAAAATATTCATTTTTGAATTTGAGAGTTGGAAACGTTGCTTCAGCCGGTATCTTGATTGAATTATGAGGTATTATGCCGTGTTGTGTTATCTTTTCTGTCAGCCAACGTTTCAGACAGCCTCTGGCGAACACCATCAGGGCAGATTTTGATGATATTCAAGACATTTTTTTGTCATTCTTTACGATAATAATCTTCGAAGAAAACAATATTTTTTATTAAATATTAAAATAATATTAACTAACCATCACGCCGTTTCCCCGCAGGGCTAGGCAGAGAGGACAGACCGCCATATAACTCTGTCTCGGCACACACTCCTTGCTTCATTCACATTCATACATCGTCTCGTACATACTCTTCTGTTATTCTGATTCTTCACATAATCCGACTCAAGTATTTGATTTACTTGATCGTGTCATTTCTTCCTCGAGCGTCCTCGACTTCTTCCATTCACTTTCGCAACGTATATTGTTTTCACACTCCTTTCCTCGTTCATTCGCTCTACATGCCCAACCCATCTAAGCGGTTCTTCGCATTATTTCCGGATGTGTTCGAATATGTTTATTAAAAAAAGTCCGAATTCCATGTGGGCAGTAACTAATAGATCTTTGTCTCTTTCTATCTGAGTCAGTATAAAGTCAACAATACTGACTACACTGTTTCGCAAAGGTACCTCTCCATATATATTCCTACTTCAAGATTGCACACCTGTATTTACGGATATTGACACTAGTACACCTCTGCACGTCCGCAGCTTTTAATGCTAGAGTTCTCGAGTGGGCAGGTGTCGACTTACACCGTTGACCTGATTAACTTACCATCGGACCGCCTTTCTGCGGGGGGTAGAACGCCTCGTAACTCTTGTCTGAAACTTAAAATATAGAATGGCTTTTGTGCCAACATTGAAGTGAGAATATATATATGGAGAGAGAGAGCTAAATATTTTTACCTAACCTATACAAATTTACGATAAATCACTTTCTTCGGGTTTTTACGTCGTTAACCGTGAGAGAGAAAGAGACAACAAATATAAAACTCCGCTTCTACGTACTGTCACAATGATCTTGGACTCCTGGGTCACAGCGGGACTCCGCCCATATTTTTTATTATGCCATTAAACTTGACACAACTTAACGGTTTTTTAGGTTAGATGCTATATTTTTGTTAATATCAATACTGTGAAAAAGTGGTCATACGAATAAATAAAAACATGTCGATATGTGCTATGAATGGATGTATAAACACCCTAGCCTTAGTCTTAGCCACGTCCAGGTCCTCCGAGTCAGGTAAAAATCATCAAAAAACCGACTACACTGCCTTGGATTGATACCACTCTATATACTCTTAGTATGTAAGCATGTTTCTCCGGCGACTCCGCCCACCACGTTTTGTAATGCGACAACTCGACGGTTTTTTTTTGAGGTTATATTATTGTTGATAACAATACTGTGAAAAAGTGATTTTACAAATAAACACTACATTATGTCGACATGTGCTATGAAAAAAAAACCTGACTACACTGTTTCGCAAAGCTATCACTCCTGTTATGTTATTACTCCGAGGTGCCAACTGTCTCGAGCTAGTGGGCATCCCCGATTTAGGGTATGTTGTGAGGCTGACGGACGTGGAGAGTGGAAGGAGGTGAGAAGTGAAAGTTTTGCCAGTACCTGCCTATTCAGATATAGTCACTAAACATATCATAGATAAAGCCATCACAATAACATTTTATTTCTGAATGGTCATCTTTCAATAATGATAAAATAAAACATGTAACAAGAGATAGTAAAACAGCAATTAAATAATTTTGAGTATTTTGATTTATAATTATGTCATAACAAATGATAATCACCTCAAGGGAGCTTTACATTTGTTATTGTATATTTAAAAAAATAAAAAAATAATGTGAATACCGCAAGACTCGCAACTGCTCCCAAACGTCTGAAGCCAGTAGATTTAAGGCATCCCCAATTGGGGTATGTTGTGAGGCTGACGGTAGTGGGGAGTGGAAAGAGATGGGGAAGAGAAGGTAATGAAGTACTTGGCTATTCAGATCTGGTCACCAAACACGTCTAAAGCCATTTTATTTATTTAAAAAGAAAGACAAACATTCCCGGGTTACGAATAACCTGACTGAATATTTGAAAAACTCCTACTGCCGTCATAATAAGCGGAAGATGTTGCTTGTGAAATGATGGAGGATTTAGCTAGCAGAAGAATTGAACCCACGACGCCCGGGTGGGAATACGACGCGTTAGTCCACTCGGCTACTTATTAATAAAAGGCTACGTTTCAAGCAACGTTTTGATTCTGAATGGTGGTATTTCATCAAGGTAGTAATTATAGTATCTACCAGTCTGGAACCTGTCGTAAATAATATATTATAACGCCTATTTAGGCGTATTATAATATGTATTTACATGGCCAGCAACGGGGTGCACCTAACAGCCTAGCAGAGGAAGGTGTTTCTAGCGGGAAAGGAGGAATCAGCCCGCTGACACTTCGGTTTACCTTTCGTGACGGAAGACACCTCTTCTAACCTCAAATACTATCATTTGACAATTAGCTACTACGTTTATTCATTATAGTTTCTTAGTTCTACACTATATATTATTTTATATAAATTAAAATGTTTTACTACGCATTCGCCCTTGAGGTGATTTTTCACAAAAACAGCGCTATACAAATCGTCCAAATATTATTATTAATTAAAAAAAAAAATATTTGCGCACGCCGGGTATGAGTCCGCGATATCTGGCTTCGTAGTCTATCACCACTCGACCGCGGAGGCCTTAGCCTTTTCTAATAAAGTGTGCTTTAAGTTTTCGAAACTAATTTGTGACCTCCGTCCAAATGACAGGTCATTTGGTTTGAGGTTTTGATTGATGATATTTTTATAGATCCATATATATATATACATATATATTTTTACTGAAGTATTCACCATATTATACTGCCTCCATGTTCGAGTGGTAAGACGCTCGACTACGAATCCAAAGGTCCCGGGTTCAAACCCGGCGTGCGCCAATAACTTTAATTTAATTGATATTAATATGTGTCGTAACGCATTTAATTCATATAAAAATAATGAAAAGTATATTTACGGCACTTTCCAGGGTGGTAGATACTCCAAGTATCGCCCTGGTGAAAGACCACCATTCAGAATCGAAACGTTGCTTGAAATGGCTTTAGCTGTGTCTGGTAACCAGATCTGAATAGCCAGGTACTTCTCAACCTTTGTCTTCCCACTCTCCTCCCCCTCCCCACTACCCTCAGCTTCACAACATACCCTATTTGGGGATGCCATAGTCTCACTGGCTCTTGACGGTTGGGAGCAGTTGGGACTCTTGTGCGGTATTCATATAAAATTTAAAAAAAAAACTAGGTCACGATACTAATACTTGTGACCCTTTGATTTGTTGATTGAAAATCATTATGAATTTTCTAAATAAAAATTATCTAACTTTTCTGATTGCCTCCGTGGTCGAGTGGTCAAGACGCGGTCAAATCTCGGGTTCAAATCCCCGATTGCGCAAATAATTTTTACTTTTATTTCAAATTTGATTCATATAAAATAATATATGTATGTAGTTTATTTGCGGCACGCGAGTGCTAGATTCTCTAAGTATCGCCCCGGTGAAAGATCACCATTCAGAATCGAAACGTTGTTTGAAATGGATTTTGCCGTGTTTGGTGAACAGATCTAAATGGCTAGATACTTTGCCATAGACCCACTGGCTCCAGACGGTTGAGAGCAGCGTGGTATTCACTTAAAAATAATTTAAAATACTGATGCAATAAATGTATGCATTTAAATTTCTCCTTAATTTCCATTATATAATCCAGGAATTTATTTAGTATCGATATTCCGACTGCAAAGTTAAGAGTGTCGGTCTATAAATAATCATGTATTCCAAAATGGTTAAAAGTTGACATAAAAATGCCTCGTAATCTCAGAGCAATAATATACCAGAGAGAGCGCTGCTGTAGTCAGTTTTGATGAGCTTTGCCGGACTCGGCTAGACCTGGGCGTAGCTATGACTAGGGCTAGGGTATTTATAAATCCATTCATACCACATGTCGACATAGTGTTTTTGATTATTCGTATAACCACTTTATCACAGTATTGTTATAAACAAAAATATAGCAAATTACCTAAAAAACTGTTGAGTTATGCAAATTGAACGATAAATTTGGCACGCTCTGATATCTCATAACGCATGAAAAGGATAGCCATACCAAGCAGAATATGTGTGTATGAATGAGATAGCTATATGAACGTCCCGCGTTACATTCTCCGCGTTACAAGCCCTCTCTTCCCTAACGAACTTACGAGCGAAGTAGCATGCGACGTACTCGTGTACTGTCGCTAGGTTGTCTTCCACACACTTATGTATTTCTACATTCGCTATCTCACTTATTTGAATAATTGTATTAATTGAAAAAATAAGTGATTTGTGTGTACTTCGCATGAAAAGAAACTCCATGAGATTTGTTTTTTGTTCCCGAATGATTTTTACACTTGTCAAAAGCACAGGAAGGCGTTTTATCTCAGAAAAGAGCTTACAGCGATGCGTTTGTGGCAGCTGGTGACAGCTTGTTTGTCAAACGAATGTTTGTGCGAGACTAAACGCAGTAAATCTCAGGTATGCCACGTTGGCTTAGTTAAGTGCAGTCACGCGCGTTGTTTCAGTAACGTATCCACATTATTTAATTCATCTAAGGAGTTACGTCAATTTATTTCGCGTATCAAAACGTCTGGGCGAAGTCAACGAAGACGCGGGACACGAAGAACACTCTTACAATAATTTAAAGCGGTGTGATAGTTTGGGAAATTTTGTTGTCTCTTTCTTTCTCGTGGTGTACGACGTTAAAACCCGCAGAAAGCGATTTATCCCAAGTTTGTATAGGTTGGTTCAAAATAATTATCTCTCTCTCCATGTATTCTTACTCCAAGTTCGTAACACTGTTTGTAGTATATTGTAATGTACCAGGTCTCACTTCCTTGTACATTTGAATGGGTAAACCATCTGTTTGCATTTAATGAAGTCATATTTACTGCCCTACATGGCTGGAACGTGTCGTACGCGGTGATTGTAATGCTAAACACACTGAAGAGATTGAACTGATAGAAGTTTTTCGTGGGCGTGTCTGCCTGCCCCGAGTAAAATCAATTTTGACTTGCTTGTAGTGAAATTGGTGTTTTTTTTTCGTGAATTTCATAGTAGATCAATTTTATTTGCATGTCTGAGGCCTAGGAGGCGAAAGGTCGTACACAAATTGTCGAGTTTTCAATCAAATCTGTACAGATCACACTTCTAGGGATTATCTGCACAGTGGCTAAACATAACGCCATGAGAAGTCCAAGGAGTGAGTGTCCTCTGATATCAACATAGTAATAATACTCTACGAAGAGAGGCATCCCAAGTCGGGGGGTATGTTGTGAGGCTCAAGTAAGTAGAGAGGAAAATGAGATCGGAAAGACAAATGTTGGAAAGTAACTGGCTATTCAGATCTAGTCACTGAACACGGCTGAAGCCATTTTAAGATTTTTTTGATTGAGAACTGTGGTCTTTCACAAGGGCGATACTGAGTATCAGATGACAACATAGCAGAGTGGTAGATGCTCTGTATCGCCCTGGTGAAAGACCATCGTACAGAATCGAAGCGTTGCTTGAAATGGCTTAAGCCGTGTTTAGTGACCAGATCTGAACAGCCATATGATTCCCAACCTTCCTCTTCTCCATCCCCTCCCCGCTACCTTCAGCCTCACAACATACCCCAATTGGTGATTCTAGAGTCTCACTGGCTCTAGAAGGTCGGGAGCAGTTGGGTTGCGGTATTCACAATAAATTTTTTTTTTTTTTAGATTTAATCTAAAATTATGTAAATAGAAAAATGCATTTAAGCAGAGTGGCATTTTATACTTTTTGCGATTTTTAGCTGAAATTTCGTAATACTTTAGCAAGAATTCGGTCACTAATGTGGAGGGTCGTCCACCCCCTCCCTTCTGACTGAAAATCCCCACGCATCTCGAATACCAAAAATAATTTTAGACATATTACTGCTGTAAGTTCATTTTTAGATATCCTTCAGCAGCTCGGATAATTTTCAACACTTGGTTACAAAAAATGACGCCGGACAATCAATTTGACATTGAACTGCCACCTGGTCGGTCAGTCAGATTTATTAGAGGTAATCGATCACATAATAGTTGTTCAAATTAATTTATTTATGTATCTTTCTTATATTATTGTTATGTAAAGAGCACTCCTTTTTTATTTATTAATTTTTATAAAAGTACAAATTTATATTATTCCATAAAGGTGCTTGGAGTAACGATATAAAGAGGTATAGCTTATATTTTTATCCAACCTATACGAATTTGCGATAAACCACTTTCTCCGGGTTTTTACATCGTATACCATGAGAGAGAAAGAGACAAGAAAAGTCTTCACATAATATCGCAGCACTTCTAAGCATGTAAGGGTGTTCTCTGTCCGCGCTAACTTCACATCATCGAGCTGCATAACTTACGTCAACGGATTTTGAGGTTATTTCCTATATTTGTGTTGGTTGAAAAACTTTCAGTGGTTATACAAATAAATCAAACATGATGGTGATATGTGCTATGCGTGTATGTTAAAATAAGACAAAACAAAGATTATAAAACATCACTCTTCAGAGGTATTTCGGCAATCAATTAATTTAAAATATTTTTAACCTAACTTTAGAATTTTCACATTTTAATGATATAAAGACTTAGATGAATTAAATAATCTAGATACGTTACTGAGATAATGCGCCTAAACTAAGTCAATGAGACATACCTTCGAAACACGCATCATTCTTCACATAGCCATCTCTTCCGCACACACACATTCTTTGAATGGCTATCCTTTTCATACGCGGGTGAAACATTTAGTGGTGCAACATTAGTGGTGCTACATTTTTCGTAAGATTTGTATGAATATGACGTCTTGTATTCACAAAAAGGTTCCATCATTATATAGGCAGACCTTCTGTTATTAGTGTGTGTGTGATATTTTGACTTTATTAATCATTTTAATTGTGTATTGATATTGTTTTGATTAATGTGTTCGAATATGTTTATTAAAAATGTCCGAATTCCATGTGGGCGGTAACTAATAGGCTATCCAACATCCTTTAACATACCTTTGTCTCTTTCTACCGAGTCAGTGTAAAGTCAACAATTCTGCCTACACTGTTTCGCAAAGGTATCTCTCCATGACCTCCAAGATGGCGACTGAACATCAGATCTTGGACTTGAGAATTCACACCTCTGTGTACTTCTTTTTATGATTTCTCAGATAGTAAAGTTGTCTTATTGAGACAACAGTTTATCACCTCTAAATGGTACTTTGAGATTAATTACTTATTCAATGAAAACAAAGTGCAAGGTGTGTTGCTTTAGCTGACAACGTCCTGTTTGTTTATTAGACCCATTTAGAAATAATGTCTACTTTCTTGGTTTTGATATGGAAATTAATTCACTGTAAAAAAGTTATCGAGGGAAGCTTGACTCGAAGCCCGTAATTGAGTTTTGTGTATGACAGTGAGGCGTGGAATTGGAAGACAAAGGATGAAAGTTAACTGTTTTTTTTTTAAATATTTATATTTTTATATGAATACCGCACAAGAGTCTAAACTGCTCCCAACCGTCTAGAGCCAGTGATACTATGGCATCCCCAAAACAGGGTATGTTGTGAGGCTGATGAAAGTGGGGAGGGGAAGAAGATTGAGAAGAGGAAGGTTGGGAAGTACCTGGCTATTCAGATCTGGTCACCGAATACAGCTAAAGCCATTTCAAGCAACGTTTCGATTCTGAATGGTGGTCTTTCACCAGGGCGCTACTCTGCCACTCTGGAATGTGTCGAAAATATACTTTATATTATTTTATACGAAATAAATGTGTTTTGACACATGTTAATTGAATAAAAGTTATTGGCGCGCGCCGGGTTTGAACCCGCAACTTTTGGATTCGTAGTCGAGCGTCTTACCACTCGACCATGGAGGCGTTCAAAGAAATACAGTAGAAATGAAACACAGTGTTGTGAAACCATGCTCGACTGAATTACGAATGAGACCAAATGCAATAGTTACTAATAAAATCAGTCATATTAAGTGAAACTAGCAGCCTATAATGGAGTTATAATGCTTACCCTGCTGTATGATAGTCATAGAACTAGCAGAAGGTCAGTGTGTTGTGTGTGATAAAACCGTGTACTCAAATAGTGAATAAGGAAATCCGAAAAGAATGCAAGGCTGATGGTTTTTTCATTTTTTTTTTACATCAACTCCACACAGGAGGCCTCAAGGGAAATAATTTCCCTCAAGGCCTATGTCATCTTTGGGGATGCTGAGTGGAGGGTCTTTTTGAGGAAAGATGGAGTGAACCTGGGTCTTGAAGAGGCCCACGTTGAAGGAGGGAGAAAACATAGAGCTGTTGAAGATGAGAACGAGTCGTAAAAGCGACCCGTTCTCATGTATTGAATGTCAACCGTGTACAAATGTTGGGCGCGCGTTTGGCGAGTTTTCCGACTATGCACCGGTGCTGAAGGGATAAATGACGCATCTCAATATCCTCGGAGTATCTTTCATTGAAATACCGGTAGAACAGTGATGTAAAAGTAATGAACAAGATTTGGTTTAAACAGGTAGATCAGACAGAGTTTGCAAGTGGATAGAAGTTTTGTAGGTCCCCAGAAAACATGGCATGATCAAGTAAGAGATGGATTGAGTCAGGTCAAAATTTGAATATTAGAAGAAGCAAGGAGTATGTTTCAAGATAGAATGTGTGATGATTCATCCTCTCTACACGACATTCAAATTTCATCACGTCAGAGCTATTTTCGAGATATTTTCTGCTTCAGAAAACAGACTTATACTACTTATATTTGAGTTATTATTGAGAGCAGCATAGAATCTGTGCCCACAATGTTCGAAACGCAGTGTATTAACCACTGTGCCATTGAGGTCACCTACAAAAGTTGGAAAACATCGATTGCAGTATATACAATATATATGAGGCCTGTTCAAAAGAAAAGGTGAATTTTTAATTTTCGCGGGCTGTGTACATTCGATTATCATTTTTTTTTGTTATGTTGGTACACATATTATGTTTATCATATGTTAGCATTATCAGCCATTTTGGATTAGTGGTTTGTTTTTGACAACTGGAAAGGTTAGTCACGTTTTTGTGTGTTCTTCGATTTTTAACTCTGAAAAAAAAAATGGATCAAAGAATATGTATTAAATTTCGCGTTAAAAATGGAATAAAGTGCTCCAACGCACTTAAAATGTTGACTGTGGCATTCGGCGGGTCTACTTTGTCTCAAAAAAGTGTTTATAAGTGGTACAAGCGCTTTACAGAAGGCCGAGAAGATGTTAATGACGATGAGCGTCCTGGAGTTGTGGAAAAACAAATCATGGATTTAAAAAAAAAAACGATAATCGAATGTACACAGCCCGCGAAAATTCAAAATTCACCTTTTCTTTTGAACAGGCCTCGTACAATATACATAACTGATAATGCTATCAATTAATATTAATAAAATAATGATAAATCAATGTAATTTTAACTCCAAATGTAGTATTATTTACTCTGTAAATTGACGATATCAACTTGTTTGTGTTTCTGTATCAATATCCTTTATTCGTCATTCGTATTTTCTATCGAACCAGTTGCTTTGAGTATCGCCCTGCTAAAATACCACTGTCGCCTTTAATGGCAATGCTTCAAGAGCTATCGTTCAGATATATCCCCCGATGCAACAGGTTTAAAACCCATCAAAGGTGGTTTTACATAAAACATAGAATTAAAAATCTAAAACTAACTAACTAACTGACCATCACGCCCCTTCTCCGCAGGGGTAGGCAGAGAGGACGGACCGCCATATAACTCTGTCTTGGCACACACCCCTTGCTTCATTTACATTCATACATCGTTTCATACATGCTCTTCTGTTATTCTGACTCTTCACATGACCCGATTCAAGTATTTGATTTACTTGATCGTGCCATGTCCTCGACGTCTTCTTCCATTCACTTTCGCATCATATATTCTTTTCACACTCCTTTCTTCGTTCATTCGCTCTACATGCCCAAACCATCAAAGCGTCTCTTTCTTGATCCTATTCATTACGCTCACATCGAGCTCGCATTCTTTCCGGTTATCCACTTTTTTAATACGGTTTTACCGCACATACGTCTCAAAGATCTCATTTCCACAGCATTTAGTCTACTTTCATCCTATCTCTGTCAGTTCCATGCCTCACTGCCATACATCAGGGTGGGTATAAGCACTCCGTTGTGGACTGCTAGCTTCGCTATCTAATCAGTTTTTTTTACATTTTTCTGCAGAAAGAGAAATAAATATACTCTCAGTATCGCCCTGATGAAAGACAGTATTAAATCATCACATATCACACTCGTCCTCTTCTACTTTTCCTATTTTATTTCACCATGACATTCTCCATTTGGGGGTGTCATAGATATACTGGCTCCGGGCTGTAGAATTATGGTGTTGTATCACATAAAAAAAAATGTTTAAAAGATTTCGGTTGCGGCTTATTCTGTTAATTGTTTGAAAATTCCGTCACTCCTTCCACTCCCCATACTTTTCACTGTACGATATTTCTAATGTTCGTGATGTAATAGAATCTCTGTTCTGGACATGAGAACTCTTCATATTTTAAAAACGATTTGAAGAAAGATCATTCTACCCAGAACTAGAGCATTGACACATATATATTAATATTATTTTGTCAAATTGTGTAATGGTTTAGTAAAAGTTAAAATTAACATAAACACTTATGTGATGTCATTTTCATGTTTGTGTTATATGCTTGCCAACAATCTGGTATTTCAATGTAAGTCTGAAATTAATAATAACGATGCCATGTTTTTTTTTATTATTCATTTACTGATTTTACTATTCAAATTTGCCTAATATTTAAATGAACTAACAATATTTATTTTTTATGACAGTTTGGTTTCGCTTAGCCTAAGCATCATCAAGGTAAAAAATCAAACTAAACAAAAAAATACAAAGTGTGCGGTTATATATGCATACAGAGGGAGAACGCAATATAAAATAAAATAAGAGAACAGAGAGAAAGAGACAGATAATATGAAATGAAAGAGGCAAAACGTCAACTGAGAAGGTGATTAAAGAATAATGAGTAATATACCCAATATTGGACTACTGGACAAATTTAACTGATTATTAAGAATAATATGATATATTTATTTAAGCTACTAAGTATCTTCTGATGTACAAAATAAATCAGTCAAAATTACAATTAAATTTATAAACATGCTTATGTACTTGGACGGCCTCCGTGGTCGAGTGGTATGCGCCCTTGAGGTGATATTCTTTCATGAAAACGGCGCCATAGAAATTAGCCAATTATTATTATTGACTACGAATCCAGATTACGCGGGTTCAATAACTTTTATTTAATTTAATACATGCGTCATAGCACATTTAATTAATATAAAATAATATATAGTTTATTTGCGGCACGTTCCAGAGTTTGCATTGAGCTCGGTACTTGGGAGTGATGGATAAGATAAAGAAAGGAACCCTTTGTCATCAATTATTGTCGCACCGTGACAAGTTTAAGGGAGCAGGTGAAAGATAATAGTTTTATCAGTCTCTTTTGTCTAGGACGAAGTGTGTTTGAGGACCTCCGCGACTGAGCGGATAAGATCCTTGGCTTCGAATTTAGAGGTCGCTGGATCGTGCGTAAATAACTTTTCCGGCACGTTTGACGGCCTCCGTGGTCGAGTGGTAAGACTCGAGTGCGATTCCAGCCTGGTTTGCGCAAATGAGTTTTATTTAGTTAATATGTGGCATAACAAATTAAATTCATATAAAATAATATGTAGTATATTTGCGGCACGTTCCAGAGTTGTAGATACTCCAAGTATCGCCCTGGTGAAAGACCACCATTCGGAATCGAAACGTTGCTTCAAATGGCTTTAGCCGTGTTTGGTGACCAGATCTGAATAGCCAGGTACTTCCGACCTTCCTCTTCATCGTCTCCTTTTCCTCCCCACTACCTTCAGCCTCACAACATACCCCGATTAGGGGATGCCATAGTCGCACTGGCTCCTAAATTCCTACTAATTACCGAACTGGTACTGCACTTGTAATCTATTCATAGCACTTTATGAATGATCATTCGCGCAATTAATTTGCGACATAAATTTTCCATTTAAGGCGCCATAAGATATGTAGTTATGACTTATTAACATTTTATTTTATCAGAATGCCATAGTGGCGTCCTATATTAACTGCTCATTCTTCATTCAAATCTGTAAACAGCGCGTATAAGTATGGCATTGTTCAAATGCAAAACGAAGCGATTAATATTTACACACGGTGCCATTGAATTAATCAAATATTTGATTCGGATCGTGTCAAGAGTCTGCATAACAGAAGAGTTAGTGAGTTATATTCTCTTATAGAGTTATATTCTCTGCCTAACCCCTGTGTAGAATTAGCGTGACTGTTGGTACGGTATTGTTTTCTACATAGTTAATGTACTCCATGATGTTGTGGCACGCACACCTGACTACGAATCCAGAGTTGCGTGTTGTTAAAATATATTGAATTGTAGATTGGCCTAATGATAGCCAACCTCCGATAGCGGAGGGCACCAGAAGAAGGAGAAGATACATTAAAGTGGGTTATGTGATTTCGACTATTACAATTTTTTTTTTCTGTGACACTTCACAAAAGCTCATGTTTGCAGTGCGTACAACTAGGGTAACTATATCACCACCCGGTCGGGTGATATTGTGAGGCAGGTTAAAGAAGGGGGTATGAGATTTGAAGAAGTCCGAACCAGTCAACATTCTGAATTGAAACATTGCTTGAAATGGCTTTAGCTGTGTTTAATTACCAGATCTTATTAGCCAGGTACTCTCTTCTACGTTGCGCCTCTTAAAATCTCCCAATTCGTATGCCAGAGTTAAATTATAATAATTTATTTTCGCCTCTGTTTGAAAAACCATGCCCCGAAAATAGTGGGTCATTCCATAACACATTGTTTTTTGGCAGCAAAATAAGAACCACTTAATTCATGTGGAGCGATGATTGTAAGGTTTGAGGTTGACTCACCCGCTATAATTGGTATGCCGTCGTTGTCTTGTCCAATGGATAAGTGGTAAAAGCGCCTGAGTTTGGATTGTGGGGCTGTTTGTTTGATTCCCTTGCATAAAATGAAGTACATTTTTTTTTTTTTTTTAAAGAAAAGCAAACATTCCCGGGTTACAAATAACCTGACGATATTTGAAAAACTCCAACTGCCATCATAAGAAGCGGAAGATGTTGCTTGTGTAATGATGGAGGACTTAGCCAACAGAGGAATTGAACCCACGAAGCCCGGGTGGGAATCCGACGCGTTTTTCCATTCAGCTACCGACTAGTCAATTTCATTTGTTAGTAAAACAGATTTGATATCAAAAGCTGTTGCTTGATTTGATATTCAATGCAGTGATTCATTTTATTCATTCATCATGGGTCAGCACCCAAAAATACACACTTTTTGGCTTTCTAGTACAAGCAATACTACGAATGATTTATCTGTTAAATCTATATGGGTAGTTAGAAAAATGTCTAAGGTTTCCAGTGAATACAATTCTTGAACAGTAATCTTTTAATTTCTTTATGAAATGAATACTTGAATATTATGTAAATCGTTAAAAAATGCCATGGCTGGTTTTTAAAATGCACCTTTTACTGACACTAAAGAATGTTTTTCATAGAATTTAAAGGATTACGGTGAAAAAAAAATGTTTACTGAAGACCTCAGACATTTTTCTAACTACTCACAGAAAATTTACAGATAAATCATTTGTAGTATTGCTTGTATTAGAAAGCCAAGAAGTGATGTTTAGCGTCATTTTTGAGTGCTGAGGCTTACATCACACTAGAGTCCCAACTGTTCGCAACCGCCTAGAGCCAGTGAGACTATGTTTCGGGGTATGTTGTGAGGCTGAAGGTAGTGGGGAAGGGAAGGAGATGGGAAAGAGGAAGGTCGGGAAGTATTTGACTATTCAGATCTGGTCACCAAACACGGCTAAAGCCATTTCAAGCAACGATTCGATTCGGAATGGTGGTCTTTCACCAGGTCTATTACTCTGGAACGTGCAGCAAATACACTGTATGATTTTATGTTAATTAAATGTGTTATGATACGAGTGGTATTTATTGTAAGCTATTTCTGTTGTCTGAATGCAGTAGAAATAAGATCACTGAGGCGTGTGTGCATTTAAACCATGTATACCCGTATTACTAATGAAATGATCCGAAAAATGCAAAAAAATGCAGGAAATGTAGAGCAGACGGATAGAGAAAAGAGTTTCAGGAGATAAATGACATGTAAGTGGATGTTGGGAGTTGGAGTCACCCCAGAAAGACGTGGTATGATCAAGGTAATTAAATACTTAAGATGGGTTATGTGAAGAGTCGGAATAGCAAAAGAGTATGAATGTGAATGAAGCAAAAAGAGTGTGTCATGACAGTTGTGCGGCGGTCCATCCTCTCTACCTACCCCCGAGGAGAAAGAGTAGTCCTATTAGTGAATGCATAACATCTTATCGATGATTGAAGGCTGTGAATTTTGCACCAGGTTGTTCAAGGTTGATTAAGTATGAATGTTGATGAAGCAAATATGGTTTGACGGGGAAGTTTCAAGTAGATGGAAGAAGATGTCATTAATGTCCCAGAAAACGTGACAGAAAAGACTAAATGACTGGTTAGTAGCTGAGTGTCGCGGGTTCAACTCCTCAGCTAGTCAAGTCCTCAATCACTGCACAAGCAACATCTTCCGCTTATTACGATGGCAGTAGGAGTTTTTCAAATATTGTCAGGTTATTCGTAACCTAGGAATGTTTGTATTCAATAAAAAAAATGAAGAGCATTTGAAACAATGTAAGAAGGTAGACTCATCAGACAGCCCTGGGTAGAGGTTTCATTCTCTGCCTCTCAACCCGTTGGGAGAAATGGTTTCTTCACAGTCGACATCATACTTTTTTTGCGAAAATTTCCAGGAAATTAAACAAAAATAATTATCTCGCTCCGTATATCACGGTGTAAATATTTACATAAGACAGTGTTAGTGCACAGTTCAGCAAATAACAAGTTGTGAGCGGCGAGTATTTTTAGTGTCAGACGAATCTTTTGAAGCCTCGAAGATAAGTTAGCATTTTCATTGAGAAAATAACTAGTGAAACATTTCAGTATAGCTTTTTCTTTTTGATAATTCTTTTTTTTTCCGTACTATAATGCTAAAAGCTAGGGTTTTGAAAATGTTCAGGATACCTTGGACCATCGAGCGTACTAATCTAATCATTCTGGAAGAGTTAGGCATCCACTACTCTCAGTTCCGCCCTGGCGAGAGACCACCATTCAGAATCGAGATGTAACTTGAAATGGCTTCTCTGTTGTGACACATATTATTACACAGGCACTTCCCAACAACCTCCCTCTTCTTCCACTCCCACTCTTCGTTTAGTCTCACAACATCCACCAAATGGGGATGCTATAGTTCCACTGGCTCTGGGCAGTTGGGACTCTTGTGCGGTATCAGATAAAGTTATTTAAATATATATATTTGTTTTACATGTCCATCGTTGACTATGAAAAAAATGGTGCTACAGTAATTAACAGACGATTTTTTAAATTTGTTTTTCATCTTGGTATTGCATAACCTGATATTGTCTGTAAATAAAGTAGTAATAAATCTTTTCCACTCTGTAGGCCACACATTCTGGCCCATACGATTTTGGTAGGCAGCTCTGTCGGCCAGAGGGTCTGGCCCGGCGTAAGTATAAGTTTAATCACCAATTTCTATGCACCTAAGTACATTCTACGAACTATTATTTCCGATAAGTAAAAAGAGTATTTTTTATATATCAAAAATATAAAATTCATTTTTAATCAGAGTAGCAAATTGGTTCTAAAAAAATGGTCAGAGTGGAAAAGGTTAACAGTACGAGCATCACATTGACACTACAAGTGCGCTTGATCGTTCCACGTCTTCCTGGGATATGTCCAACTCTCTCTTGCATCAACTAGTTTGTTTAACACCTCCCGTTCAGAAGGGGTGTTCTAATGTCACCCCCAACGAGAGTATTGCGGGATATTTTCGATAAGGATTACTGAAATATTATGAAAATGCTTCTCTCTAAGTATTACCAAAAACAAATAACCTAAGATTATATTTTCGTAGAAAGCAATTACTTTGTGGTTTGACATATTTAATGAAATTAAAAAAATAACTTTGTATATGACCACAGATTTAATTTAATTTTTTATGACCGATCGGTTTTGCTTAGCCTAAGCATCATTTTTTTCATTTCATTACCTAAGATTATCTAATGAAAACGCTTTAATAAGCAAAGTCAAATGGGGCAACTACGTCACCCCCCTTCGGATCGTACGTTTGATTTTGACTTTCAGGTACGGAAAGGTAAATGAAGTTCAAGTAAACTTAAGATCGTCCTGAAATCAGCCTTCACTGCCACATACCTTAGAACAGGTTATCAATGCATCATTCACCTAGCAAACCAGGTGGAGCGTACCTCACAATATAATTGCCATAATTAAACATACCTACACAATTTGAATACTATATTGCCATAGTATGTTTCTGTGTACTTTGTCATATCTAATTATTCTATGAAGCTTTCAAATTGTACTTTGTAAATGTCGATTTACGGGCATAGAATTGAAAGCTTTGAGGCCGAGTAAATTACAATAAAATCAACATCAAAAACACATAAATAATTAATGCCTGTCCAGGGTAAAATAATTCTATGTAATAACCATCTCTTTTCAATCAAACCTCAAAGATAAAACGGTAATAATTATAAATCCATTGGAATTTAAAACCTTTTGATATCTAGGTTAGTGCTTTATCAACTTCTGTATATTTCGACTTTGTCACATTTTCACAACGATACTATGATGACCGTCGTGAAACGTCATCTGTTCTAGTGACCAAATTCTTGTTAACCTTTCCCTTACTATGATGTGTAACTTCTACACATTGCGTTTCAGATTTTAAGTATTCCTCCACAATACATTAACGCTTTGAATGATAAAATAGTGTTTATATTAATTAGCACTCATCGGCCACATACGAGGTATTTTGTGAAAATCGGGAATAAATTGACCAATACAGCAAACGTTTGCTAGTGTGTGACGTAGGTATATTCATTCTAAAAAAACTGCTATCGGAATGCGATGATACGCAGAGTGTTCGGGGAGATACAATGCTATTCACATCTCACTCTTACTCGAATTCGCTATATGGGAACCCGAGAAATGGAATATCAGTTCGCAGTTGCGCTTTTTCCTTCTAGATACACAGCGCCTACAAGCTCGAGCTATTGGCAGTAGCTTTCGGGCATCCCTTGGAGGTGGTGCTCTCGCCCGTTTTGTGAGCGTGTCAGCCAAAGGTTTTTTTCATGTTTTCAGCTTTTAAATTTCAATTATTATCACTATTGAGTTCATATATGATTAATTTAAGCGATTGGCTTTGAGTATTCTTATTTTTCTGATTTAAAAGCGCCAATTTTTACCTGTGTAATGATTACACAGCACCGGAACGCTAACAATATTTAGCACAGTAAGGGAAAGGTTAAAGGAAAAATTAAGGATGTTTCCTCCTTTTGCACAACATTCTCCGATCGGTGTGTCATAATCCCACTGGCTCCGGGCATCTGAACTCTTGCGTGGTGTATATTACGATATGCAGTGAAGGTACAATGAACCCAAGTAACTTGCTTGCAGGTTAAGAGCCTAACAGAATAGCTTATCACTTATCTGCCCTACATTTTGTATCGGAGATAATATGGTAGAATTGAACATTACTGTTTTCTAGCTAACCTCAAGTCTTTTATTACCTTTTACAAAACAGCTTTAGTGACAATGAACAATGCATCGTATCCTCTTCTCACTGCTAAGCAAGAGACAATATACTTAGCATTTTGTTGTACAGTATAGAGTTTATATGCAGATGCCATGTGGTTTTGGACACTCCTTGCTTCATTTTGCATTGAATATCTTTAAATTGCTGGCCTCCGTGGTCGAGTGGTAAGACGCTCGACTGCGAATCCAGAAGTAGTGGGTTCTGGCCAGGCGTGCGCAAATAACTTTTATTTGATTAATAATGACAGAAGCTTTTTGTTGATTTTATGTCTTCACATCATTAAAAATGTGAAAATTCTAAAGTTCGGTCAAAAATATTTTAAACTGTTGAAATACCTCTGAAAAGTGATGTTTTATAATCTTTCTTTGGTCTTATTTTAACACTCACGCATAGCAAATATAGGAAATGACCTCGGACTGAGAACATTCTTACATACTTAGAAGTGCTGCAATATTATGTGAAGACTTTTCTTGTCTCTGTCTCTCTCATGGTATACGACGTTAAAACCAGTAGAAAGTGATTTATCACAAATTTGTATAGGTTGAGTAAAAATATTTAGCTCTCTCTCTCCATATATATTCTTACTCCAAGGATTAAACTGACCATGAGCAAAGCAACGCATCATATTTTATGTCTCTTTCATCACCATTTATAATGAGCCGGTTTAATGGTTTAGCATTTTGTAGTTGTATAGTGTCTAATAGATAATATAATATATATATAATATATATATAATAAATGCCCCGTGGTTTGGCCACACCTTACTTCTAAGGCATTCATTCTGCATTGAATTCTGGTATACATCAGCCAGACATGATGTAATGCTTTCAGAGGTGGTCAACCTTCACAATCCCCAGAACAAAATTGTCAAGAAATCAAGGTAGTTAAAAATTATATTTATTAATTCTTCGTTTTATGCCTTTTGTTATCAGATGTTTGCTATCATCAGAGTAATATTCTTCCTGCAGCCCTAAAAAAAAAACTGGTCACATAGGTTTAATGCTAGAAGACATTGCCCCTTGTCTCCTTCCTTTTCTGGTGCTTTCTTCTATTGGAGGTTGGCTATCATCAGGGCAATCTTTTTTCACCTTGTAGACTGCAGCGGGGAACAATATGAGAGAAGTCATTTGACAATATCTGATGAATCACTATACTAATTATGGGTATCATTTTCCACCGTCCAGAATGTCGAAACTTGTTAACTCAAGCCATGGTTTTGAAATTTTTGGTAGTAGTCTAAATGATTTTTGTCATTCTTTACCACTCTACCAAAACTTTGACTTGACCCTGGCTTTGACTTGAATGTTCTTATGTAAATTTTTGTGATTGTTTCATTATTAAATTATGTATGTGCTGTTCTTTCTCTGTTGCTCTTTTTCCCATTTCGTGTTATGTATTTTTTTTGTAATTGGACAATGGTCCGTTAGTTTATAAATAAATAAATCCTCAATGTTAAGCAAGGTGTTGTATTGAACGTCTCTTGTGCTCTTATTCTAATTGGAGGTTGACCATCGTCGTCAATCCGCTGTAATTACTAGAGCGAATGAATAAAATGATTGATAAATTGAAATTTCTTGACCATTCCTGTCTTTGGTGCCAAATGATGCATGAAACGCCGAACCTCAACCCATTGTCTTTGCACGCGGCTAGGAAAAATGATCACTACGACTTTGAGCTGCGCCTTCATTGCACTGTGTACAAATGACGTGTCATTTAGGTTTGCAATCGCTCGACAAAAGAACGCCCACAATGTTTTGTTTTATTTACAAGTAATTTGAGTTTGACTTTTATTTCCTAGTCAATTTTTTTTTTGAATATTCGTTCCGCTTCTACCGGCTACCGAAATGACTGCTTTTGCGTTTTTCTAAAAAAATGATTTGTTTTTCTTTGTTTGGACATTTTTGTCACGGCCAAACTCTCGACAAGTATTTATTTATAAATTAACGGAATAAAGTCCAATTACAAAAAAGACATAAAAAACACGAAATCGAAAAAAACCAACAGAGAAGAAATATCACATACATAATAATAAATGAAGCGATGACAAAAATAGGACAAAATAAACATAAGAGAGAACATTCAAGCCATGGTCTATTCAAAGTTTTGGTAGAGTCGTAAAGAATGACAAAAATCATTTAGACTGCTACCAAAAATTTCAAGACCATGGCTTGAGTTAACAAGTCTCGACATTCTGGACATTGAAGAATTATACCCATAATTAGTATTGTGATGATTGAGGAACAGCAATTCATTGTTTTTGAGTCTACGGCAAAGAATGTTGAACTGAATAAGTTGATTGATTAGTTTACCCGACTGCCGTAGATCTTTTACTAACTGCATTGCGTTGCCTCTCAGACGTTCACCGTGCAGAGCCCGCAGATAATATATCGTCGCCGGATAGGCAAAAGGGCTGAAGCGTCATTTTGGGAAGTTTACACCAGAGCACTTTAAAGTTTTTTTTTGTTTTACAATAAAATTCGTAAGTTTTCAGTACCTGGTTGGATTTATCATTATGTTCTCACCGAGTTACCTGAAGCGACAAAAAGCTAGAAAGTTCCAAACTTGTGTCGTTTGAGTCGAGCCTTCTCTCAAATGGTAAATGTATTTTAGATGGCTGAAGAGCCATAAAATTCTTCAGAATTAAACGAGAGTCTAAGCATTCGATGCAGAATAAAAAACCTGATCAAAACTGCATGTTCAACTCATTTTTGACCGAAGTGTGTAGTTGAATTTAATTCAATTGAATCGTCGGCATTATTATAAATGCACATTACCGAATCTTCCTTCCTTCGGTCTCACAATATATGTTTTGTATATTGAGTTTGTTTTTTTGGTCACTTGTTGAATCTTGCTTAACCTCTGTGATTGTTTGGCAGGTGTTGCCATGTCTCTATGCTCGCCGCTCTTGTTCCGTCTACGACATAGACTTTGGGATGCTCCGTGCAAACGCTGCAGTACCAATATTGACTTGGGAACATTAATTTACCAACACAGTTATACCTTACATGCACAGGTTACTGTTTGTACTGCAGTATGTACACAGTCGCCTCCCTGTTAAATGGCATAGTGTTAACCGGGAAAAAAAACTAATGTAATTTCCTTTACTACCCGGCTTTGACCATTTTGTCAACCACCCACTTTTTTAACAGAGAAATAAACAATGTGGTGTTTATTTAAAAAAAAAAGCATATTTCAAAGCTCCATACCTCATGATGGAAATGACGTTACTAGTTGAAAATAGTTGCATATAATAGTTGTATCATAACACATTTAAATATAAAATTAATAAAAAGTATATTTGCGGCAGGTTCCAGAGTGGTAGATACTCCATGTATCGCCCTGGTGAAAGACCACCATTCAGAATTAAAACGTTGCTTGAAATGGCTTTAGCCGTGTTTGGTGACCAGATTTGAATAGCCAGGTACATTCCAACCTTCCTCTTCCCCATCTCCTTTCCCTCCCCACTACCTTCAGCCTCACAACATACCCCAATCTGGGATGCCATAGTCTCACTGGCTCTGGACGGTTGGGAGCAGTTGTGACTCTTGTTCGGTGTTCACTATAAAAAAAAAATAGGTGTGTTGACTTAAAAATTCTAAACAAGTAAAGCGGTGCAAATTTTATCAAGCTAGAGCTCCCCGTTTGATAGTTTTTCTGTGGGATTCACAAACAAATTTTCTACTTCATTGTATATAGTAAGATTTAACATTTTTGATTTAACTTTCATTTTGAAAATTTCTATTAACACCCAGACTGAAAATACTAATATTTTTGGATCAGACATAACCCATTTATAATGCCTACTATAATAAAAAATGTTTGTGTGTACGATAATGTAAAGCCAGGCGCGAACGGGTGACTTTAGTCACGGTAACATTTTCGTCACCATTTCCAAATCTCTTTAAGTGTATGGAGGACCGCGCACTCGGCGACGTGACATTAGGGTGACTTTTTAGTTCCGCTGGCCGGCGACTTTTGAGTGACGAAACTGTCACAGTGTCTGTAGAGTGTACTTTTGTATGGGTGCTCGTGCACGGGTGACAAAATATCATTTGGTGACTCATCCGCCTGTTTGAAATCCATTGCCGGAATGAAAGGGTGACGGCTAACAGTCATTCGCCGTGTTCGTGGTCGATTAGAAGACAGTGACGAAACTGTTGCCGTGACAAAAGTCACCCGTGCGCGTTTGGCCTAACACAAGTACTCAAAGTAGCTATTGTAAAATTATCGTAAAATATCAAATGTAAAAAAGCACGCTATACTAATTTTAAACGTCAATTTTCCAAGGTATTTTATGGCAAAACTAAAAAACAACGTTATCTAGTAAAAAATTCCACGTAACCAACTTTAACGTAAGGCCCGTCAACATTTACATATACGTAATATTAACTTGCGATACACAACTTGGGCCTACACTCATTGGTTGTTTTTTTTTATCTACTGTCCCAGCGAACAATGTCAGATGTGCAGATTGGTAACTTTGCATTAGAGCTGTTTAAAGTTGCCATAATATGCTTTTCCAATTAAATAAATAGGAGGATTATGCAAAATATCAAAACAAAACTATGTTTCTTGCAACTTGACTGCATTCGATTATCCACAATTATTCCTCATGACGACAATAATGAACAGTGAGTGCACTGTACCACTATAAAATACATTACCCATACGTACAGATAGGGACTTACTCCAACAGAGGTGTGACCAACATTGTACGGTGTGTCATTCTGTCGTATATAAGGGCATTAGGTGAATCAAACACTTCTTCGAGTTGTTTTCTTTCTGGTTATTAAACCCTAGATGTGGCATCATCAACAGAATTGCATTATAAAAGTATGCTGAACAGTTGATGTTTTAGAATAATTAGAAGAGTAGGTGTTTATTCCCTCCTACAACATCGCCTTCTTCAAGACCCGGGTTCATTCCTTCTTTTCCTCAAAAATACAGAATTCTAAAAGAAGACATAGACCCCGAGGGAAATTATTTGTCTCAGGGTCTCTTGTGTGGAACTAATGTTAATTTGGTAGGTATTTGATAACCGTCGAAATGCAAGTTTATTTTTCTGTGCAAAATCATATATTTATAGTAATACATACATACTTAGCTAAATTTAGCAGCGTTATTTGCGTGTAATATCTCAAGGGAACTTTTCAAAGCTATATACAATAATAGCTAGCTATAATAATGTAACCCTAAAGTTAAATTGACAAAATAATACATTCCACTTGAATACATCAAACGAGGCTTTATTGAATGAACAAAAATTGGTTTTTAACCCGTAATCTGCTCAAATAATGCTGTCATACTGCCGCCGCTGTGCTGGATTTATTTACAGAACAATATTTCTATCAAAAATACGTATTTTTACATACTTTTTTTCGATGAAACTCCCGTAAGTCGTCTGATTATCGATTATTGATGTTGCTGAGACACAATTCACTTCACATTTTTAGGTTTTTATAGTGTAGCCGGGCGTCTACAAGAAACGACAATGCATGCGATCCGCAGCTTACGGGTTAAAGATGTTATTAGCTGTGAAAAAGTTAGGCCAACTGTCGAAAATCAAAACAAAAAAGACAGTATTAGCGTATCAGTTAGGTCAGGTTATGCAGAGAGCGTCCAACCCACAATTGGCCAATATCTGCTGAAAACATCCAAGCTCCAAATGCAATAGATTGTTGGTAATTAATTTTTTTACTAACGCTTATTGCAGATATTTGACTTAAATTGAAGTTTAAAAACATTATAAATGTAAAAAAACGTATGAAATAAATATTTTTTTAATAATCACATTGTTAGATTATAAATTATCTTAATAATAATGCTTATAAAGAAAAAAAACACTGATATTCACTTTACAAATGCTTTTTTATCGTCATATTTTCAAACGCCTTTTTCTCAGTTTCATCATTTTGGGGTTAGACACTGCATAACTACGTCCAATTAGAGATATGTTTGATGAAGAGACCGTTGTTATTCAAACCCCAGGGTTTCGCGACGGTTGAAATTAATTTTCAAAAGATTTTTCGTCAATCCATACCTCGCGTCCTAAATGAATTCCCAAGTCGGCGGTGGATAGTTCACCAAACGTATTGATAGATAATGGTTCCAGGGAGTAAGGGAGCTCCCAGAAATGCCATAACATGAATTTGGCTGACAACCTCCCCCCTCTCCCCCCACAAAAATCATAAATCCCCACGGTGACTTGGCGGTCTTCGGGGGTCATCATTTAGGGTTCCGTGACCCGGAAGGTTGAGCCGCTGCGTTAGGTAATTGAATGAAACCCATTAAAATGCCTTCACATCTGTCATAAAGGCCAATAATCATTGATATACTAGTTCAATAATTTACCTTAAAAATCTTTCCTTATAAAAGTTTCTGTGCACAGAGCCAAATATAATTTAAAAAAATATGTTTCTATACCGATCGCTTTATAATCTTTGTCAGTAGATTAATTTTATTTTAAATATGCATTCGTTTGCTTTGAGTTTGTTCGCTATTATTATATTTGGAACATACGTTAAAAGGAAATTATTTATTTTAGCATGATAAAAATGATGAATTCAACTTATATGACTGATGAATGAAATGACTTGAATTGTGTTTGATGACCAGATATAAATATCCAGGTACCTCCTAACCTTCCTCTTCCCCATCTCCTTCTCCTCACAACATACCCCAATTGGGAATGCCGTAGTCCCACTGGCTCCAGACGATTGAGAGCAGTTGGTACTCTCTTGTGCGGTATTTACGTTTGAAAATATTACCATAAACATCTAGTCTCACTATTTTTTTTTATGAACCCATAACGACGAGAAACATTTTCAATTATTAATGTAAAAAAAGTAATGAAATTTTGTATTTTTTTTATTATTTGTTTCTCAACCCTTGATATTTAGTGTAGTCTCGTTGATATACTACACATCATTATTAATGAAAATTAAACATCACGATAATATGTCGTCGCCATACTATATTATTCTCGGTGTACGTAGTCACCGTGTCCTTGAATATTTTAGTGTGTTGTCACTTAGCATAATAAATTAATAACATGTCTCTATTATGCTCCTTTTTTTAATGTCGGCTTTGAATGTCTAATTCATACTAATACTTACTTGTTTAGTCATTCATTTACTAAATGATTAAATTATGGATTGCTGCCTAACCTACCATCATGTCATTGGTATGGAATGCTACACAACTCTGTCCCGGCACACGCTCTTTGCTTCATTCACATTCATACACGGCTCATTTTAATATCTTAGTATCGCCGCAATGAGAGTCTACCATTCAGAATGTTTAGTGATCAGATTTGAATAGTTCATCTTCATCTAACAATCTGCTTCCTCCGCACCACTTTTTCTGCCTCACAACATTCATGTATTGGTTCCACTGGCTCGGGCAGTTGGGACTCTTGTGCAGTATCACAGAAAAATAGTGTTTTTCAACTAGTAATTTTTTATTTATTTTTTTAAAGAAAGAAATATTTCCGGGTTACGAATAACCTGACAATATTTGAAAAACTCCCAAACCATCGTAATAAGCGGAAGATGTTGGTTGTGGAATGATGGAGGACTTAGGTAGCAGAGGAGTTGAACCCACGACGCCCGGGTGGGAATCCGACGCCTTAGTCCACTCAAGAAAAATAAATGTGTTAGACCTGTCTTGCACTAGTGGCCTCATATTACATCAGTAAAAACTCTTCACAACATTATTCAATATATATTAATACATACAAAAATCAATGTGTCTGTTTATAAATAAGAAACATTTATTACTACGATGCAATTACACAACAATAAATGGACACTTTAAAAAAGATATAGCCTAACTGGGTTAAGTTGATCGATAAACCTATCTGTATGATATTCAATTGACAGCTTTAAGACATACGCCCTGTATCTACACCAGCGATGCACAACCCGCGACCCCCTTTCACGAGTCTATGAAATTTTGATACCAACCCTGATGAATGTAGGCAGGTAGTGAGGCATCGAACTGACAGAGAGGACCAAAGTAGACTGAATGATGTAGATTTTTATTTTTATTTTTTATAGTGAATACCGCACGAGAGTCCCAACTGCTCCCAACCGTCTGGAGCCAGTGAGACTATGGCATCCCCAATTGGGGTATGTCATGAGGCTGAAGGTAGTGGGGAGGGAAAAGGAGACGGGGAAGTTGGGGAGTACCTGGCTATTTAATTTAGATCTGGTCATCAAACACGGCTAAAGCCACTTCAAGCAGCGTTTTGATTCTGAATGGTAGCCTTTCACCAGGGCGATACTTAGAGTATCTACCACTCTCGAACGTGCCGCAAATATACTGTATGTTATTTTATGTGAATTAAATGTGTTATGACGCATATTAATTGAATAAAAGTTATTTGCGCACGCTGAGTTTGAACCCGCGACCTTCGGATTAGCAGTCGAGCGTCTTACCACTCAACCATGGAGGCCTGGAGAAATGACATCCCTGAGGTGTGTTTGTGGTAAAACCATGTACCTACTGCCGTGATACAAATGTTCCAATGATAGTGCTAAGCTTATTTGAGAGTAATGAACAAAAGTAAGAAATAGATTCTTAGATGAGAGAATAAAGGAGTGTTAGGAGAAGACATGGCACGTTTACACTAAGCGAATTTAATAATTGGTTCGGGTCATGTAGTCGAAATAACAACATTAAGACAATGTTTGAATCTAAATGAAGGAAGGAGTGTGTGCCAATATAAAGCTATGTGACAGTCCATCCTCTTTGCTTACCTCTAAGGGCTAACGGCATGGTAGTAATTAACAACATAGTGTCTAGAAACTGTAGGAAATATTCCATTATGCTTTGTTTGTTGTCAACGTTAGTATTCTTGGTGTACAATCAAATAATTGATACGTTGGTTTTTAAAAAGGTTGCAAATCACCGACCTATAAATTGTGATGTCTTTCTGTCGCCACGAGTGCCACCGGCGCTGGTGATTGATGGTCCGAACCTGGACGCGTTGGATTTGAAAATACCTCCCCCCCGCCCGCCCCTCCCACCCCGCAGAGAATATATCAATAATAATGCCGGGTCCTTTGGACAAAATGATACACTTGTTAGAGAATGATGGCCTTCCTGCCGGGGAGAGTGATCTACTTGTTAGCGGGAAGATTGATTGTTTTCCGGAATAAAATATTCTTTATTCCGGCTTCTGAAGAAGAAAAATCGTTTACGGTTGTTTTTTTGAAGAACTTTTATCATATTATTTGCTAAGCTGAGAACTTAATCTTTTCACCGCCTCAAAACTAGTTGTATTAACCAATTTTGTCTAATTTTCAACACTTTTTTTCTTCAATGGTTCATTAAACAAACCATATGGCGTCTTATAATATATTTTTTGATTTTATATATATATATTTATATGTTTAAAAGCTCCATAGCTCGTGATAGAAATGATTATTTCAGAGTGGTAGACACTCTAAGTATCACCCTGGTGAAAGACCACCATTCAGAATCGAAACGTTGCTTGAAATGGCTTAACCGTGTTTGGTGACCAATATCTTAGTAGCCAGGTACTGTCTAACCTTCCCCTTCCCCATCTCCCTCCCCATCCCCACTACCTTCAGGCTCACAACGTACCCCGATTGGGGATGCCATAGTCCCGCTGGCTCTAGACGGTCGGGAGCAGTTGGGACTCTCGTGCGGTATTCACATTAAAAAATAAATGGTGTTGCATGTGAAAATAGTTCCATTGACCTACTCACAGTTTTTGCTGTTTCAGACTAACAGATTTTCTGCTTTATAGTTAAGATGAAAATGGGAATATATAAGACGTGAAACGTTACCTTTTTGGATGTACATATTCCTCGTATAATACAATTTTCTCCTTATCTAGAAAAGCAAAAGTATTCTGTTAGCATAATTGTTTTTGAATGCAAATTAAATTTATGATTGATGATGCAAATAAATAAAAATCTTACGTACAAACAAGATACAAACGCACACACACACAAAGTTAGCTACCGGTACATCCGTTCGGGCTGCATCATCTAATATATGCAAATCTCCTTGGCTTTGAAACGCAAACTTTTGCCTTGCGTCGCGCTCCACGAATACTAATTTAATGACATTCAATGCCTCCGTTGTCGTCATCACCACCAGACAATCCAAATGAACAAGATACAGGCTAGCGATGAAAACACAGTTTTTTGTGTGATCCACCGCACAAGAGTCCCAACTGTCCGGAGCCAGGGGGACCATGGCATCCCCAGTTGTAGTATAATGTGAGACTGAAGGCAGTGGGGAGAGTAAGAAGATGGGTATGAGAGAGGTTAGAAAATACCTGGCCATTCACATCTGGTCACTAAACACGGCTAAAGCCATTTCAGGCAACGTTTCGAGTCTGAATGGTGGTCTTTCACCAGGGTTTTATAGCAAATTTGCTATAAGACTTGCCGAGGGATGACAAATCATACTTTTGGTGAAAGACCACCATTCAGAATTGAATCTTTGCCTGAAATGGCTTTAGCCATGTTTAGTGACAAGATGTGAATAGCCAGGTATTTCCCAACCTTCCTGTTACCCATATTCTTACTCTTCCCACTGCCTTCGGTCTCACATCATACTTTGATTGTGTCTGGCTTTAGCTGTGTTTGGTGACCAGATCTAAATAGCCAGATACTTCCCGACCTTCCTCTTCCCCATCTCCTTCCCCTCCCCGCTACCTTCAGCCTCGCAACATACCCCAATTGGGGATGCCATAGTCTCACTGGCTCTAGACGGTTTGGAGCAGTTGAGACTCTTGTGCGGTATTAACTATAAAAATAAAAACTTTATCATGGTCATACTTCTTTGATTGTTCTTTAGCTACAATTGTTGGCCGTGTCCTGCCTAGGCAGATGCGTACTTCCTCTGTCGGTCACATAGGGAGATGCGGGGCCTCTCTGGGCATGCTAATGTCGCTTGATGTGATTGGGACGCCCCCCTAGCGTATCCTAATGATATGCCCGCATCTCGGTATAGGGGAGATCAAGAACCGAGTTGATTGACAAAAGTAAATGTTGTAAGTCAATGTTTTATGTGATGGTAGTGTTGCAATTTTTTTTTATTAGTGTGTTTTTTTTTCACGTCTTTGATATAACACGATCAACAAAGTGTAATGTGGGTACAGTGTGTACACTCAGCCCGTGCGGATTGGTGTGAGGGAATAGTAGAGTGGGAATAAACAAAAGTGTTATTTTTTAACACCCCGGGCAATTTATTATCATACGATGGCATCTCCTATTTTTATTTACATAATGTACCGTATTTTTACACTTTTATCCTTATCTAATGACGACCTTGCAAGTTGAGCTCAGTTGTGTTGACCTAAAAAATTATAACTGCAAATTTGATAAAGCCAGAGCTCACTATTTCGCATACAATGTGTAATGTTCGCTGATGCGGCTGACAGAATGCTCCTTGGGTGAGGCACTGAATTTGAAGGTGATTGAATTTTTTTGAATAAAATATAATCACCTTGTCTTGAATACTTTTTATTGGAAGAATTTATATAATATTATAATTAAATCTTTAACTAAACACGGTTTACTGCGCAGGAGTGCAATGATAATTGAAATAGGAATGGGAATAGAATGGTAATGCGTGCTTTTACAGAATATCTCTAGTTTTATACCTGCATTATGGGCATGGTCAAACTAAAAGCATCAGAGTCCAAACATGTGGTCTATGGGATAGTACATGTTAAAAGGAATTTTAGAAAGCGATGTTAGGATATAATTTATTAGACTGAAAGACATGGGATGCAATTAGGATACGATAGAAGATTGGTAGGAATGTTTAGTGACATGTGTAAGTTGCACATCTTCTAACTGGTTGAGTCTTTACATATGTACAAAGATTTTCTGCTATATAAGTTGTGTTTGAGGCGATGCATTGCAAAAAAATATGACATAATTTCAAGGTCTTTTACGAATTGCTTCACCATTATATAATCGGTAAGAGATATTATTAAATTTCCATAGATTGAGAGTATGATTTAAAATTTTTATTACTTTCATTTCATTCTGCAAATTTCCATTTTGTAAAGTAATTACTATCGATCGGGCATTCAAACGAATGATAATTAATTACTATGTAAATATTATGTTGATTAGCTGCTGCATCGCTTTATATAGCATCCTAAGGTCGAAAGTTCAAATACTGCCTTTTCACTGCTGTCATGTGAGGCAGAGTCAATACCTGTACAGTCTACAAAGTGTTGCAGTTTATTTAAGATGCTAGTTGCTACCCGTGAAAAATTACCGGATTTAACTTGACTTGCCAATAAAAAATATGAGAATAACAGTTACAAAATTAGAAATAATAAAAAATATGAGTTGCTTTAATCCACCCATTTCAAATATAGAATAATGTCTGCTCAAATACGTTATAGGTAGGTGGGAATTTGAAAAGTTGACACTCGTACGTACTAAGAGACAGTTATATTTAATTAATTGTGCAATTTAATGTCCAAACCTGTGAAATATCACTGTTTTAAAACTCATGAATTTTTCCTGTATTCAGCATTGACATGGAAGATTGACTTTTAAAATGTTAATATATTATGGTTGCATCCTTACACCCTGAACAGATAGGGTGACTAACGCATTAGCCCTTCTGATGATAGACAGCCTCTCATAGGAGAGATCAACAATGTCGGTAATTTTTAATCGTTCCCGAGCCCGACTGCAGATCGCCCTCGAAGAAACGACAGTTCACGTCGACCAAACGTGCTTAATTCAGTCGATGTGAACTGTCGTTTGTCCGTTGGCGATCCGCAGTCGGGCTCGGGAACGATTCCAGATAAACGACATTAACCATAAAATCTGTATCGATGTTTCGTGCTAGGGCCCCAGAAAGAGAAGTGAATGTTAACCTATTGCATAAGTGTCTTATAAGGTCCAGCGGGTGTCATATTATTTATAAAAGCAAATTTATACTTAATATTATAATACTTTTTTCTTACTAATATGGAGATTGCATAGCTCCCGTAAACACTCAGACCTACTGTGCTGTCTCCCATGTTTCACCTTACTTCTTTGTCAGTAGCCTAGTCCCTTCAATAAAGTTCGCCAGGGTTGTCATTGAGTAATTGGCCTTGCCTTCTCCCCATTAAGGTGGGATTTCCCACAGCTATTGGTGCTTTCCGCTGCCAGCAGATTGCTCCATGTGCCAGGTGTGCGTGTGTGTGAGGTGGCAGTGTCCTGTTCATAGTCCTACTAGCTTCCTTGAAAAGTTTGTATCCCGTGTTGAGTATTTGCAAAGCTTACTGGAGGTTACGACTGCGTGACCACTTGGGATTGTCATATTTTTAACTTGGATGGCTCCGTTCCTTGATACAATTTATCCTTTGTCTTATGTAGGTCGTCAAAGTAAAGTTATTTAATTACTTTTAGTCGTTGAAGATATTCAAGGTTCAATTTATTCCTAAACAATTAAAGATCATTCGAAGGTTTGTAGCAATTTATTCCTAAACAATTAAGTCAGTACTCTGCTTTGTTATACCTTAACAGTTCGACCGGTTTCGGTTGGGCTTAACCTTCATCAGGATGCATTCAAAGTTAAGTCTAACTGAAACCGGTCGAACTGTTATGTGTATTAAAGCAACGATTCATTCAAATTCTGAAGTATTAAGCAGACAATTCTAATCCGGTTTGGGAATTATAATTAATTAATCAAGGAACTACGGTAATTTTATTTACTTTTAATTATCTTACCCCCGAGACCCAGTGTCCTTTACCCAATTTTTATATTTGAAAATAGATTTCAATTCAATTTTATAGGTTTTTTACAACAGAAAACATCGGAACACAATAGTTTTTATCGCAAATAGATTTCCTTCATCACTATATCTATCCCGGATCTTCTTTTCGAAAACTTTTATCTCCGTTGTCAATGTTTGATGTTTAGACTTTCATGCCACATAGAAGTATAGTTAAAACATAACACCATTCTCTATCTCAAACACATGTTTAGGTCATGTTGCAATATAGTTGCACAACAAAGGCACTCTGTGGCACCATCTGGATGCTTATTTCATGAGATGGATCTAATTTGTCACTCGCCCAATGATCCAATATCGTGCTATAGTGTGCCGCATACAACAGGAGGTTAGCTTTCATCAGAGCAATCTTCACCCTGGAAAAACTCACCAGAACTGCACTCACACCAGTCACATAGTTTTCCTCTACTACGTGTTCTATCAATCTTCTCCTGGATTATCCGTTGGGTTATCTTTTATTTGTCACTCGTCACTTTGTGACTAAGGCATTGGAGTTCTATTTGTATTGTCTGCTACAATTCGTTACGTCATTCAATGATAAACTTCTAAACCTTGTCTGTTCGGGGTATTTTGAGAACGCGCCGCCGCCTTTGACCCGTTATGTGCCAGCGGTGCCTATAGGCACCAGATATTCGTTGTTATCTTCTCAGGAATTTTTATCCTTTAAAACCTGTTTGCATATTTAAATGAATCATAATTTCTTGTCAGCAACAATCCACAAAGATATTTTGCATTGCGTCAAGTTCGGTACAAGTCCAGTAATAAATGTCTGAAGTTTGCTTACGTCAGTACGGCTGTAAAAACCGATTTTTAAAGTAATGTTATTGTTTGTATTTACGGGAAAACCCCTTGCAATTTTACTTTCTTTACATTTCTTAATCATACTTTGTTTTATGACACGGGGGAGAAAAAAACCGATTCTTCGAATGTAAGTACCTATTCCAGAAAAACCACTTGTGAGTAATTAGGAAAATATTATAGTCGGAAAGGTACGACAGATGTTGTACCTTGCGGGAATCCAGCATTCCAAAGGTTAAATCAAAATATGTCATTTTCACAAATTAATTTGATAAAATTATGTGTAATTAATTTATTCTAAAAATTCTGCAGCCATCTATGTGAAGAATTGTTACAATTGACAAGCCGGTAGGTGCCTATGAATGTGAAGTAGGAAAGAGTGTGATATTCCATCCTCTCTGCCAACCCTTACAAACATAGCTTGATTAAAAAAAATGTCAATGAAAAATGCTCAAACTGTAGTATCCTAATTCGGTGTCCCAGTTAAATTAAAACAATGCCTTGAATTTTCCTCTCAAAAACCTTTAAAAATTGTATTACATAAAAATACAACAAAACCCTTTTGAGGAGAAGAGCAAAGTGCTCACCAAAGGAGCGACCCAAACTCATTCATTCCTACACACATACATACAGGGTGTCACAGAGGTTACAGGGTGATCACAATGCAAAATTATTTTTAAATATCTATTTCAAAAGGCATATCTGACAGACTTCAACCAGCGTGATTGGACTAAAAACCATTTGACGCGCATAATGTTGACATATTTTTGTAAATAAAAAAATATTTTCACTGGTTAGAACTTTACGTCAGCCCACTGAACGCTTGCCCTCCGCACCGTGTCTTACTGTTTAGTGTAAGAACGGGACGATGCGTACTACGTGGTACAAGTAGGCTGTCTTAAAGTTCTTGCCCGTGGTGATCTGTGAAAGAAGTATATATTTTTTGTTTTTACTTGAACAAAAATATCGATGTTGGTATCAAAATTACACTGTGAAGTTCAGGTTTATGTGAAAAGCAAAAATACATATTATCGCTGTAAAAGTAATAGGGCTTAAAAGACACTTTGGTCAAAAATTAGTGAAACATGCAGTTTTGATCAGGTTTTTATTTCTGCATCGAATGCTCTGACTCGTTTGATTCTGAAGACGTTTATGGCCCTTCAGCCATCTAAAATATATTTACAAGTTTGGGACCTTTTTTAGCTTTTTGTCATTTCAGGTAACTCAGTGAGAGCATTGAGTTACCTGAGTTAACATTTTTTTTTCAAAATCCAACCAGGTACTGAAGACTTGTCTTTTTTATTTTAAAACAAAACTTTAAAGTGCTCTCTGGCGTAAACTTCCCAAAATGGCGCTTCAGCCCTTTTGCCTTTCCGGCGACGATATGTATTTATAAATTATTCCAAAAAAACTTTTGAACAAGGGGGGTGAAGCGGAATTGCTTTAAAACATTGGCAAAAATCTAATTTTGGTTCCTTTGAAGCACATAACAATTTTAGAATCCGTGATTATAACGTTTTTAATAAAAATATTTTGCCATGTAACCCTGTAGAGAGAGTAGGTGCTACAGTTCATTGTGGCACGCTAAAGCAATTATTATTTTTATTAAGTTGGCCCTATTGTGTTTTGTAAAAGCCTTCTGCTTTATTATTAACATGTTTTATTTTTCCGTTCCGCCGTATACGCACTTGGAAAAATTATGCTACAAAGAAAAATGTGAAATATGTTGAGAGCAGGGTTTAAATTTCTAAAGGATGGGGAATTAATTTATGAGGGGTTATGCTTTAATGAGCAGATTTAAATTCAATTTTTTTTAAATTTTGGTTCATTAATGTGTTGAATATGTTTGTACCTTCTCATGGGAGGTTTTTGAATGATTTAAAAAATATATTATACGGTGTGTTTGGAAATTGGCGGGAACAAAGGGAGTTGGTATTAAAAATGCTTTTTTTACTTTCGAATTCAGTTTTAAAGATTAATACAAGGCATATTTACTATTTACTGGTTTATTAAACATAGGGGCTGGGTTTAATAGTGTATTTATTTTAAGGGTATGAACTAGCCTTACTGTTTCATTTGGTACCCACCTATGGTCTGGAGACTAGAGATACCTGAAAAAAAACTATAAAAATGAGTAATCTGTTTTATAGATTCCTCAGGTTATTGCAATCTTTAGGACACAAAGGTTCAGGTGCAAATGCTGCTTTTCTTCTACCGATATTTTAATTGACAGTGCTCCAAAATATTAACATCACTGATCACTTCACCAGTGCACAACGTTTGTACACGGTGAAATTTGCCGTACGAGAATGTGTTATTTTTATGACTCCTTGTTACTCAACTCTTGTGTTTCTTCCCTCCTGCAACATGGGTCTCTTCAAGGTCTAAGATCACTCTTTATAAAAAAAAAACCCTACACAGCATCCCCAAAGATAACCTAGTCCCTGAGATGCATTTTTATATTGACTCCACACATCGGAAACTTCACTGGTTAACGTAACACGGTAAAAATTAATTACATTATAAATGCTTGTACAACTGAAAGTGTATGGTGAAAGACTAGCATTCGGAATCGAAATATTGCTTGAAATGACCTTAGCCATGTGTGGTGACCAGATCTGAATAGCCAGATACTTCCCTACCTTCCTCTTCCCCCCTCCTTCCCCCCTCACTACCATCAGCTTCACAACATACCCGACACCAGGGCGATACTTAGAGTATCTACCACTCTGAAACGTGCCACAAATGTACTTTTTATTATTTTTATATGGATTAAATGTGTTACGACACACATTAATTAAATACAAGTTATTGGCGCACGCCGGGTTTGAACCCGAGACCTCTGTGTTGGTGGTCAAGCGTCTTACCACTCGACCACGGAGGCCGTCAAATAAAGGCCTGAAGATCCGTAAATCTAAATTTTCAACACGTTAATTAACAATTTTTTTTTGTTTGTTGCAGCCATTCCCTACCTAGACCTGGTGGACTTGGAGAACGGCTACCACGGCCTGATCAAGGAGAACGAGACAGTGGTGGAGGTGACTCCGCCCATCCGCGCCAAGGGCGACATCTGCTCCTTCCTCATCCTCAACAACAAGCACCACGGGGAGGCGCCCTTCGAGGTAAGCGTTACCACAATAATACCAGGGGTGTTAGTTGAAGTTTGCCGGTTTTACTCATAGATGTCGCTAGAGATATGTATACATTTCTATGATTTGGCATCTATGTCATATTTTTCTATGGACATTAACCTTCAAAAATACACAAGTTACATTCTGCCAAAATAGTATAATAGTATAATATAGTGCCATAATAATCCTTGGCTAATTTATATGGCGCCGTTTTTGTGGAATATCACCTCAAGGGTGCTTTACAAAACTTAAAAGCTATGGCTAAATTTACAATAAAACTGTCTAGACTAAAAGCTATGTAGACTCAGAAACAATGAATTGCTGTTCCTCAATCATCACAATACTAATTGTGGGTATAATTCTCCAATGTCTAGAATGTCAAGACTTGTTAACTCAAGCCACGGTCTTGAAATTTTTGGTAGCAGTCTAAGTGATTTTTGTCATTCTTTACTAAACTTTGACTAGACAATGGCTTGAATGTTCTCTCTTATGTTTATTTAGTCTTATTTTTGTCATCGCTTCATTTATTATTATGTATGTGCTATTCCTTCTCTGTTGCTCTTTTTTTCTTTTCGTGTTTTATATGTATTTTTTGTAATTGGACTTCAGTCCGTTAATTTATAAATAAATATCTACAAGCATACTGGGTATTTGCAGCCTTAGTTCTCGGAGAGATATTGCATTACTGCTTACTGCATATAAACTTCTGGAAGGTGTCCCTGTCGATACCTAATATCCCGGCTGAGATTGGAATTTATTTTCTGGATAATTTCACGCAAGGCCGTCAACACAGGCTTTTGACACTTCCCAGGTGCAGAACCAACAAGGTTGATGCCCCTGGGAAGACTTGACAGGTTATTTAATGGTATCGCAGGAAATGTTGATATTTTCCGAATGACCTGTGTAGCACCTTTTTTTTTTCTTGTGGGAAATATATTTTATGCTATATATTTGCTCTTTTACAATGTTCTGGTTTATCGTCAACGGTTGCAAATGAGGTGGCTTGGACATGTACTAAGAATACTCAAAGTGGTAGATATTCTAAGTATCGCTCTAGTGAAAGACTACCATTCAGAATCGAAACGTTACTTGAAATGGTTTTAACCATGTTTAGTGACTAGATCTGAATAGCCAGGTACCCAGGTACCCAGGTTCCCAACCTTCCTCTTTCCACCTCCTTTCCCTCCCCCTAATTTCTAACTAACTAACTAACTAACTAACTAACTAACCATCACGCCGTTTCCCCGCAAGGGTAGGCAGAGAGGACGGACCGCCATACAACTCTGTCTTGGCACACACTTCTTGCTTCATTTACATTCATACATCGTCTCATACATACTCTTCTGTTATTCTGACTCTTCACACGACCCGATTCAAGTATTTGATTCACTTGATCGTGCCATGTCGTCCTCGACTTCTTCTTCCATTCACTTTCGCATCATATATTCTTTTCACACTCCTTTCTTCGTTCATTCGCTCTACATGCCCAAACCATCTAAGCGTCCCTTTCTTAATCCTATCCATTACGCTCACATCAGCCTTGCATTCTTTCCGGATATCCACATTTGTAATACGGTCATACATGGTTTTACCGCACATCCGTCTCAAAGATCTCATTTCCACAGCATTCAGTCTACTTTCATCCTTCCTCTGCCAGTTCCATGCCTCACTGCCATACATCAGGGTTGGTATAAGCACTCCATTGTGGACTGCTAGCTTCGCTTCTTTGGACAATTTCTTATTTGCCCCAACAGCGTTCAGTCCTCCATTAATGGAGTTTCCTGCATTCACCCTTCTTTCAATATCCTTATCAGCCTTTCCGTCTCTTTGTAAACATACTTCCTAAATACACGAACTCATCCACTTGCTCCAAGTATTCATCATTCACAACTATATTGCACGCTGTTCTCGTACTCTCTCTTTCAAACACCATCACTTTGGACTTACTTACATTCATCATCAACTCATTTTGCATACATACTTGGTTCATCCTAGACACGAGAAACTGTAGATCTTCCATATTGTCAGCAATCAGCACCGCATCATCCGCATACAATAGGCAACATACTTTCACACTGTTCATTTTCGCGCCCAAGCCCACACCTTTCAATTCTTGCATACAATTATCCATGTACAAATTGAACAACCACGGTGACATTACACAGCCTTGTTTTACACCTTTTGTGATGTTAAACCACTTCGTAAAATCACCGTTCACTCTAACACATGCAACGCTTCCCTCGTACAAGGACGCGATTGCCTGTATAAGATTTGTGTTAACTCCATACATGGATAATACCTTCCACAATTTGTCCCTATCAACTCGATCATACGCCTTTTGCAAATCGACAAAAAAGCACAGAAAAGTTTCTGGTTTTTGCCAAAAACTTCTCTGTAAGCATCCGCAATGAGAAAAATTTGATCCATGCACCCCCCTTCCACTCATGAAAGCACCTTGAATGTCCCAAATTTTGTCTTTTGTTTTCATTCTTACCCTTTCAATCAATATTCTACCATACAGCTTGCCAACTGAACTTAGTAAGCTTATAGCCCTATGGTTCCCACATTCCATGCGTGACCCTTTACCTTTGTACAGAGGCATGATCACAGCCCTTCTCCAATCTAATGGCGTGTAACCCTCCTCTAAACACTGGTTAAAAAGTTTGCACAGCCATGTGAGAACTACACGGCTATCTCCTTTAAAGTATTCAGCAGCGAGATTGTCGAATCCAACAGCTTTACCATTCTTCATGCATTTAATCGATCTTTTTATTTCATCCATGCTGATTTCGACAACATTCACTTCATCATCATTCATACCTGATTCGACACTGGGAACACTGTCGCTTGGGGTGCTTTCAAAAACCTCTTCGAAATATTTCATCCATCTTTCTTTTATTTCTTCCTCATTTGTCAACATTTTTCCATCTTTCGATTTTACAACTTTCACGCATCCGCTTTCTGGGCCGTTTCGGGACCTCTTGACCTCCTTCCAAAACAATTTAATGTTTTCTTGGAAGTGATTTGTCATTTTTATTCCCTCTTCTTCCCTAATTTCAGCCTCACAAAATACCCCAATTTGGGATGCCATAGTCCCACTGGCTCCAGACAGTTGGGATCGGTTGGGACTTCACTTTGGGGGTTCGCAATTGTCGAAGGCCGCTGACGTAGCTTCGGACAGGGACGCTTAGAGGGGCCTTGTCGAGGCGATGGTTCCCCGACCCTAATAGGACAAGGGGAAGAAGATGAGATGAAATTTATAATCATAAGTTTAAATATTTGTTGTCGTATTGAACCGTATTTTATTTGTTTGTCGCAGGTGGTGGTGACAAACGGAAATGAGGCGACACTGCGCGTCCGTCACACGCTTAACTGCGAGAAGCGACGCAACTACAAGTTTGATATTGCCGCTGTCGGCTGCGACGGCAGCTATTCCAACACGTAAGATAAACAAATCTATGTTTTCCCAGTGTCAAATTCCCGCTATCAAATATCACCTCTTGAGTTCCAGGGAAATGTGATACAAAGCTCACCAAGAGCTCCCGATTCGTCAACTCCTTTCTTGGTCCGCCTTTTGCCCCAGAAACAGTGATAAATAAGAATTTTATAATTCACAATATTTGCTGTCAATCGTAAAAATAACATTTGGAAACTGCTGTTACTAATGATTAAACTAGCTATTTTAAGTACTAAAATATGGCAAGTTATTCATTTTATTAACTTGTTTTAATGCATACCCGTTCCTTTTCAAAAAGTCACAAAATGCATTAATGCTATAAAGGCATATCCTCGCTTGGAAGGCAAAAGGGCTTAAGCGACACTTTGGTCAAAAATGAGTTGAATATGCAGTTTTGATCAGTTCTTTTTTTCTGCATCGAATGCTCCGACTCTCGTTTGATTCTGAAGACTTTTGGGGCACGTCAGTCATCTAAAATATATGGAAGAAAACTTGACTCCAGCAACGCAAGTTTGTAACTTTTTTTAAGCTTTTCATCGCTTCAGGTAACTCAGTGAGAGCATTGAGTTATCTTTTTTTGTTCAAAATCCAACCAGGTACTGAAGACTAACGAATTTTATTGTAAAACAAAAAAAAAACTTTAAAGTGCTCTGGTGTAAACTTCCCAAAATGGCGCTTCAGCCCTTTTGTCTTTCCGGCAACGATATTATACTGACAGCTCTGTTCTAACCTTTTCCTCTTCCTTATAAACGACGCATGCGGTAGTGAGGTTACAACGAAACTTTCCTTGGGCGATTAATTTATGTATTTTTTTTTCCAACAGTGCCGTGGTCCACATCACCGTTGTGGACATCAACGAATACCCGCCCGTGTTTGAAGAGTCCTCGTGCGTGCGCGAGGTGGAGGAGGGCCGCCTGTACCCGGAGATTGTGCGCGTCGAGGCGACCGACCGCGACTGCACGCCCAAGTACGGCGACGTGTGCAAGTACGAGATACTCACGGCGGACCAGCCCTTCCTCATTGACAACGAAGGTTTGTTATTTGTTCATTTTGTACGGTGGTATTTATGGTAAATAAAGATGTCTACACTTGTTAACCGTCTGCCTACGACGTATCCTAAGTTACTTTTGACTCCAGAAAGACATAGAGATGCTCGTGGTCTTTGGAAAAGTGGAAGGTAGGAGAAGCACAGGAAGATGACTGACGCATTGAACTGATCAAGTATAACAGGCGTTCAGATTGTCGGTATCTGCAGCTCTATATGTAATGCAGGACCGTTGGGTGTGGAGGTCTCTAGTTCACCAGGGTAATAGAGTAGGGTATGGAGTAGGGTATGGAGTAGGGTTGGAAGGCAACAACTCGAGAATATTTTTTTATACCCACATCCTTGGCACTTCAACCCTTAGAGTCCTAGCTGCCTCTTTAGAACACTTCCACTTCTGCCGATCTCCTGCTGTTTCCCTCTAGTTCTCTATGTCCAAGGAGGCGGTATTAGGAGGTGATATTTTCTGAGAGGAGTCTAGAATCAGATTTGCGTCGGCGATTCTTTGTATTTTCTTGTGATTCCCGATTATGTACACTAATCATCTTTTTAATTCCAGGAGTAATTCGCAACACGGAGTCACTAGACTATGAGCTCTCGCACAATCACATCCTGTCGGTGGTGGCGTACGACTGCGGCATGCGGCAGTCCGTGCCCGTCATGGTCACCATCAAGGTCAACCGCCAGTGCAACGCCGGCTGGAAGGGTATGTCGCCAGTCACCACGTCTTACCCTCGTTATTAGTATCTCTCACACACGCTCTAGTGAAATACTAATAAGATTCATGTTAAATATTACCTAACCAAACACAGATATATGTATTAGTACATGGCTAAAGCCAATGTGATTCTAACCTGCTATTCTAAAGTGCAACGGTATGTTGTCACGCTCTTCTATTAGTCTAAAAGATCCTTTACACGCAATCTCCAAGATGACATGGTGGTCTCTTGTGTAGAGTCGATGTTACGTTTATATTTACTTACATTTTATAAATTTATTCCTCAGGAGTGGCGGAGCGTGTGGACTACCCCCCCGGTGGCGGCCCCCTCTCCCTGTTCCCCACGGCAGGCCTGGAGCCCCGCGTGTCGGCCAAGTGCGGAGTGGATAGCGCCTCTCAGCGCCTGCGCGCCACCGTCTCCCTGCGCAGCTCGCACATCGGCAAGGGCTGCGACCGGGACACCTATTCGGTGCACAGCCAGAGGAGGATATGCGGTAAGTTGTGTTGGGCGCCACGTTTGAGCATCAGTGGTAACCTAACCTCACTGTTTCTTAGTAATAACCTTCTAAAAAAAAGGAGCAAATGATTTTCATGGATCACATCAAATTGACATTCATAAATAAGCAAACGTAAAACTAATTGTTGTTTTCCTACTCATCCGGTGGATTTAGGTTAATCCTGACAAATAGGTGGTCTAATTTAAGTGTAATATTACCTTCTGAAGAGTTCACTGGAAACAACGAGATTGTGTGTATGGATGCTGTAAAAGCCAAATCATAACTCAACGGTCACTTAGTTTGATTGGAAACAATCGCCATAAGCAATTCTGAAACTTGTATAACGCCTATCTAGGCGTATTATAATATGTATTTACATGGCCAGCAACAGGGCGCACCTAACAGCCTAGCAGAGGAAAGTGTTTCTAGCGGGAAAGGAGGAATTTGCCCGCTGACACTTCGGTTTACCCTTCGTGACGGAAAACACCACTTGTTTTGTGATTACTTACGTCAGCGTGTTTCAATTCGTAAATAAACCTGATCTACCTAACCTTAAAGACTATCATTTGACAATTACCTGCTACATTTATTTATTATAGTTCCTTAGTTCTACACTTGCTTAAAAAAGAAACAGACACTGCAACTTTTATTGAAAGTGATTCTGACACTATAACTACCTTTGTAAATTACATTTGAATGCACATTGTTCTTATATCCAATCTTTTCTTTCCTCAGGTGCTAGTTCCCAATCTGTGGACCTGCTGCCCAGTCCAGGAGTTGGAGCCGAATGGACCAAGACCCTCAAGACTGATGAAGGTAACAATCACTTTCCACAAATTTCCACCAATTGGTATCGTTATTAATCTGGACATCTCTCATCTTCAACTCTTTTAAACTCTGAATTATTGTGATTGATTCGGAGACGGTTCGCATAACTTCCAGAAGCATCAGGCTATCGGGCCATTGTGCATTTCCCATGTTTCTTCCTTTTCCCCTTACAGTAGCCCATTCCCTTTAATGGAATTTACCAGGGTTGTCGTTGGTTATTGAGTTGACCCATATCTCATATTCTACAACATGGTAATCAACTCTTCAAAGTATCTGAACCTTCTTCTCAACAAATTACAATATAGGCAACAGCGGGTGTTTTAAATTCCATTCCATTTTTAACGCAAAATTTAATACATATTCTTGGATCCATTTTAAAGTAAAAAATCGAAGAACACACAAAAACGTGACTAACCTTTCCAGTTGTCAAAAACAAACCACTAATCCAAAATGGCTGATAATGCTAACATATGATAAACATATCTGTACCAACATAACAAAAAAACAAAAAACGATAATTGAATGCACGCAGCCTGCGAAAATTCAAAATTCACCTTTTCTTTTGAACAGGCCTCGTATAGCTGCATGTCGCTTCTTCAGAGAGTTTATTTTTTTTATCGAAATTGAGTGAATTGTCTATGCATGAGGTTTGAACATCGGAAGATCTAACTGTATGTGATATTTTAATTTTTAATATTATATAATGTGATTTTTCTTCCACCAGGCCACGAATCAGACCAGATCTTCTCCTTCGACGGAGCCACCACCGCTGCGGTGATCCCAGAATCGGTGCTAAACCACTCGCTGTCCAGCACCTTCTCGGTGTCCACGTGGATGAAGCATGCAGAGCACCCCGACATGGACAGGCATCGCAAGGAGCACGTCATCTGCCTGGCCGATGACCACAGTTAGTATTCTCACCTGACCATCTAGGTTTATGCTAACCTTACCTTATCTCAATCTAAACTAATCCCAACTTAATTTAACTCAACATCACCTTATTTCAATCTAACCTACCAACCTAACTTCACCTTATCCCACCCTAACGTCACCAAATCTCACTTTATTCTAACTTAACATTATTCAACACTTACCTAACCTACTCTAACTAAAACTAACTAACTAACTAACTAACCATCACGCCGTTTCTCCGCGGGGGTAGGCAGAGAGGACAAACAGCCATACAACTTTGTCTTAGCACACACTCCTTGCTTCATTCACATTTATACATCCTCTTCTGTAATTCTGACTCTTCGCATGACCCGACTCAAGTATTTGATTCACTTGATCGAGCAATGTCTTCCTCGGGCGTGCCCAACTTCTTCTTCCATTCACTTTCGCATCATATATTCTTTTCACACTCCTTTCTTCGTTCATTTGCACTACATGCCCAAACCTTCTAAGCGTCCCTTTCTTGATCCTATTCATTACGCTTACATCAGCCTTGCATTCTTTCCGGACTAACCTAGCCTAATCAAAGAAAGAAAATTGAAATGCACACTAGCTTTGCATAAAAAATGAGCAAATTTTTCAACAAAATTTTGTCTTCCTGCAGTGAATAAGCGAAATTTTTCTTTTGCAGAGATGAACCGTCACCACTACGCCCTCTTCGTCAGGAACTGCCGCCTGATCTTGCTGCTACGTAGAGACTTCACCGAGGGAGATGTCAACATATTCCGTCCCGCAGAGTGGAGGTGGAAGATCCCACAGGTCGGTGGCAACCCTAATTATTATTGCCATATTTATAATTTTTTTTGTATCAGTGTGAAATGTGGCTTGCTGCAAGGATCTGTTTTGAGACCGCTTTTAAAAATAATATTTACAATTATTATTGGGGAGTAAAATGATTGAGTGTGTTATAGATGTACCTCCAAATATATTATTGCTATCTGGTGGGTCATTGTCTAGTGTGGGGTTTCAGCAACGATCAGTTTAGGGGCTGTTTTGCAAATCTTAACTATTAAGCTGAGCTCTTGAACGGCGAGCTGTCTGAAATTCCTCGGTCAATGTGACTATTTTCCCTCATGTCATTTCTGTTGTAAACTTTGAAATTTTCTCCGATTTAATTTGCATTTTCAAAATTATTAATTGTATAATTGACACACCTTCTTTGTTGCAACTGATCGAGTACAACATTCCTTGCCGTAGACTCGGAAACAATGATTTGCTGTTCCTCAATCATCACTCTACTAATTATGGGTATCATTCTTCACTGTCCAGAGTGTCGAGACTTGTTGACTTAAGACATGGTCTTGAAATTTTTAGTACCAGTCTAAATGAATTCGTCATTCTTTACTTTTTCTTTGATTTGAATGTTCTTTCTTGTATATTTTGTCCTATTTTTGTCATTGCTTCATTATAATATTATGCATGTGCTGTTCTTTCTCTGTTTTTACCACTGTTTGCCACAGAATCTTGAAAAGATTTCTTAATTCAGTATAAATAAAAAAATATGTTAAATATTCAAATAATATCAATAATCTAAACCGTAAATATGAAACAGAAAATATAAAGACAATGGTCACAACCAATAATTTTCAATAAAAATATGAGATCGATTAAAATGCCAATATGGTCCCAATGGCCGAATTGGTTAAGGCGTTACTCCCGGATAGAGTGAAGGATCCAAGTTCGAGTCTAGGTTGTGACCATTGTCTAAATATTAAAAAAACATAAGCATCAATGCTTTAAAGTTATTTCCAATTTCAAAAAATATATTCTTATCGCAAATCTAATTGATCTGCCTCGAAATAAAACTAAAATTATACCCGTGTTTAGGTGTGCGACAACGAGTGGCACCACTACTCGGTGAACGTGCGTTTCCCCAACGTGGATCTGTTTGTGGACGGCAAGCAGCACAACGCCGAGCCCAAAAACCCCGAAGTCATCGACGACTGGCCGCTGCACCTGACCAAGGGAATCACCACCACGCTCACGGTGGGCGCTTGCTGGCAAGGTGAGGACGCTGCTTTGTTGATTTAACTCTTACGCCGCTACGCGCATTCATGAATGCGAAAACAATCAGTGCCCTCGGCGCTACGCGCATTCATTTATGAGTTCCGACAAATCCGTTGTATACACCGTAAATACGTCACGAATTTAGTCGATAAGTTCAATCGTTCCTCTTCTGTTGACTAGTGAAAACTTCTGATTTGTTTGCATTAAACGGATTGAAACCGAAGATGATTGAAAATGCCGTTCCAGTCCTTTGAATTTCGCGCCGCACTACCGTTGTCCTTAGCGTTGTGTGCGTGAGGTCATCCCATATGATTTCAGTTTATGCGTCGATGAGTACACTCGTAATCGTATAAACACTGTGTTGGTATGTGTAAGCAGCGGTGAGACGCCATTTGATTTTTTTTTATGTCTCACTGTCGACTATATTAGATGCGCATCCTGAGATCTATTGTATATTTATGTATTTCATTTTAAGATGAAACAGAGCACACATTAAGATAAGCCATTCATAAATCTGTCATGAAATAAGAGAGTTAAAGCAGTTTAAAGTTAGGAGTGTCAAAAAGAGTGCCACACATGGATGTAATTTTGAAGAGCTTTTTTAAAAATGCCAAAAATACCCTCAGTCGAAATATTAACTTTTTAAAATGACCTGTATATTACCTAACTGTTTAATAAAGTATAAAATAAATTGCGAAAAAATCGTATTTATTAAGTTGCGCCAGGCTGAATTGGAAACAGTGAGGTTTTCCGTTTGGACATGGTTTAGGTCAATCGGACGTAGTTATGCAGAAAGCATCCAACCCCAAAAAGATGAAACCGAGAAAAAGGCGTTTGAAAATATGACGATACAAAAGCATTGCAATGTTCAGAATACCCTATGGTCGGACAGATGTTTTGGCTCAGCATAGCATGACAAGAAGTATAATTCTGTTAAATACATCATCCAAATATATTGATATATTTTCAGATAATTTACAGAAGTTCAAAAAACTTATTCATTTAAAAATGTAATAATTTGAAATTGCTTACTTGTTGTTCCATTGTACTGTTATTGGGTTTATATCTGTTGTACAATAATAATAAAAATAAATATGGGTAATCGACATTTTAAAGTGAATATCAGTGTTTTTTCTTTATGAGAATTATTATAAATAGGTAATTTATAATCTATAGATGTTATTATTAAAAAAAAGTATTTCCTAAGTTACCCTTCATTACAATGTTTTCAAACTTCAATTTAAGTCAAATATCTACAATGTGCGTTAGTAAAAACTTTAATAACCAAAAATCTATTGCATTTGGAGCTTGGATGTTCTCAGCAGATATAAATATCGCATTTATCTATAGGAAAACACGTAAAACTCGATTTTGGCAAATTGTGGTTGGACGCTTTCTGCATATAACTACGTCCAATTTATAGCTAAAGGGTCGCTAAGTTTGATCGGAAATGACAGCCGTCAGTATTGATAACATTTTATATTTGTGTCAACTTTAACCAATCTGATGTTTATTTCCACAGGATCGGAAGGCAAGATGAAACACTACATGAAGGGCTCTTTGGCCGGGCTAAACGTCCTTCTTAATGCGGTCGAAGGTCACCAGCAGTTGAAGTGCCTGGCCCAGTGCAGAGAAGGACTCAGCCTGGCTCCCAACCTATGTAAGTTTGCATTTTATAGCTTTAACTGTTTAGATGTTCAGTTACATTCTTCTGGAACTGCACTTGTACCAGTCAAATTAATTTCGAAAGCCACGAGGTTCAGCGCCCCCTTATGTCCCATTTTAAATATATCTTCCCCTGTTATTCTGTCTTATCTGTCCAGTGTATTTTAAGGTTACGACTATATATTTGGGCTTCTATGGAGCCCTGATACCTGAGCTGGTCTGATGTACTTACTCCAAGCATCTCGATGGAGTCTTTGACTGAAGTTTGGTTTATATTTACACTCAAACCGTCTTATTAAATTCTTACGCGCCGGTCAGCATTGTTATAGTCAAATCAAGCATAAAGCCTAGTTTAACTATACCTACGCTGTGGTTTTAAGTCAAGTTTTTCACTATTCCGACCTTACATAACGTAAAATATTTGCACTGCGATGGTAAGACAGAAAGTGAACATCCTTGGTAAATACATTTAACTATAGGGCGGACCCATTCCACACATTGCCGGCATTTGCTTCGATACATTAAAATATTCGACACCGGTGCATCGTTGGGAAACTTGCCAAACGCGCTCCCAACATTTGGTACACGGCTGACATTCGATACCCTTCTGTGACTCGTTCTTGTGTTCAACAACTCGGCTGTGGAACTTCCCTCATACAACATGGGCCTCTTTAAAACTCAGGTTTACTCCTTCCTTTCCTCGATTAGACCCTCCACAGAGCATCCTCAAAGATGACATAGGCCCTGAGGGAAATAATTTCTTGTGTGAGGTTAATGTAAAAAATAAATAAATATATAAATGATACCAAATTTTTAAACTTTATTCCACAATTTTTTTATTTAAGACCTGACCGGTTTCACCTTATGACGGGCGTCTTCAGACTGGTCATAAGGTGGAACCGGTCAGGTCTTAAATAAAAAATAATGGAATAAAGTTTAAAAAAAAATGGTATTATTAAAATCATTAAAATGGAGTTCCACCACGAATTAGCAGTTTAAAAATTGTAAAAATATATAGTCTAATATAATATTGTTTTCTTCCAGACCTGAACTCCGTGGTAGTGGAGGGAGACAGCGTTAAGGATCTCGAGACGCTCCTCAGGAAGGTGACCTATACCAATTCAAGACTTTTCCCCACGCCCGGTCGGAGGAATGTTCACATCGCTACTTCTGTTAGGTAACAATACTTCATTAATTATTTAATTCTATTTCATTTGCTGAGGTTTTAATGCTGCACTACTTTTGGTGTCATCCAAAAGATTATTATCTGTTTAAGCGTTACCGCAAATAACTTCTTACAGCAGTAAGTGGTCTTAAACAACCAAGCCACTGCTAAAAGTGGATTTCGATTAAGTGTTTATTTCAATTAAAAAAGTTGTGTATGTATTTGAATTTATTGGTTTAACGCGATTCTTTTTTCTACCAACTCAACGATTGATCGTCGTCTTTCCAGCTGTGAGAATGGCTCCATGGTCAAGGTGCGTCCCTCCGAGTCCTACATCATGGTGCTGCAGCCGCGAACGCCCACCATCCTGATCTCCGGCTCCTCCAACACACCTTGCGACTACGCGCAGTTCAGGGCCAGCGTCGGGGTCTTCAGCAACGTCACCGTGCAGGTGCTGAACTCGGACCGCTCCCGGCCCAGAGGTCAGTCGGCGCTTCATTCACCTTTCGATCGTCTTTTCTCCATCACCTTCTTCAACTGCTCGATCTACTTAATCACCTTTTTTGATGTATTCATTTGATGGCCTACGATGGACTACGAATCTAGAGGTCGCGGGCTTAAACCCCGCGTGTGCCAATAAATTAAATTTGATTAATATGTCTCACAACCCATTAAATTAATATAAAATAATATATAGTATATTTGCGGCACGTTCCAGAGTGGTAGAGATACTCTAAGTATCGCCCTGGTGAAAGACCACCATTCAGATTCGAAACGTTCCATGAAATATCTTTAGCCGTGTTTGGTGGCCAGATCTGAATAGCCAGGTACTTCTGAACCTTCCTCTTCCTCATCTCATTTCCTTCCCCGCTACTTTTAGCCCCACAAAATACCCTGATTAAGGATGCCATAGTCCAGCGGTATTCACTATAAAAAAATCCACTTCTTTTTCTTCAGCTATTCTCTATCTTCTTTATCTTTGTTGATGATCACCGATGCCCATTCGAACAGTAACCATGGACTGCTAGATCCGTAGCATTAATAATCTTGGATCACCTAGGTCTAAAGCAATCAAAACTCTTTGCGACTGAGTCCACTTTAGCCAAGATCCACTGCCGTCGAAACCTTTATTCTAATGTCCTCGCCGTCACAACTGACTCTCCATCTCTTTCCAGACAAAGCCGCCCAGAAGCTGGACTCCTGCGTAGTCTCCGTCTATCCGGCCCTGAACCCCGACCACGAGGCGCTCAGCATCAAGGACGTAGTGGACCTGCCCTTGACGCACGACATTCGCGCCACGGTCTCCCGCGACGGAGTCATCCTGGGAGGGGCAGACTCGGTGGAGAGCTACCAGGAGGTAAATACTTCCTCGCTCTGTAATTTGTGTTTGATCCACTAAGTCAAGTAGTCATATTATAAATCATTCTGACCATTTAGAAGGTGATATTAATAATTTTTTTCTTGCTCTTCCCCCTAGGTCCTGCGTCAGATCCAATACACCAACAAGAAGCCGGCCTACTACCTCAACAGGGTCTTCAAGCTCACCTGCTCCGAGCTGAACGGAAGATTCACTAGCAACGAGTATGTTCAGACTGTAAGTAGCAGCCGTGATCGTTAAGAAAATAATTCTACTAATTATTTTACCGAAGTCACACGCCATCTCTTTATACTAATAATAACAGTGAACTTATATAGCACAGTTTTGTGATAGTTCACCTCAAGTGCACTTCACACTAAATCACCTAACCTAATATAACACGGAGAAAATAATATATGATATGTATACAAATTAAAACTGTCTAAAATCACGATCGTTATCATAAATCGTGAGAGAAAAGGTTCAGATATGGGTATAACATTGCATGTGCACATCAACGGATTGAAAAAAACCTCAGAGCAAGAATACGTAAGGAGGTATAGCTAATATTTTTACCCAACATATACAAATTTGCGATAAATCACTTTCTCCGGGTTTTTTATGTCGTATACCACGAGTGAGAAAGATAACTTACGTCAACGAATTTTGAGGTTATTTCCTCTATTTTGTTGATTAAAAAACTTGCAGTGGTTATACAAATAAATCAAATATGATGGTGATATGTGCTATGTGTGAATGTTCAAATAAGACCAAACAAAGATTATAAAGCATCACTTTTCAGAGGTATTTCAACAGTTTTAATGATAAAAAGACATAAAAACAACAAAAAGCTTCCATCATTATTTAGACAGACCTTCTGTTATTAGTGTTTGTGTGATATTTAGAATTTATATATCATTTTGATGGTGAATTGATATTGTTTTGTTTAATGTGTTCAAATATATTTATTAAAAATGTCCGAATTCCATGTGGGCGGTAACTAATGGGCTATCTAACATCCTTTAATATATCTTTCTATCGAGTCAGTATAAAGTCAACCGTCCTGACTACACCGTTTCGCAAAGGTACCTCCCCATGTCCTCCAAGGCTAACATCAATCAAATGAACTTCAATGCTTATTCTTACAGTCATCACAGTGACTAATGATGAATTTGTGTGTCCGCAGCTGACAGTGATTCACCCGCACCTGAAGAATTCAGAACCGCAGAAGCTGAAGGAGACCCACCTACACCACAGTGCAGAGCTCCACACCGGCATGGCCGACAAGATGGACACCCTCGACAGAATCGCCAGTTCCGTGAGTATTCATCATCACCTATTTGCCATCAGTTTATACAAACGTAGAAAGCGCATTAGTACACTGAAAACAATTAATTTGATACGTTTCATGCCGACAATTCTTTCAAATGTCAAAGACATATTTTTGTGGCCAAAGAATCTTATTATTAAATATAGAAGATTTTGGCTCTGTAGTCTACCAGTGAAAAGGACACTCATCCTGGCGTTCTGTACTACCCTATACACGTGCGAGCTCTGGACCAATTTCAAGAAGAGTAGCATTGAAAGGCTTCGGATTCATACAACAACACCTACCGCATGATGTTTAGTCTTCCCAGGCACTGCAGTGCTTCTGGTATGTTCACCGAGGAACAAGTTCCCAGATTTGCAGCCCTTATGAGAACCAGGTCTCCTATTTAATGTATTTTTTTAAACTCTACTTTGCGACTGCTAAAGTTAGATCTGTAACATTGGTTTTCTGTTCGGATGAGAATAAAAAATAAACTAATTACATTTTCCATAATAAAGGAGTCGCACGCCCACTCGGCCGAGGGCTACGCAAAGGCCGCCAACAAGCACAACCTTCCCCTGCGTCAGTATGCCGCGCACGCTCAGCTCAACGCGCACAGCGTAGAGATGCTGTCGCCGCGAGTCCTGGAGACCAACCAGGGCAAGCAGAACAGTAAGTACTTTCATACTTGGTTGTATAATTTGTTTATTATTAGGACTATTCTCCAAGAATAAACATTACATGTAACACGAAATGTACCGAGATGTTCTATGATACATTAAAACTCTTTGTGTTGTATGAAGCTGCGATGAAACACCAAATGTATCTCCAGCTTCTGATGAATTTGTAAAATAGTTAACTGTAAATGATAAAATTTCTAAATACTATACTGCTTGATGGAAATGTCTAATTATAGCTGTGGAAAGAACTAGGGAAGGAAAAAAGGGAAACCATTCACTCACCAATGAAGAAGTTCTTGATTCTTTTTGCACAATCTCATTTACGAAATAATCCACGAAAACACCACACTTATTTTAGTCTTCTTAATCACGAAACACCACATTTATTTTATATCTTTGGAAGATCAAACAACAAATCAACGAACTAGCGAAACGAACAAGCAACAACGTTTTTTCACAGAAAAACTCCTCTGTTCGATTGTCATTTGTTATTGAATTATCGCCGTTTTATTCAAAACAGTGATATGGTAAAAATGGTTAGGTAGGTAGGGATTTGGATAAGAAACATGCAGGCAAGAACCCAACAATTTATCACTTTGAGATGGTTAGTTATGATACATTTAACACTGTTTCTGGCGCAAAAGACAGGCCTGGAAAGGATTTTGTGAGACGGGCTGCAAGCATCTTACACTAACTACTTTTCCCTCTTCCAGACCATGTGGCGCTGCTAATCGGAGTGATCGGAGTGGGCTTCCTGCTCCTGGGCGCCGGAGTGGGGCTGGTGAGGATCCGACGCTCGCGCTGCCCCCCCCCGGGCATGGCCCCCGTGCCCCCCGCCTCCGCTGACCACGAGATGACCTGGGACGACTCTGCCCTCACCATCACCGTGAACCCCATGGAGACGGTGAGATACCTTTCCCTGTTAAGTTTTAAATCTGATTTCTTCTGAAGACCTTTGACTCCTAGGCCCCAGACACAGGCTGATGATTGTTTATAATAAATTTAATAGTGGTTTTATTTTCTTTCTTTTTCCGCATAGCAGAACGAGGAGGAAGGGGGAGAGATGGATAGCTCGGAAGGAGACAGCTGCTCTGACTCAGATTCGGACTGTCAGCACGACTCCTCAGATGACGAAGATCACGACGGTTAGTCACATTTCGTTATTTACTAAAGCCTCGTTTGAACCCTAAGTCATGTTCGACAGTTCAGTCAGATTCATCAATCGGCCACTAACGCCATATTTATATTTTTGCTCTTTATCACTTCAAATAACGATTCCCGTTAGCCGCCGATTCTCGGCCCATCAGTGTTTGGCTAAATTTAAAGTTGCGTTGTTTGATCCAGCCGTCAAGCATAGCGGTCATCAATGAGCCTCTTTCATGCGTTTTCAACTGGCTTAGAAAAATGCATGTGAATAGTTTTTATTCTCATTACACAAAAACCTTTATAAAAAGATTGATATTATAACCCTTAAATGTTATTTAAAGAAGAAAAAAAAGAATTTAGGTCTCGTCTAAAAGTATTATAACAATAATTATAACCAACATTCTGATATATGTTTTTTTTTTCCAGTTATAATTAAGAATCGCAATAAGTACAAGAACGTCAACCAGCTGGAGTGGGATAACTCTACGATGTAGACGGCTAGTTGTAGCGCTCATTTCTTCGTAGCATAGGCGGTCGTAGGGTCCGAAGACAAGTGGGGAGGGGAAGAGGGCTAGAGAGAGGGAGGGAGGGAGAGAGGCAGTTGATCGTTGTGAATGTTGTGTACTTAAAACTTACAAAATATATATGTAAAAATAATTGATGTGGATTGTGGGAGTGTTCTGTGTCATATTTAGTGGAAACTGTTACATTCGGGATTGTAACGTAAAGAAAGTTTTAAATGGCCTAATGTAATGTCGCATCTTTCTGAAAAAACATTGATAGTAAGAATGCCACTTGCAAAGAGTTATTTTGCTTGCTATACTGAAGCAAAAAGTGTTACATTTCATTCTTTAATGAAGCACCAAGTGTCGCATTGCTTTCTGTGATGAAGCACGAAGTGTTGCATTGCTTTCTGTAATGAAGCACGAAGTGTTACATTGCTTTCTGTAATGAAGCACGAAGTGTTACATTGCTTTCTGTAATGAAGCACGAAGTGTTACATTGCTTTCTGTAATGAAGCACGAAGTGTTACATTGCTTTCTGTAATGAAGCACGGGGTGTTACATTGCTTTCTGTAATGAAGCACGAAGTGTTACATTGCTTTCTGTAATGAAGCGTAAAGTGTTATTACTGTACGATTATAATTCTTTCACAATGATATGACACAGGACACTATTATAACTCACCCAGGTTTGGTTTTGTCGGGAAATGTGTTTTTTTTTCTGTTTACACGCACGTAATTTCATGTAACATTACATAATCGATGTGACATTTCCCGTCAAATATTGTGAAACATTCTCGAACATGGGAGACGATTGTAGAGTCAAAGATGACGTGAAAAAATTAAGGGAAACTTTATACTAATAATTGTGTGCTCTAATCTGAATTGTTGATGTTATCCGATTCTTTAAATTTGCGTGTGCCATATTATTAAACAATGTGTACAGTACGAAGCATCCTTTGTTTTGCCATTATCAAGTTGTAGTAACATTGTTGATTATTATGCATTTTTACTTGTTTCGAAATGTAACATTTTTACATATTGTAATATTTTTTTGAATATTATGTTTAATATCAATGTTAATTACAATTTTTTCAAATATTTACAAAACCTATTGTACAGAAATGTATTCAATACTTATGCTTTTATTATTATACTTAACACATTCCAGTGTATAATCACCCTATCTAAATTATATTACGCAGCTTTGGGAGGCCTTCATCCACCAGTGGATGGAAAAGGGCTGATGATGATTACGATAAAAGTATGAAGAAATAAATTATCTATTGATTGTTATATCTAAACGAGTGCAATAAAAAATTCATGCTGCTATTTTTTTTTTTACATAAAAATTATGGTTTTCCTTAATTTTTTCACAATTTTTTGTCGCCGTGTGCATTTAATATTGGTGTTAGAGTGAAACACAAGATTGTCTTATAAACACCGTCACACTTGCACACTAAAAGTAATTAATAAATAATAATAATAATAATGATAAAATTATAATAAAATATATATTATATATTACGCAAGTAAAAAAAAAAACCTCTCACCGTAGCAGCTTTTTTTATAATTGAACAACCAACTCTAAACCACTAGACGACTTCTTGTAATTTTCCATATTGATATGTATAATATTACCTACTTCGTTATATTTCTATACTATATAGTATGTATTTATCTCTAATAACATATACATAAATATATATGTTTACTTTGCAAATGAATTGATTCACATATAAAATTTCAATTGAAAACCCTGAAGAATAGCGACAGCTAAAAAAAAATAATTAAAAATTATGTACGCTCTAGTGCGTAATTTTTTTTTTCAATAAAATCACTATTAGCACTCGATGGGTTTATGAGGAATTTTTAGTTTTTTTATTTTTATTTTTTTGCATATATTCAGTTTCTGTACTAGCGTGCAATAAGTATAAACTAATTTTGTTCATAAATATACTGAAAATGAATAACAACAGAGCTTCTTAAGTCTTAAACCACCCTAAATGTAAAAAAAAATATTAAATGAAAAACTTGACACTTGACAATTTAAATTTCATATCAACATTTTATCAAAATGGTGTATAGCTATTGTATTCGTAAGTTTTGGCTAATTTTCTACTAAATATACTTAACGCATATTCTGTATGTATACGTTACACACACTACTGTATGGGAATCGTCAATTTTGCGTGATGCCTTACGTAAAAAAAACTGTTGAAAGGTAGTGAACCTTACAGAATTTAACCCCTTGGCCGCCATGTCACATATATGCATCGCTGGAATATCAGTACGTCCCCATGCATGTGAAATAAGTTGCAGATAGATAGCTCGACAGCAACTATTGAATAAAGTCATTTTGATTTTTGTAACTTTTGACTGCGTTTTTTGCTAAGGCGTTACGCAAATAATTGTGTGAATCCCCTTCGATATTAAACTAACTAGTATTTTCTGCTATCGTAACTTTGATGTAAGGATTTTTCATATCGTTACTTACGAAATGTTGCGTTACATAGAAATCAATCGTTACAAACTCCTAATAAACGCACATTTTTAAAAACAAATTTGTATAAATCTCTTTAGAGATATCTGTGTAAATGTTAAGTGCGTACAAATTAATGCCAGTAGCGAATTAGTTTTATGTAATGCGACATCTCCACAACCTTAAACGCTGTATTAGTGAACATTGTTTGGACGTATCTTTACTTTGAGTGTTATATGTTATCGCTCGGTTATACGCGCCGTTAGGATATATAAAAAAAGCAAAATACATATTTGTAAAAAAAGACATATCTTAACAGAATTATCAATTTTCTGATGGGGATAACGTAGTGCAAGCCGTTTTTAAGTGAAAATTTTTAAATGCGCAACTCAATGTGGCCGCTTTTGAAATTATGTGAAATTATTTATTTATTTGGCAGCTTTTCGTAATTTTTTTTTGTATATCCTTTCGGTTTGCGTTAAACTCTACGATATTTTGTATATCTTCTAAATATTAAATTAAAGTTAAATTTTTTGAAAAGCGTTTGCATGAGAACCTAAAGTAAAGATTGAAGCAATTTTGTTAACAAAAAAACACATAATCATCTATGTTTATAATATATAGAAAATATAACACTATTATGTAATATGGTAATAATACGTTCATTGGAATAAAGTAAACATAGCTGTAGGTATGTTGTACGTTGATGTATATTTATATAAAATATGTCTTACATTTCTTATGATTTTACGAAGAATATTCGTTTTGTAGTGGTTACCAAATGTGAATTTCATTGGATTTTCAATGCTGTAAGCATATTTAAGTTTATAACAAGCGACAACTGAATATCAGGGGTACATTATTGAAGGTGGTAAAGTTGACCTAACTTGAGAACGAGCAATCTAGTTACATTACAAGTAACCTAACTTTACAATATATTTCTCATTACTAGAAAGATTTTTAAAAAGGTGAATAGAAAATATTGATATTTTAACATTAACTGAAAACTTTATGTAACTAACTACGCAAACAGACAGGTTTACCCTAAATATGGACTCTGTCATCTATCTTTTATACCCCTGATGTATAATAATAATACGCAAAAAAAAAACATTTTAAATTCACATCAAACTCTCTGCATTGCAATTTCTTTTTTTCAATTTCTACTGTTTTCCGACATGTTGTTATTTTAAAAATAATATTTTTATCGACTTCAATAAATCAACAATTTGATTTTTGTAATATTTTTATTGTGGTGCTTAATAAAAACAGAATGTTTATCAATTTATTTTATGTATTGGTATTATCCAAGTATTATTTTATTAGTTTACTTTAAAAATCAGTATTTTTATTTTTTTGTATGTATTATTCTTCCTTTTTAAAAACGATTTTTTAATATTCTTATTTATTTATTACGATTTCATTATAAATTTGGCCGCATTTTAGAATACCAGTATTTCTTCTTTAACACAATGTTTATTAGCTTTTATGTTATTATAATCATGAAAACTTATTACATTTTAAACATAATTTTAATGTTAACCTTAACAAAATATACCCATTTAATTATTATTATTAATTGTTTGATGTAATTTAGAACTGGTGAAAAGGCAACTTTACGTTTTGAGATTAGTTTTTTTTCAATGTTAAATGAGTGAACATAAATTATTGTTTAACTTAAATAAAATTTGTTGAATTTTGTCTGTTGATGTTGAACCGTTTCACAAAATGTCTGAACAAAATAGTGTTGTTACAATAGTCAGATCAAAATATGTTTATTTCGCTAATTTGCATAAGACGTTTCGACTCCTGGGCCTCAGAGAGACCATCGAAATATTTTTTTTGTTCAGGTGAAGATTTACGATATTTGTAAACTTCTATCGGTTCATCTCTTCAGTGTTAATATTAGATGGTGCAGGATTATGTGTATTTCCTACATATGAATTTAAAAAATAAAATTTGAATAACAGCAAAATATGATGTTTTATCTAATGTGTGCATTTTATGTACTTTTAGTGCCAGAATAATGAGATTCTGCCGTAATTACATACAATCAAAATAAATCATTCGAATAATTTAGTTAAGCACTGACTTATTGTTACTTATGTTAAAATGTTGCCATAATTTTGATTAATTAAAAAAAAAAATTATAAACTTATCGAAATTTTGTGTTAGAATTTGACAAAAATTAACGTGTTTTTCTTAAATCACGTTTCGATAATTTGCCATTTATTACAAAATAAGTTGTTTATAAAAATATTTTAAGTTTTCTCCCCGATCTGAATTTAAAATGTTTTCAAAGAAATAAAACCACTTTCGATAAAACACTAAAAGTAACTCAATTTTTTTTTTTAAAACTTGCATTTAACTCACGTTGAAAACATTCTTTTGAAGAAAGGCATTTATTTTTTCCACTAACGTTAAAATAAAGTAATTTAACGCTTGCGCTAATTTGTCACGCTTCGCTCGGGATATATAAATGTAAAAAAAATATATTTTCTCTACATTATCCTGTCCTACAGTTGTAAAAAAAAGGAAAATTAAATTTTACTTCTCTAAAATGAATACTTTCTAGAAAAAAAATATCTACACATATTATACGTTTATAAATATACTTAGGTAAGTAGTTTTTTAAGTTTAAGAACCCTGTCCATGTAAGATAAGTATATATATATATTATTCTAGAAGTGATAATATTATGAAAGCGAAAACAACAAAAACTTTGAGTTAATAATGTTGCACTTGTCGTGGTAGAAATTAAACAATTGGTTTATTGACCTTTCTACCACAGATCACCGTCGAATGCCGCCATTTTGTTTTAATAGACAATTTTGTTCTCTTTGAAAACTTTGCTTTTGTTGATAATTTTATTCTGGTCGGTAATTTTTTTATTTTCTAAAATCGATTTTTCTTATCAGCTTCCAATTTGTGGTAATAATATATATGTATATTTTTTGTTAATTTGAATAAATGGCGGCACTAAATGACGAAATGTAAAGATTTGTACGCATTTAATAACAATAAATAAAACCGCTTTTCGCTTGTATATCAAAAAAACAACTTCTTGTGCGTATAAATTAATTTATCGTAATCATTTGAACGGGATTTTTCCATTTCATATACAAACTAAGATCGTTTTACAAAAGTTTCCGAAAGTAATTGTTCATTACGTGAGAAAATACTTAATATCGAGTGGTCTAATTTTTGGATAGCAGCTTTAACAAACGAGCTATAAAAGCTACCAGATTTGTTTATAATAAAATGTTTAAAATATCCAAACGATTGTTTGAAATGATTGACGAAAAATTAAAAAAAGTATCACACGCACACAAAACACGTTTTCCGTATGATTTTGAATGTATTTTATAATTATTGTATTTGTCAGTTTTTAGAGCAGACGTAAGTATAATTTTTATCGCGTCTATGGTAGAAGGCGGCCAGCTATTGCGCCATGCGTCGGCAGCAAGCAGTGGGTCGATTGATTGTTGCCGTTGCCATAGCGCCGCATGCATGCCGCCATCCGCCGCATGGCGGCTGTCTCGCCCCGCGATACCGGGTGTATTTAAAGGAATAATAATTGTATAAGGACAGACCACTCTGGTTGTATGTTTACTTGGATGCTTGAAATTAAATTGATAATTTTAAAATGGTTTTTTATTTATTTTCGTCCCAAATTATTTGTACCCCTTTTTGTAGAATTAAAAAAAAAAATTATGTGATTTTTAAAATTATTTATTATTTCAATATTTTGCTAACATACATAGCAAACCCCGATGAGTTATAAAAACTCACTCTGGGACAAGGGTAATTAAAGAATACATACGAGGCCTGTTCAAAAGAAAAGGTGATTTTGAATTTTCGCAGGCTGTGTGCATTCGACTATCGATTTTTTTTTGTTATGTTGGTACACATATGTTTATCAAATGTTAGCATTATCAGCCATTTTGGATTAGTGGTTTGTTTTTGACAACTGGAAAGGTTAGTCACGTTTTTGTGTGTTTTTCGATTTTTTACTTATGAAAAAAATGGATCAAAGAATAAAATCCATGATTTGTTTTTCCACAACTCCAGGAGGCTTTCCTACCTTTGGTCTAGAGCCACAAAAATGCTGAAAAAACCCTAGACTCTGCAGCGACGGGCGGTCCGTTTGATAGATTCTCCTATCTCAACAAATAGATTGCAATCTTTGGAGCACAGATGTCAGGCGGGAATTCTGTCCTTGTTCTATGGGTATTTCAATGGAAGTCGTGTGTCCAGGAGTGGCGCCGATTTCGACCAGATGGCCTGTTTTATTTGGATGATCTTTTCACTTGGTCCTTTCTGCACAAGTAACTTGCTCAACTTAAACGAGACAGTTGAATTTGGCCACCTTAGCCTATTACTCTGTCTTGCACAGGAGTTCTTTGAAATATGGCGCGAGTACTTCACATATATGTATCGGCTTATTCATATTGAGTTGTTTAGCCTTGCTTTTGAATGATAATACGGTAACTCTGTTGCTGTGGTTGTTGAAGCGTATCAGGGTTTTGTCAGGAGTGTTAGGTCTCCGGTCCTGGATCCTGGTGACTCGGCGCATGTCCTGCCACTGTAGGGGGATGCCTAGAGTGGTTGCTACCCTTGGAACGGCTTCCTCGGGTAGTTCCTAAGCACGTAATTCTACTACAGCCATCTCTACGCCGTCTGAGCTTCTCCTGTTCCATTAAAGCAACACGAGACTCGAGGCTCTTTATTTTGTGTTATCTTCTTTCAATTTGACGATTTCGTTTTTTAACTAAGAGAGTTCTTTCATTGCGGATATATTTTAAGTATCTATTTTCGATATTATTTCCTTCTTCATTGTTTCCATTTTTTTTCTATAAATTGTGTGATTTTGTCTTCATTTTCCAGGTTTGTTGCCTTGGTTCTGGTATTTGACGTTGTTGAAAAATAATAATTATAAAGTGAAAAACAAGAAGCCCCAGTTAGAATTCAAATGGCTAAGTATTATTTGGAGTAAAGATTTGAGATTTATATCAAAGGGCAGCGCTAGGTTATTATTTTGTTTTTTTAATCACTTTATTATGGACTTGTCATTATTTTAATTATTATTATATCAGTTCACTTGTTTTTGGCAATGTGGTTGGTATAATTTATGTTAATTTTTTAAAAATCACCTTTAGAGATGACTATGTATTGACAAACAATAAAATTTCGGTTTAGATTTTTTGTGTTTCACTGAGAATGTAATATTAAATAAAAATATAATATTATCAGCTTTATTTCAGTTAATTTTTGTAGACATTTGCAATGATTGTAATTAATGATTTTTGCCAAACTTAACCTCACAACGTATCACTAAGTCTTTAAAGTTCGTAGCTATGAAAATATTTATGTATGTTGTGTAAATCTCGTGTTTGTGGTTTTCTTATTATTATGTAAACACCGCAAAAGTGTTTGACAGTTTTTAAGAAATAATAAGGCAATTATTTGTTTAGATTTCAATTGTGATCTTTCCGGCCCACTCTTAGGGTAATTTAAATGCTTTAATAGTTTTTGTAACTTTTACTTGTGTATCTTTTTTGTGGTTATTATATATTTATTTACTGACACTTAGGCGATGAAGAATAAATAAATAAATCAATTTACCAACCAACAGCTGAAATTTGTAACAATTCAGTAAAAATAGAAACATTCTCCTGAAAACCGTAAACATGCAGAGGTTAGGAATAATTCCTAAAATCTATTCATTGTGCAATATAAATAAAATAAAAACTCACTACTTGATGTCCTGCGCCTGCCAGAGTCCAGTCCATGGTTAAGACCTACCTTTGAAGATAGTTGAAGGAACGTCTCGATGCCATTTCCTGGTGGTATTTATCAATACCACCACGCCTCCGTGAACTCACATTAATTTATACACTATTAATCCACTATCACACACAAAATATTTTGAATGTACGACTTTTTTTAAAACACTTGTTCACTGCACAATTGTTTACGAAAAGACTGTAATATATTTTTTTAAGACGCACTTGTTCACTACACAATTGTTTACGAAAAGACTGCACTCTATTTTTTAATACACACTTGTTCACTGCACAATTGCTTACGAAAAGACTGTAATATATGTAGAATTGTTTATGAAAAAACTCAAGTTTATGGTAATCATTCACTGAATGAGCATGGAAACAAAGAAACACTCGTTTATTCACTGCTCTGTTTACGAATATACTAATATATATTAACCATTCACATTTAATGAGTATGGAAACCAAGAAATACTATTTTATTAACTTTTACCGGTTATAAAGAAATAAATTCGAGAAGCTAATGCGCGACCGCCTCGCATCGGCAAAGGAAAACGTCAACTGATGAATATTTCTCCTTTGCCGATAGGTGTGATATGACGGTGTACGCTACAGTAAAGTGCCATCTATGGCCAATAGATGTTATCGGCTGACTCGAATAGTAAAGTGCCATCTATGGCCAATATACGTTATCGGCCGACTTGGACATCTATTATTATTTTTTTATTCACCGTCACAATACACCTCCTATTGGCAAAGGAGAAATATTCTTCAGTTGACGTTTTCCTTTGCCGACGCGGGTCGGACGCGTTTTAACTTCTTGCATTTATTTCTTTATAACCGGTAAAAGTTAATAAAAAAGTGTTTCTTGGTTTACATACTCATTAAATGTGAATTAACATAGATTAGTCTTTTTATAAACAATTGTACAGTGATTAAACGAGTGTTTCTTTGTTTCCATGCTTATTCAGTAAAGGATTAACCTAAATTTCAGTTTTTTCGTAAACAATTCTGCAGTGATTAAACAAGTATTTATTTGTTTCCATACTTATTCACTGTGGATGATTAACATAGATTACAGTATTTTCGTGAGCAATTTTGCAGTGAACAAGTGTGTATAAAAAAAATAGATTACAGTCTTTTCGCCAACAATTGTGTAGTGAACAAGTGCGTATTAAAAAAAATACAGTCTATTCGTAAGCAATTGTGTATTGAACATGTCCGTATTAAAAAAAAATAGATTACAGTATTTTCGTAAACAATTGTGTAGTGAACAAGTGCGTATTAAAAAAAATATATTACAATCCATTCGTTAACAATGGTGTATTGAACATGTCCGTGTTAAAAAAATATATTACAGTCTTTTCGTAAACAATTGTGTAGTGAAAAAGCGCGCATTAAAAAAATAGATTACTGTCTTTTCGTAAAAAATTGTGCAGTAAACAAGTGTATACTAAAAAAAATCGTACATTACAAATATTGCGTGTGTGATATTGGATTAATGGTGTATAAATAAATGTGAGTTCACGGAGGCGTGGTGGTATTGATAAATACCACCAGGGAATGGCATCGAGACGTTCCTCATACTATCTTCAAAGGTAGGTCTTAACCATGGACCGGACTCTGGCAGGCGCAGGACTTCTAAGCGGTGAGTTTTTTTTAATTTTATTTATATTGCACAATGCATGGATTTTAGAGATTCTTCCTATCCTCTGCATGTTTACGGTTTGCAGGAGAATGTTTCTATTTTCACACACCTCATCTGTTGGTTGGTAAATTTATTAATTTATTTATTCTTCACCCCCTAAGTGTCAACTTATAGAACAACAAGAAAGATGCACAGCTAAAAGTTACATAACTATGAAAACATTTAAATCATTCTCGTAAAAGGGGAAAAAGGGAAAATTACTTGAAGAAAGACGTAAAATAAATTTACAAGCATCAGTTTCAGAGTAGAGCATAATGTATGATTATTTTTTTATAGTATAACAAAGAAACAAATGATATTATTTTGACAACGAAGGTTTAAATTGAGGGGCTTAGAGCAAAGACAGCAATACACAAAAAACGGTTCTGTGGCATTGTCAACTTTTCAACTTCAAAACCATATACTCATTGTCATAAAATATTTATTTTCTTTTGTTACTTGCTATATTTACACTGTTTGCATTTTTAGAATCGTTTACTTACAATACTTGAATATTAATGTTTTAAGTGCCCACATATTAACTGTCCTCAATCATATTTCCTTTTCTTTGATTTGACAAATGTGTTTATATGAATTAATTTGTTTCATCTGAATTTTTATACCCTTAGCTCCTAGTAAATTGTTTTTTAATCTGTTGATGTACATATGCACTGTTATACCCATATCTGAACCTTTTCTCTCGTGATTTATGATAATGATCATTATTTTAGATAGTTTAATTTGTATACATATTGTGTATTATTTTCTCCTTGTTAGTTAATCTTATTAGCATAATTAATTTAGCATGAAGCGCACTTGAGGTGAAATATCACAAAACTGCGCTATATAAGTTCACTGTTATTATTATTATTATATTTTGAGTGATTATAATAAAGAGACAGAGAATTTTGCATATAAAAATGTTTGTCCACCTTAAACTAGTAACAATTTCAAACAATAATCTCTAAATGCATCAACATAATATTTTTGAAAGAAAAGTGTATAAAACGTTTCATTAACTTTTCAAGAAATAATTTAGGATGACAAAGATTGCTGCCTTTGCTTCTATTCCCCTCAAATATAGCGACAAGTAAATACAAATCGGTGAAAATAAATAAATTCAGTGTATAAAGCTTCCGTGGTAAAAAAAAAACACAATGAAAAAGTAACTAATGCATAAAAGTACTTACGTTTCTTTCGAGCAATTGACGGCCTGCATGGTCGAGTGGTAAGACGCTCGACTACGAATCCAGAGGTCGCGGGTTCGAACCCGGCGTGCGCAAATAAATTTCATTTAATTGATATGTGTCATAACACATTTAATTGATATAAAATAAAATAAAGTATATTTGCGGCACGTTCCAGAGTGGTAGATACTCTAAGTATCGCCCTGGTGAAAGACCACCATTCAGAATTGAAACGTTGCTTGAAATGGCTTTAGCCGTGTTTGGTGACCAGATCTGAATAGCCAGGTACTTCCCAACCCTCTCCTTCCTCATCTCCTTCCTCTCCCTACTACCTTCAGCCTCACAGCATACCCCATTTGGGGATGCCATAGTCTCACTGGCTCTAGACGGTTTGGAGCAGTTGAGACTCTTGTGCGGTATTCATATAATTTTTTTTTTAAATACGTATTTTTTTCGATTATAAGTTTAATATCCTATTCACCGTGATAAAAATACATTCGTCGTGAAAATCAGCCGCGATTTAACTTGAAGTAGTGTTCTCTCTTCTCTGGTGATTTTTTGCATTTTTGCATTGTTTACATCGTAATAAACTTTTGATTTTATTTGTTTCTCGAACAATTGTGACAGTGTAGTGTTTTAAAAGGCGAAAGTGCGCTCATTGGCCGCCTTGATTATGAGCTCACTTTGCAACGCTCCTATTGGTGTTGTGATTTCATTGTAATCCATCACCGCTGGCTAAACTGTTGCGAAATATCTTGTTTACAAATTGAAACTGTTTTTTTTTTTTATAAAACCAATGAATTTATTTAAACACGGGGAAAATAACACTCGAAGAAAAGACAGTCTTAATATTGCTTCCCTTTACACCTCCTACTCTGACGCGGAAGAGGTGGAAATCGACTCCAACCTTGGCAATCCATCAGGACTGAAAACACTCTGGGACACAAATAGCTCTGAAAGCCTTTCAGGACGCTTTGGCAGAAAAACGTTTTTTTTTAAATAATAGCAGCTCAAGGTGTCTCGAAATGCAACCAGTGCTCGAAAAAGAATAACAGACAAGTCTAGCAGGCTGATAAAGGATGTCACAAGATTACCGTAAGCAGTTGTTGAACAAGATTCAGCTGCTGGCATCTGATTTGATACCAGCGATGCGTCGAGTGGGTGATGCGAAAGAAGTTAGCTCTTCTTTCGCAGAAGTTGTGAAGAAAACACTGCCAATGCTCCACCACTCACGCGCACCAGCATTTCGATAGGAAAACCGAGACCATCTGTCCGTTTTTTCCGTAACCTGCCAGGCGTGGATGACAGCGATGGCACAGACAAAATTAAAAAGGATATTGAGAAATCATCGCAACTGGGAGTTTGAATAACGAGTGTAAACAAAATATTAATAACATAGGCGTAATTGTCTACACTATCAGCAACCAGTAAAAAGAGCGGCTTTAAATGCTTTCATTGAAACCAGCTCCAAGATGCTGACTGTCCGATTTCCGGTCAAGAGGCACCCAAGAGTGATTTTTTTAACGTGCTCTGGGAGCTGTCTGATGAGAGCTTTCTTGAGAAGTCATTCTCCGGAATCTAGGAAATGAATGACATTAAAGTTTGTATTTCCCAGTGTAAAATAAGTCATGGCTGGAACTCGAACCTGGCCGTCTTGTCAAAAAGTGTACGCGGTGCTAACATTCGCCATGGGCTGGTGCAGCAAGGATGGGTATTCGCGGATTGGACCGTTTGGGGCGCACTCGACTTTGTAGGACCTTACTGTGTGTCTGAATTGCCAAATGGTTGGACATTCTCAAAAATTCTCCACACAGAGACCGAGAGATGTGCCCACTGCGGAGAAGGAGGCCTGCCCCCCGCTACAGCAGCGCCCCCTACGTTTCTGTAAGCCCGCCGCTTCCCGTACACACCCCACTGGATGCAAGGAATGCTCAGCCTACAAGGCTGCTTTACTAAGGGACCTCTCCAACATCGACTATGGTGTATAATAACACCATCAAAGATAGCGATGAACATACTGTGGATACATGAAATATATTCTACCAAAATGTGAAGGGAATTTGTACAAATACCGCAAGTGTAATAGCTGTGATATAGTTTGTTTTCCGAAACGTCTTTGAACTCAACAGTGCTCGGTGAGGAACTGTTTGATTGGTCATATTTAGAAGAGACGTGAGTCTACCAAATCTGCTTCATAAGAAGGGGGTTAAGTTCTAGGCGCCGTTACGAAAAAACATCTTGTATCAATCCAATTATCATTCTAACTAACTCATTTTTATCTTCATTCCACCTGGTGTAACTGTTGATCACTATTCTAATCAAATTATAAAATTACAGGATCTGTATCATAATTCAAATTCCAGTTTATTATTTCAATCTGCCCGAAATTAAATGGCTGCCTGACTCGTCATTTAAGAATAATGTACTTTTCCCTTCTAACTTTGAAATCTAGGAAGTACACAGTCTCGTCCACCTTTTCGCAATTTGTAATTTGTACCAATTCGATTAAAATTTATTAAAAATATAACTTCAGGAAGGGAAATTATGAAGAATGTTGACTGGACCTATTGTCCGTTAGTTGGACAACTCTATTTAAAAATTAAAATTAACATCACTTGTTTTAATCGATCTCATAATTCCCTGAAAATTATTAATATTTTTTTTGTCAATATAACGATGTACCCTACTATCTTTGTGATGGTCAGCAAAGCTCAACCCGAGCACAGTTGTATACCTAGATGACCGGTCGGTAGCTGAGTGGACAGACGCGTCGGATTCCCATCCGGACGTCGTGGGTTCAATTCCTCTGCTGGCTAAGTCCTCCATCATTGCAATAGCAACATTTTCCGCTTATTATGATGGCAGTAGAAGTTTTTCAAATATTGTCAGGTTAAAAAATATATATATATTGTTTACGGAAGATCTTTTGACACAGCTGGCTGAACCCTTTTGGTAGAACTGACACACGTGTATTCTGGTTTTCAGCGAGCCAAAGGGTTGAGACCTCTTGTGGTAGGATTGACGGCCTCCGTAGTTGAGTAGTAAAACGCTCGACTACGTATCGAGAGGTTGCGGGCTCAAGCCCGGCGTACGCAAATTAATTAATTTAATTAATATGTGTCATAACACATTTAATTAATATAAAATTACATATAGTATATTTGCAGCATGTTCCAGAGTGGTAGATACTTTGAGTATCGCCCCAGTGAAAGACCACCATTCAAAATCGAAACGTTGCTATAAATTGCTTTAGCCATGTTTGGTGACCAGATTTGAATTGCCAGGTACTTCTCAACCTTCCTCTTTCCTATCTCCTTCCTCTCCCCACTACCTTCAGCCTCACAACTTACCCGATTGGGTATGCCATGGTCTCACTGGCTCTAGACGGTTGGGAGCAGTCGGAGTTAATAAGGATATTTTTTTTCAGGATGTCAATCTAATTGCACCAGTGGTTGCAATATTATTTCCCAAGCCTGGGAAGAGAAAAAAGTGAGAAAAGTATTCCTGGTTTTAATTTATAAATAACAAACAGAATATACTTTTATGTATATATACGAGTATTATAAGATTCCTTCAAGGTATTGTTTGAAGGTAACGATACTTTTTTAATAAATATCTTACAATTAAACTGATTTGAAAATGTGACCCATCTTTTAATGCAAATCACCAGTCTCCTTACCAGAGGCGGCTCTGGGGGTTCAGAAGTGGAAGGTCAATTGAAAGAAAATCATAAATTTTTTCGTAAGAAGCAATCACATGGTGGTTAGACATTATATTAATAATAAAGAAAACTTTGTTTAAACCACAAATTTATTATAATGAAGGGCAGTTTCACATATAATAACTGTCAGTTATTATATGTGCCCTGACGAAGCTTGATCTAAGCGAAACCGGTTGGCCTTCATTATAATAAATTTGTGGTTTAAAACAAAGTGTTCTTTTTATTATTAATAAAATCATAAATATTAGCTAATCCAACCTTTACGCCTCTCGATCCTTAAGTAAACAATATTACATCTTACATCCATATGCGGCATTTTTTTTAGAACCTTAACTCATAATTTCTGAATTCGTGATGTGTTGACGGTGTTCACCTCGGATTTGTAGCGGCATAAAATAAATATAATACAAAATACCAATATAATGAATTTGTCGGTACTCACCAATATCCGAAGCCGGTAACACAATATTGTTTTTTATCTTATCACTAATTAACACATAAAACTTGAGTGTTTTTTCTATTATTTATAAATGTTTTGACATCGATTGAGCAGTAATTACTATGAATGCAGCTCCGCTGAAATTGAAAATTTCTACAAAAATCCATGTACCTAAATAAAAGAGTGGGGTGTGTACACAGCCCTTGGATTCTAATAATAAAAAGCAAACTAACATTTCTTGTATATTAAATCCACCCTTCTTTCTTTGGCCGCTGCAAAATGATCAATAACACGGCTGTGGAATTTATCTATTTTAGAAACATATTTTTTTTCGATACTAAGCATTGCAAGCGAGCTAAGTCTGTCTTGACTCATTGTATTTCTTAAAAAATGTTTTAATGCGTTTTAGAGTTGAAAACACCTTTCACTTTCGACTGTAGTCATTGGTATCACACAAATTATTTCAAGTACTTTAATGGTTTCAGAAAAAATCTCCTGGAAATTATTGCTCATTAAAAAATGTAAAAGCGATACAGCACTGTTAGCGTGGTGTAAGTCATCGCGTTGGTAAAACACAATTAACTCGTTTTTAACTTTGATGAATCAATTTCATCAAATTGATTCAATAAACTTATATGTGTTGTTGGAAAACAACGGTTAAATTCGGCAAAGTTATCTCTATTAAATAAATTCGATAAAATGAGGTGATCGCTATATTTGAACCTACTTTCCATTTCCACTAGAATAGTATCACAAACTTCTATCGCTACCAAGTGACTGTTTTCATCAACACGCCTTTTCTTACATTCGCCTTCTACAGAACTGATTGAATCTGCGGGATTGGAACTTAATTCTGCTCGTATAACCAAAATATGATGTCTAAATTCCCCGATATGTTTTTGTATTGATATTGCATCCAAATTTCTTTTTTTGCATTTGCTTAAATAAAATTTCACAGTGAGGCATTATTTTATTAAAGAATGTTAACCAGTAAATAAAAAACTCTTTTCTAGGTTATTTATCAAATTGTGTGCCTGACTTATAGTGTTTTGATCATTTTCCTTTTTCCAAAATTAAGTTTAAGCATTTCAGAATATCTGATTTATAAGTGAAGACAGTCATTATGCATTTAGCATTGAAACACCACCTGGTTGGAGCTGCTTTTGGTAGACGAGCTTTAACGGTTTCGTCTAAAAATTGCATTCGCTTTGGAGATCTTGAAAAAAAACGGAAAATGATTGAACGGTTGCAAAGAAAACCTTCACTCCCGTCGTTATCGTAGATGCCTTTTTTGCAAAATAAGGTTTAATTGGTGAGCATAACAATGAACGTATTGAGCACGAGGGAAAGTTTCTCTGATTCTAGTTTGAACGCCCCCAGTTTTTCCTGACATGACGGCCGCCCCGTCGTAGCTTTGTGCTATCAGCTGTCGCGGTTTAACTCCCAAGATTCTTAACTCGGTTAATATCTCTTCGGTCAATCCTGCTGCCGTGCAAACCCCTGGGTTTACAAATTTCCAAAGACGTTCGCATGCAAGATTTTCTTTCAAATATCTAATTACAAATACCATTTGAGTTTTAGTTGAACTGTCTGTTGTCTCGTCTACCTGTATTGCGACGTACTCAGATTTCTGTATATCTAGTTTTATTTCTTCTTGAGATACTGCTAAAATTGAGTCCAGCAAATCATTTTGAATCGTTTTAGATAAACCTTTAAAACTCGAAGAACTTTCTAAATGTTCTTTCAATACAATATCTATTTCCTGGATGAAATCAATTAGCCACGAAATATACCTGGATTATCTGACTCTTTTGACTCATCGTGACCCCTTAGTGCCAGCTCAAATTTTCCACAAAACTGGATACACTTCAATATTTTTGTTAAAATATGTCTATTTTTATCTACTTTTTCATTGTGATCTACAATTGCTTTACGATATGCGCTATCTAATTGAATCCGAATATCAATGGTTCCTAGTAAAACAAAGCTCATTGAATTATTAATATGCAATGTCGAGTTAGAGTGCTTTTTATTTTTTCCTTCAAGTGTTTTAAATCACTAACTCCAATTTCAGTCCATTGCTTTTCAGTTTTAGAGTCGAAAAGTAAACAATGAAAACAAAAATATACGTTCCTTTTTTCACACCCACAAATCCAGTCACAGAAACTATAACTTTTGAGATTAAAATATCGTTTAATGTCTTTATTTTTTTCTTTCGATATAGAGATTATTTGCATTTGTGGCTTTGGCCGGCCAATACACTTGATTTCAACACGCTTTTCGTGGTTCAATGAACTGCTCGCGACTGCTTTTAATATGAAATCAACTGAATTATACATATTTAATTATTAAAATGCAAATTACGTACATCAGCAAAGGTAAACAAAACCCAACTGCCAACTGCCACAATAAACACATGTTCAAAATGGCCATTGTTTCAACTTTCAACCTTTCAACCGTATTAAAATTTTATCGACATCTCTTTCAAGCATCTTTCATAATTGTATGTCCATCTCTGCTGGGTCATGGCCCGCGTTTCTCATCAGATAGCAGCGGATTATGAAATTTTGCATACATGAGACATGTTAGTGTTTATTCTATGTATTATATCGAATAGAAAGAGAAAAAAAAGATTACTCATGGGTCAATTTTTATTTTGGCCACGACACATAAGCAGATAAGTTTGATTTTTGGACGCTAGATGACTTATAATAATGATCAACCATCAGTTGGTTTGTTTTAAATCAGATTTTTTATTGATAATTGTCGTTGCATATTTTTGGGGGGTCAATGTCCAAATGACCCTAAGGGGCGGCCGCCACTGCTCCTTACAATACTGTTTCCTCTTCTACTGAAGCCCTCTACTATGGGAGGTTGGCTATCATCGAGGCAGTCTCCTCCTGCCTGCTGCAGCCCGGAGCAACTTGCGAAACAAGTGGAACTTCACTTGTGTCGGACATTTCTAAACTATGAAGTGTGGTATCATTCACTACTACGCCTTGAAGAACTAGGTTTACTCCTTCCTTTCCCCAAAAAGATCCACCACACAGCATCCCCAAAGATGACAGTAGAGTTAAAGTAAAAAAGAAAAATACCAGGACTGCAGAAAACGATGTAGATAAAATCTGTTTTTTTCTTCAATCAAGCAGCTACCTAGTTTCAGTTCCCATCGCACGCAGTTCATTATTAAAAGAAAATAATGAAAAAATACCAGGAGCACATGAATCGAGAGGTTTAATTAACCAAGTTTCAGTTCCCACCACAGTTTATTCATTATTCCTAGAAAATAATGGGAAAAAAATACCAGGAGCACATGAATTGACAGGTTTAATTAACCAAGTTTCAGTTACCACCACAGTTTATTCATTATTCCTAGAAAATAATGGGAAAAAAATACCAGGAGCACATGAATTGACAGGTTTAATTAACCAAGTTTCAGTTCCCACTACAGTTTATTCATTATTCCTAGAAAATAATGGGAAAAAAATACCAGGAGCACATAAATTGTCAGGTTAAATTAACAGAGTTTCAATTCCCATTGCAGTTCTAATATTACTGGAAAATAATAATTAAAAAAACACCAGGAGCACATGGATTAAGAGGTTTTATAACCAAATTTCAGTTCCCATCGCAGTTCCATTATTACTAGAAAATAATAAAAAACATAGCAGGAGCCATAGACATAAAATACAAGACACGTCATATTCATACAAATCGGACGATAAATATGGCACGGTCTTGACTTAAATTTGATGATGAGATAGCTATATGAACGTCCCGCGCCACTGTTATAATCTCTCTTTCCCGACGAACTTACTGAGCGACCAGCCAAGTAGAGTACGACGTACGGAAACGGTTGTCTTCCACACACCTATGTATATCTGCATTCGCTATCTCACATTATTTCCGTTGAAGAGCTCCCCTTTCCCGTGACAGTTTGTCTGTTGAACGAATGTTTGTGTGGTACTAAACGCAGTATATTTCAGGTGTGTCTTTCGGACTCAGTTTACTACATTCACGCGCGTTTTGTCAGTAACGTATCTACATTATTTAATTCATCTAAGCCAGGAGCACAACTATGTCTCAATTCCCATCGCAGTTTATTACTAGAAAATAATGGGAAAAAATACCAGGAGTTCAGAAAGCATCTCAGGTGAAAAACCATGCGAAGCTAGCAGTCCACAATGGAGTGCTTATACCAACCTTGATGTATGGCAGTGAGGCATGGAACTGGCAGAGGAAGGATGAAAGTATACTGAATGCTGTGGAAATGAGATCTTTGAGACGGATGTGCGGTAAAACCATGTATGACCGTATTACAAATGTGGATATCCGGAAAGAATGCAAGGCTGATATGAGCGTAATGGATAGGATCAAGAAAGGGACGCTTAGATGGTTTGGGCATGTAGAGCGAACGAAAGAAGAAAGGAGCGTGAAAAGAATATATGATGCGAAAGTGAATGGAAGAAGAAGTCGAGGACGCCCGAGAAAGACATGGCACGATCAAGTAAATCAAATACTTGAATCGGGTCATGTGAAGAGTCAGAATGACAGAAGAGTATGTATGAGACGATGTATGAATATAAATGAAGCAAGAAGCGAAACGGCGTGATGGTTAGTTAGTTAGTTTAGAACTTTTGTTTGACACTACTGGGTGAGAATTCATAAATAAATACCAGGAGCACATGACGCTGCCAGGATGGACTCCCTCTTGATGGCGTTTTGCAGAAATGAGGCCTAGTATCCTTCATTCATATTTTGTACATTTCTTTATCATTATTATTGTGTGTATTACAACTTTTATGTTAATATTATTATTACTATGTATTAATATCAATTATGGAAGGTATTGCATTGCACTACTCCTGCATACCTTCTGGAATAAAACTTTGTTATTATAATAAGCAAGTTGAAATAACTGAATTTAGAATACTTGCAGTTACAACTTGACACGGTTAGCTTTGCAGTCGGCCAAAGGAGGAACTAACGAATGAATGAATATCTATTTTTTATAAGCGCATTTTTACGTGTCAGTGTAAACATTGACTCCATACAGCAAATTATGTCACTGTCTTGTAGGAGGGAGGAAACACAAAAGCCGGCCAATTCACATTCAATCTTTGCATTATGTTGTGTGCAAATGTTGGGCACGCGTTTGTCGTCTCTCTCATCTGTGCAACGGTGCCAAAGGAATGAATCGTGTTAATTTATTGAAGCACCTTTTGTTGAAATACCGTTGGATCAAACACAGCATTTCCACCTGCAATCCGTCCATGATTTAGAGGAAATGTTTATAAAACATGATACATTTATTCATATCGCATAGTGTGCTTCAGGTGTTTAGGGGCTCCAGATCAGAGGTGACCGCCGTGGCCGAGAGGCTAAGATCTTCGGCTCAGGATTCGATTTAATTTATATGTGCTTTTTCACATATAATCAATAATACATCATACGAGTATATTTGCGGCACATTCCAGAGTGGTAGATACTCTAAGCATCGCCCTGCTGAAATACCAACTTTCAGAATAGAATTTTTGCTTGAAATGGCTTTAGCTGTGATTGATGACCAGATCTGAATAGCCAGGTACTTCCCGACCTTCCTCTTCCCATCTCTTTCACATTCCCACTACATTCAGCCACACTAGAAGTGCGGTATTCACATAGAAAAGGCCTCACTTGCAATAGTACAGGGTAACGTTGTGACCGCTCCGTAAAAACTACTTCAAAGAACTACTTCATTTTGTGGCAGTTCAAACTTCATTCATTTTTCATTGAACAAATACTTTAATTGAAGTTAGACTAAAAAGAACTACTTTATTTTACGGCAGTTCAGTTGCGAAGTTGAACTTCAAAGCCTACAAAGAAGTACTTCATTTAAAGTACTTCAATTGAAGTTCGACTTCAAAGACTACAAAGAACTACTCATTTTGCGGCAGCGCACACTTCAATTGAAGGTCGACAAAGATCCAATTAAAAAACCAAATCAAATTCAAATCTCTTTTTGGCGAGTTCGGCTTGCAATTGAAGTGTTCATTTTGAAGAACTAGCAGTTCGTGAAGCATTCACAAAACATTGAAGTTTTTCCCAAAGCTAGTACAGGTGACAATTTTAGGGAGAAAAGAAATAATTATTTAAATAAATAATACATTTATTATCTTATTTTGGTTACATAAAGTTAAATATTTACATTATTTGCAATGCTTAAAAACTAGTTAATTGAATATACAAATTGATTTCATAAACAAAAAGTACACGTTAACAATACGTAATGTACATTTAATTTCAAATTGATTTTTCACAAGAAAATAAATAATATCGTTAAATTGAAGTGTGAACTGTTTTTACAAGCATGGTCTTAATTTCACATATTTATATTAATTAGTTGCCAAACTAGCGCTTTATAAAATTGTATTTATTTGAACAAATATTGATGAAGATTGTTAATTAATTGAATGCATAATTTAAAATATCTGTCTTCAGAATTTAAAAAAAATTTATCATCTTCGTTAAAAAGTTAAGGAACACGGTTTAAAAAAGCGTAAGTTAACTTAAAAACTCGTAGGTGAACTTTAAAATCTTTAACTTATCTTGGTAATTAAAAAAGCTTAAGTGAACTTTAACATAAAATTTCTAATTTAAAAGATATGACTAGATTTGGGTAATACGATCTATTTGGCATTTAAGATGTTTTAAAATGTGTTTTCAAAAAATGATTACCAACTTTTGTCCACCGCTGAACACTAACTGTACGGAAGCCAAAAGCTTTGTGAAACATGTCTATGTTAAATAAGATAAAACCAGCGTAAAGTTGGTGACTCAGAGCAAGAATATATATGGAGAGAGAGCTAAACATTTTTACCCAACCTATACAAATTTACGATAAATCACTTTCTCCGGGTTTTTACGCCGTAAACCGTGAGAGAGAAAGAGATAAGACAAATTCTCACACAATAAAGCTCCGCTTTTAGGTATGTAGGCATATTCTCCGTCTCCCGCGTCTCCGGCGACTCCGTCCACTAAGTTTTGTTTGCGATACAACAGGACAGAACTCAACGGTTTTTTAGGTTATATCCTTCATTTTTGTTTACAACAATATTGTGAAAAAGTGGTTATATACATAAAAAAAAACATTATGTCGACATGTGCTATGAATGGACGTATAATCAGGTTTTCACGTCGTAAACCGTGAGAGAGAAAGAGATAAGACAAGTTCTCACACAATATAGGTCCGCTTTTAGGTATGTAAGCATGTTCTCCGTCTCCCGCGTCTCCGCCGACTCCGCCCACTACGTTTTGTTATGCGACACAACTAGATATAACTCAACGGTTTTTAGGTTATATCCTACATTTTTGTTTATAACAATACTGTGAAAAAGTGGTTATACACATAAACAAAAACATCATGTCGACATGTGCTATGAATGGATGTATAAATACCCTAGCCCTAACCACGCCCCAGTCAGGCAAAAATCATCAATACTGACTACACTAGCCCTCCCTCCTGGTATATTGTTGCTCTGAGGTTGGTGATAACAACATTGCAAATTGGGTCTCTAGCGTAAGAGTTATCTCACCCCTGTATGAACAATAGAGAAAAATGGAATTGAAAATTTGATATTTTATCAGCTTTATCAAACTTTCCGTAGCTGAAAGTAAGAATCGAACGCACGATCCGAAGGGGGTGACAACGTTACCCCATTTGATCTTGCTTATTAAAGAGTTTTCGTGGCATAATCTTAGGTAATTTGTTTTTGGTAATACTTAGAGAAGTATATTGATAATATTTCAGTAATCTTTACATAAGGTATCACAAAAAAACTCTTGTTTGGGGTGCATTAGAACCCCCCTTCGGAATGGGAGTGTTAATGCGTTGGGGCATAGATATATAAACTAATGACCGACACTTTACTGTGGTCAACCATATATGTTTTGTAAATATCTATAGAATAGCATTTAAGTTAAAATATGGTTTTTATGGTGAGACCACCATTGCGAAAGCAGTGTTTATGGTATCACCTTTTTTACCTGTGAAATGATGGTTGATGATATGTTTCTGTTATTGTATGTATGACACAAATAGGTGTAAATTACCCGCTAGTGTGATACTAAAATATATATACGAGGCCTGTTCAAAAGAAAAGGTAAATTTTGAATTTTCGCGGGTTGTGTACATTCGATTATCGATTTTTTTGTCTTGTTATGTTGGTACACATATCTTTATCATATGTTAGCATTATCAGCCATTTTGGATTAGTGGTATGTTTTTGACAACTGGAAAGGTTAGTCACGTTTTTGTGTGTTCTTCGATTTTTTACTTCATATATTAAATTAGAAAATATATTAAATTTTGTTTTAAAAATGGAATAAAGTGCTCCAACGCACTTAAAATGTTGACTGTGGCATTCGGCGAGTCTACTTTTTCGCAAAAAGTGTTTATAAGTGGTACAAGCGCTTTACAGAAGGCCGAGAAGATGTTAATGACGATGAGCGTCCTGGAGTTGTGGAAAAACAAATCAAGGATTTTATTCTTTGATCCATTTTTTTTCAAAAGTAAAAAATCGAAGAAGAAAAAAAACACTCATCCAAAATGGCTAATAATGCTAACATATGATAAACATATGTGTACCAATATAACAAAAAAAAATCGATAATCGAATGTACACAGCCCGCGAAAATTCAAAATTCACCTTTTCTTTTGAACAGGCCTCGTATATATTTTTACGTTATTTTTTAAGAAAACATGTTTCATCACCATTAATAGAATACTTCAACTATAATATAACCTTATTAGCCTCATATTGAACGAATTAAAATGAGGTGACAAAAATTATTAAACACATGAGGTAACTTTGTTTGACAGTTTTTAAAATACAGTTTTAGTGAAATGATGTACTTATTCTAATCCTTAATTTTATTTAATTCCTTATAATATTTGCAGTCTACTTGGAGGGTATTTCACCACCTCTGAGTAAACTATTGAGTATCTACTCGTCAAGTTACTTTAATCGTAGGATTAACATGACGGTAAAAACTAAACACAAGCAAATGCTTGACGGGTAGCGTTACTCGGCGGCGATGAAACAGGTAATATACACTACTCAACGAGCAGCGCTAATTTGCAGTTTAATCAGAGATGGTGAAATACCCCATCAAAATTAGGACACAGTTGATTGACTGCGTAAAGTTATTTTTTACAATACTGATTTGATAGTTTTTTTTTACTATTACTAATGGCATAATATATTAGTTATAATAATTTTAAATCTCACCAGAGGCTCTCAAAATAACATTCAGAGGTTCTCAAGGGACCACAAAAAAATCTCAAAGCTACTGTAAAAATAAAAATATTTTTTTAGAATTTGTTTTGGATTTTATATCCGAATTGCTTACCAATAAAAATACACTAAATATTTTTATGTAATTTAAAAAATATCTTTTTTTTAGCTAATTATTTACAATGCGCTATTTTTATTTTTATTAACGAAATAGTAATTAAATAAAATCTCATTGTTTTTAAAACAAATCTGAATAATAATGTAATTAATACAGAAAAATTGAGTAATAAATAAAATTATTTAATAATCCGTAAGTAGGTACCTTAAAAATAATTAAATATTTAAGAAGGTGCATGATGAAATAAATTATTATTGATTTAAACACAATTACTGTCCATTGTATAAGTGATGACCTCTCTAGGATAAAAGTATTCACAATAACTTGTGTTGATTGCCCGTCACAATAGCAATCTTTTCTTTGGTGGACAGTAGCAATTAGCTACTATTTTAATAGTTGCAATATTTATTTTAATGAATAACTTTTTAACATTAAACAAACAATATTACACTAACAATATTTTTAAAATCAAATACAATTATAAGATACCTTACTAAATCTCATTTAGAATTTTTAAAATTATAATTTTTTAATCTCTACAATCAAATTAACACACGTGTCTAAGATGCAACGCTTATTCCATGGATCTTTTGCGAAGTCAACGTCCCTTGACATTTTTAACACATTTGTTGACAGTACGTATATAGACGTACACATTTAGGTACGTATGTTTGACGTGTGTAAACATGGTGTCAAAACATAACACTAAAGTAATTAATGTTTTAAGCGACACTACGTCTATACACGTCATATAACTTAGTATGGGATAGTTACGTGTCATAATAATATTATAATTAAAAAATATAAACATGTTACTAACAAACTTTTCTGGCACCGTTTCAAAAGTTGTAAGTTACACATTCTGGCAGAAAAGTTAACTCGTTTGATGGAATTTGTTTGAGTTAACTTGTTTGTTAACATTTGTGCCAGAACAGATATGATCAATGACGTTACATATATAGACACGTTATAGCCTTAGAATATTAACACAAAATGTGGCAAGCAAAACACACACGTTACCAGTAAATTTATCATTCAAATATCGGTCCTGTATGACAAAGATAGACATTCATGGAATGAATATATTTGTATGAACGAAACAGATCCGAAGTTCGGACCGCGTTCCATACTTGCTTGAAACGACCTCAAGCGACGCGCGACCGTTTAGTACTAAATCGGCTTAAACACCGATCACACCAACTAGCGCGATTATTGCTTGTCACTTTGAGAGCGCTACAACGTGTCTATATATATATATATATATATGTAACGTCATTGGATATGACGTCATGCAAACTCCAAATATATATCTTAATATTTAGAGATTCAACTAAAAATTAACTCCGTGTTCGGAAAATGACATTTTACAGTCATTTTCCTAAAAAATGTGATTTACCTAGGAATAATTTCATTTAAAATTATTATTTCTATCTAAAATATAAACATAATAATATGATATCATGAGCACCATTCTAAAGGCCAATCAATACAAGAGCTTTTAAGCCCTAATACATACAAATCCGACAAATCTCTTACAATTTCAACACTACAGTATGATTTATATATTGTTATGAAATATCATTTTAACTTCAACAACTGTCACATCTGTCACAATCGTCACAACTGCTAAAACCTTTTGGATATGCAGTAACAATCCAAATAACAACCCCGATAGAATGATAAAATATAATGCATCTAACACAACCTTCCTGTTCACGAGCCAAAATGGTCCTGTTTTTAATTTTTTTTTCAATTCGTTTGGCCCAGCATTATTGTCAACCTGTTTATTGAAGACACATCCCTTTCAATTTATAATTACTATAATTTACAGACAACTGCCAACTGGCAACTTACTGACAACTGACAACTTTCTGACAACTGACAAAATTTAAATAGAATAATTTTAATCATTTACAAACTACTTCAAGGTGAATTTTCAAAGTTTGGCCATTTTGTTTAGTGGATTTTTTTTCTCTCAGTCATAGATATTTGTCTATTATTTTTATTATTGGCATAACCCTTCTCAAGTATTGTTTACTTGATCGTGCCATGTCTTTCTGGGACGTCGCTGATTCTTTATTCCAACCACTTGGGTATTATATATTCTTCTAGCAATCTTTTGCATAGTTTCTGACTATTTTATCTCGACTTTAAATAATAATTGTTGATGTTTGTATTTAAAGTTAGACCGGCATTTGACAGTTCAACCAGCAATCAATCTTCAGTTTAACCCAGTTTTATAATATAACTAAAAGTTGTCTATTGTCCATCGATAGACAGATGTCTTCACATACCAAAATAATAATACTTTATGGTTTTATTCACAAATACAATAAAAATATACAACTCTACATATTAAAATACTTATTTGAATAGGTACCAGCTTACATTATTCTTCTACAACAATAAAGAAAATAGTTATGACCTATTTATTAATTTAAATAGCCTTTCAAAGCCATTCTTCCAAAAAATTAATTACGTGCTTGGAAATTTCTACCTATTTAATAAAAAAAAATAATGTAATGTTGCAAATATAAGTTTCTCTAAACACCTATATTAATTTATGATATATTATGCAATACTTGATGGTACCGACTTATACTCGTATATCCAAACTATGCTTTTGTGAAAACATAAATTTATTTATTCAACGCTTAGAACAGATTTTATTTTCATCTGTTTAAAGGTTGAAGGAACCAAAGCGCATTTCAGATATTAAGTTCGGCGATAGAGCTTTTATAGTATCAAGCAATAAAGCTTGAATCTAAATTGAAGCTTTAAAAAAATAAATTACTCCCACGATTATTTAAAAAATTTCACAATATAAACAATCACGGATAATTCCACATTATTAACAAAATATATTTACAGTTTTATTGTCTAATTTACGATGTTATCATCGTTGTAAAACAGATTATGTTCTATGGAAATATTATTAAGTGACACGATGAAACTGATAAAAAGTGATAAATTAATAAATATACGTAATGTGATTTGGATTTTTTTTTGTTGGGCTCCAACAAACGTATCAATGTGGATTAAAAATTAATCCATTAAGTGCCAACAATGAATCGGGGATGAAAAATGGATTTTATAACGATATTTTCAGTGACACATTATCTTTTGTGGAAGGATTTTTGATAATACGTGTAATAAACAACTATTCAATATGGATAGAAACTCACCGAAGGAGTCAATAAGTATACTGCCACCCCTCTCTCTCACACATACCTGACACAGTTGTGTGTGAGAGAGGTTGCAGCTGTTGGCTGTGGAAAGCAACCACTAATATCGCTAGGAAATGTATAAAACCCGTTCATCTATGGGGCCAGAGTTTTACCTCCATGGGAACAAGATACAGCCACCTGGTGCTTAAAGAGTTGACTACCATGTTCTGAAACCAGGAGACAGGGACAAGGCCGAGCACATAACGACAACTACGCTGAATTTCATTAAAAGGACTGGGCTACTGTCAAATAATAAAATGAAACAGAATATTGCACAACGGGTTAATGGCCTGAGTCCTTACAACTTGGAGAAGTTATGCAGACCGTCTCCGTATCAATAAGACAGCAGAAATATTCCCCAATTTTGTTTTTTAAGTGCTTTTGACGTACAGACCCGTTTTACTAATTTTTTAAATATCGATTTACTTAATTTGTAATAGTTTTGAATGACCGTTTTAAAAGGCTTTCCTAGGCCAAGTTCAAAACTCCACCCAACCCCTCGCCACGCGTACAAAGTATCCACTCTACCTAATATAAAAATATTTATTGAAATCTTCACTTTGAATACAAAAATACACTCAACGGCTTCATTCTTAGCACAGCCCAGAAAAATACGAGTAATAATTTTACGCAATCAAAATGACAGAGCCTTTTACTTATTCACTTATCATAGTTCCACATAGACAGCTGTGAAGCAAACATAACAATCTCAACATCACAGTGCCCAGACAGACAACATCTAAATAATGAAAGCGATGTTTAAATTTATTTTCTAGGTCTCTGTCAATTTAAATGTGAAAATTCAGTAAATTATAATATAAATTAGGTCGATTAATATATATTTTGAATAATATCATTTTAATTTAATCCCAATAGGCAAAGAAAATACTGTTACTCATTCACTAATTCCATTTATACCTGAAGCGAGTTAATAATGCTTTTTTAATAATTTCTTTTCAATTTTCTTGGGTTCTTTTTAATATCACAAGATGGCGAAATTTAAGAAATATTTTCACTATACCAATAACTACGAAAAAAATAATATTGCAACACTTTGACAGCATTTTCATAGACATGAAATACAAGACGTCATATTCATACAAATCTTACGAAAAATGTAGCACCACTAATGTTGCACCACTAAATGTTTCACCCGCGTATGAAAAGGATAGCCATTCAAAGAATATGTGTGTGCGGAAGAGATAGCCATATGAGGCGTGTTTCGAAGGTATGTCTCGTTGACTTGGTTTAGTGCAACCAGGCGCGTTGTCTCAGTAACGTGTCTACATTATTTAATTCATCTAAGAGCATTTTGACACAATTGGAAAGTATATTTTGGTGTCGTTGCAATATTTATCAATTGAATTTGACACTATAAGATTGAAAAGAGAAGAAATTTGAAACTATTTTAACAAACGGAGCTAAAATTAAACACAAATAGCTAATTTTTTTAAAATTGTTGAAATTTGACTCGAAGTTGACACTATTCCAAGAAATGATTGTAAAATTTGACAGCATAACTGCAACAAATATTATTTAAAGGTAGTTTAGAAATTTGCACTTATTGCCATATATAACACCTTTAATATCGTAATCCAAATCAGCATATTACATTCTTAAAAAAGTATGACCGTCCAGTTTCCGCATTTGTTTACATGGTAATAAGTAGTAACTTTTCCTATTAAAATTACGCTTGTTGTTTAAAGGTTATGTTTAATGTATTTCTTAAAAAAAACTCGTAAATTGTTAAACAAGTTGATTAAATTACTTACGTGGTTAAAATTGAAATTCGTCTGAAACACTCAAACATCCGTTACGATCATTACAATAAAGCATTTCAAACACCGCTGACAAATATAATACAGTTCTTATTAGCTTCATTTCTACCACTGTCTCTGTCTTATAAATATGAAATATTTTAAACAATTTGGAGTAGACATTTTTTTAAATTTATCTTCAACTGTCATTGAAATAAACTTGGTTAGGTTAAGAGAGTCTGTTGGCTTTAAAAGTCAACATTATGTTGACTCACTGACATTTAAATTGCGGATATTTTAATTACTGTGCAACATTTCTATTTACTTTGATACATTGGCATACCCCCCTTTCAAAATGGTGAATTACTATGGATTATGGGAAATTATGGGAAAATATTACATACTGACTTGCGGAAATGGCTGCACCGCGCTGATTCTTCCGAAATGATTTATTTAGGCTGTTTTATTTACTGTACAACGTTGCATTTTAAATGGCGGTCTTAGTTTGGTAGATGTGAAACTAATAAATGCCACATGCCATGCCATAACGTCATTGGCTGGGACAGCAACTCAAGAAGCTTCAAATTGACACTACAATCAGTTGTTGTGCATTGCATTTTAACACAAGCAAACTTGGTAGACATGAAACTAATAAGAATGGCAGATATTGTGCAGTTGAAACATTACACATTGGAAATAATACAGATTTGATTGAAGAATCAGAATACATTTTGGCGTAGTTCAAAGAATATTCCTATGTTTTTGTTGTACAAGATAATGCTATAGTTTGATAGATGGCCAATTAAATCATTAAATACGTAATTTGAGGTGTGATTTAGATGATAATATAATGTGATACATTGTTTCAAAACAATACACACAAAAAAATCATTTAGATATTATAATTTATGGGTAATTAATCAAATTCGAATGACAGATTCTGATATCAATTGTAGAATGCTGATAAGTAAATTAGGACAATTAAAAGTTATTGGGCATATCATTCTATGTCATCAGAAGCTTTAAATGAAACAAACCGATAAAGCAATGTACAAAAATGGGTTGAAAATTTTGAAATTTGGCACTGTTCAGTAAAGTTTATATTCACATTTTATACTCTGATAGAAATAGCATTAGACAATGACACTACAAACGGGTTAAATATGACAGTTCTTCATCAAACAGTATTGATGTTTGCACTGCTGGAGGAAATTGTACTTATGTTTGACAGTTTTGCAAAACAACATGTAAATATGACAGCATTGCATCAAAAAGTGATGAAGTTTGTCACTATTGGATGAAAATGTACACAAATTATACAGTTTGCAATGGAAATATGACAGGTTGCTAATGGTGACGAAGTTTGTTTATATTAGAGGAAACTGTACTCAAATTACATAGTTTGCAAGACACCATCTAATGGAAATATGACAGGTTGCTAATAGTGATGAAGTTTGTTTTAAATTAGAGGAAACTGTACTCAAATTATACAGTTTGCAAGATACCATCTAATGGAAATATGACAGGTTGCTAATAGTGATGAAGTTTGTTTATATTGGAGGAAAACTGTACTCAAATTATACAGTTTGCAAGACACCATCTAATGGAAATATGACAGGTTGCTAATAGTGATGAAGTTTGTTTATATTGGAGGAAACTGTACTCGAATTATACAGTTTGCAAGACACCATCTAAAAGAAATATGACAGGTTGCTAATAGTGATGAAGTTTGTTTTAAATTAGAGGAAACTGTACTCAAATTATACAGTTTGCAAGATACCATCTAATGGAAATATGACAGGTTGCTAATAGTGATGAAGTTTGTTTATATTGGAGGAAAACTGTACTCAAATTATACAGTTTGCAAGACACCATCTAATGGAAATATGACAGGTTGCTAATAGTGATGAAGTTTGTTTATATTGGAGGAAACTGTACTCGAATTATACAGTTTGCAAGACACCATCTAAAAGAAATATGACAGGTTGCTAATAGTGATGAAGTTTGTTTATATTTTAGGAAACTGTACTCGAATTATACAGTTTGCAAGACACCATCTAATGGAAATATGACAGGTTGCTTCTAATGTCCTAATAGTGATGGAAGTTTGCCACTATTGGATGAAATTGCACCAAAATTTGATGTGATTGCAAGAAATGTGAGAGTATTTCATAAAATAGCGATGAAGTTTGCCAAAAAGTTTTAAATATGATATTTTTGAAAACTGTTACGAAAGTTTTACAAATAAAAACACTGTTAAAATTTTGTATTTATCGATAATTTAAAAGCACACTGTGGCGGTTTGAAAATGGTTTAAAAAAATATATACGAAATGAAGGTTTGAATTATTTTAAAAGAATTTGAAAAGAACACGAATAATTGAATTAATATTTCTAATACTCGTATATAAAATTAATGATTCTTTATGTTTGAATTAAAGCACAACAAATTATTGATACATGCTCGTTGTTTGAAAAAATAATTTTATCCGTAAGAAAATAATTTACCGAAATATAAAGATTGCTTAATTTTTTTTCATGCCTATATTCGGAAACTCATTAATCTATAATGGGACAAGTGCGCCCGAACTAAAAACATTAAAAAAAAATTACATTCATTCTTAAAACATTAAAAAAACGCGATGTAAAAAAATTATAACGTACTTAAAAATATGACATATTAGGAATAATATAGTATTTATTTATTAATATCACTACTACTTAATCTGATTCTTACTGTTTTAATATGGCAAGTTCTGAACGAACCACCCTTAGACCGGCAAACTAGTTGGTCAACTGAGTTAATTACCTGGAGACAGTAAGTTTACAAGGTGTGCTTAACAAATAAACAGGTAGATTAAGAAAAGATTTTGAGGTTAGTTATTAAAATCAGTACACTGCCACCTCGGGAGACACACGTAGCTGTTGGGAGTGGAAAGCACCAATAGAATGGAGGAAAACCCATTGATCTATGGTGCTAATGTCTCACCTTTACGGAAAGAAGGCTCAGATACTTGGGAAATTGAATACCATGCCGTGAAACTAGAAGAAGTTGTTCAAATACTCAATGACAGCAATATTAAACTTTATTGAAGGAACAGGGTTACTGTTAGCGAAATAAGGTAAAAGGTGGAAGATAGCACAATGGACTTATGGTCCGAGTGTTCGCGAAAGCTAGGCAGACCGCTTCGTATCAATAATAATCACATCAAATTAGTTATTAACAACATTAACTCACTTGTCAAACAACTAACATAAAATCTAAGCCACACTCTTAGTGCGGTCAGCTCAAAGAACTTAAGAACTGATGGGCACTAACTTATTTGCTAAACAAGTGTTATCAGCAAATCAAACTTATTTATCGCTCCTTAAAAAGTTCTTCAGCTAACCGTTAGTAATTGACACTGGTTCACTTAACCAAAGGTTCACAGTCATCTAATCATTTTGGGTCATTATCCAGTTCAGAAAAATCACACACCTATCTCGTTATCCAATCACTGAGCTGAATGAATTCGGGTAGATAAAACTGTTCTTGATGCCAAGTCGCCTGAAGAGAATATCTTATCTTTCCGGGCTAGTTAAATCATAAAGGTAACTGGTGAACTGATTGCTCAGGTGAGCTAGATGATTGTTATCGAATCCAGGTCACTTGGAAATGTTATCGAACTCTTTTGGGTCAGATAAATCAAAAACGTAATGAGTAACCTGGTTACTGAGTTCGGTGAGATCAGTTAGATAAAGTTGTTATTGATACCAGGGCATCTAATCCTTCCGGGTAAGATCTATCATAAACATAACTGTTTACACAATCACTGACCCAAATATGTCCAGCTTGATGAAGTTTATATCGATAACAGCTATCTTTTTTTTCCAGGTCACCGGGTTACCGACCACTCAGATCAGCTAGATGAAGTTGCTGTTTATATCAGGTGGTTTGGAGAGGTTTTATAATCCTTCCTGGAAAGGTACTCGGGTAAACGCGTGTACCCGAGTACACAGATTGGTTAGATAAAGTTATTATCAATGCAAGGTTACCTAGAGAGGTCGGATAATCCTTCCGGGTCAGATACATCATGAAGATCACTGTTTATCACTGATATCATATGGTTTCTGTAGGTGCAGGGGCTCTTGCTGAGTTTACCTAATTCTTCCGGGTAAGATAAATTACTGATTACCCAATCACTATGACCAATAAGGTCAGCTACACAATATTGTTATTGATGCCAGGTCTCCTGGAGAGGTTATCTAATCCTTCCGGGTTAGATAAATCATATACGTAACTGGTTACTCCATAACTCGAGTCAGCCAGATGAAGTTGTTTTTGTTGCAAGGAGAGGTTATCCAATCCTTCCGGGTAAGATAAATCACTGATTACCCGCTCAATTAGACCAATTGAGGTCAGCTACATAAAGTTGTTATCGATGCCGGGTCGCATTGTCAGGTTTTCCAATCTCCAGCGGCCACTTTCCGGGTGAGATTGGTCCCCCGAAAGACCAGTTCCGGGTCTAGTCCTCCCCGCCGCCCCCGTACTCCTTGCCCATCCCCAGCAGGATGAGGAAGGAGAGGCCGAGGAACACGGAGCCGAGAAGGTCACCCAGAGAGGTCAGGTAGGGAATGGCAGAGTTGTCGGGGTCCATCTTGCTCTTCCACATCTTGTGCACAATGACGTGCGCTATATATAGCAGTACCATGACCTGGAACCAGAAAAATATACATTTATTTTATAACCGTACTTCTAGAAGCAGAGTACGAACACACTAACAAACAAAGACAATTAAAATTCGTATCAATTCTAAAACTCAACTGAAGATCAAAGCTATAAACCCCCATAAATATAAAATGCAGCTCCACGGCATAATTATGTTTTATATTGCGCTGGCAACATCAATGTGCATTCAACGGCTATCGAAAATGTATGGAATTATTTTTTTGTCACGGAATTTTTTTACGAATTGCATAATGGTTATTTGGACGCAGAGTTTGTTTTTCCATGGTGTGAAAAAATAACTAACTAACTGACCATCACGACGTTTCTCCGCAGGGGTAGGCAGAGATGACGGACCGCCATTCAACTCTGCACCCTCGAACTCGGCACACATTCCTTGCTAAGTTCACATTCATACATCGTCTCGTACATTCAGTATTTGATTCACTTGATCGTGCCATGTCTTCCTCGGGCGTTCTCGACTTCTTCTTTCATTCACTTTCGCATCATATATTCTTTTCACACTCCTTTCTTCGTTCATTCGCTTTACACGCACAAACCATCTAAGCGTCCCTTTCTTGATCCTATTCATTACGCTTACATCAGCCTTGCATTCTTTCCCGATGTCCACATTTTGAACACGGTCAAACGTGGTTTAACCGCACATACGCCTCGGGGATCTCATTTCCGCAGCATTCAGTCTAATTTCATCATTCCTCTGCCAGTGCATGGTGTGTCGTACGTTAAAATCGATCCAATTTAAGCATGCCCATGCTTTCTTCCTGGCAATCAAAATGCACACTTAGATATGGTACACATTCATGAATATGAGGGTGACCTTAGAGTACATAGAGTAGTATCTATCCAAGGCAGTTAAGTGAGTTTTTGATGATTTTAACATGACTCGGCGCACCTGGGCGTGGCTAAGACTAAGGCTACCGTATTTATACATCCATTCATATCACATATCGACATAATGTTTTTGTTTATTCGTATAGCCACTTTTCACAGTATTTTTATCAACAAAAATATAGCATATAACCTAAAAAACCGTTTAGTTGCGTCAAGTTTAGTGGCATAGTAAAAAATGTGAGCGGAGTCCCGCCGTGAACCAGGAGCTTAAGATCATTGCGACAGTATATAGAAGCGGTCTATGAAATTTGCTGTCTCTTCCTCTCTCATAGTGTACGACGTGAAAACCCGGAGAAAGTGATTTATCGCAAGTTTGTGTAGGTTGGGTAAAAATAATTAGCTCTCCCTCCATATATTGTTACTTCAAGATGGTGACTTTGCGGTCACTTGCATTTCGCTCTGGCCCTGTACATTGATACATTTTTCTATCGATTTCTATGTTTTAATTTTAATTTCACTAAACACCTAATGCCATGTTGAAAGCTGGACTTCAGAAGCCTAGTGAAGAAAAGACGAAAGAAATTCGAAATTAAAGCATGAAAATCGAAAAGAAAATCTATATATTATGTTAGCAGAGCCGCATTGTTTTTCCGATCTTTGATTGAATCTCAGACAGCGCAAAGCTTTGTCAAGATTTCGGTTGCTAGTGTGGAGGGCCGTCGAATTATTTTGGCGGTGTCAGCGTTACCTGCAGCGTAGAGCAGGTGAGGTAGGCCACGCTGAAGGCGAAGGTGATGGTGACTTTCGACATGAACATGTAGTCGGCCGCGAACATGAACACCACCTGCCCCACCACGGCCAGGAAAATCAGGAGGCGGGCCGTCTTGGCCGTGTAAGCTGAAAGAAGAAGAAGAAGACATTAATATATGTATATATATAATATGTACATACATGTATATAAATAAAATAAAATAATAAAACAAAATCCATGATTTGTTTTTCCACAACTCCAGGACGCTCATCGTCATTAACATCTTCTCGGCCTTCTGTAAAGCGCTTGTACCACTTATAAACACTTTTCATATGTCATTATACAAGAAAAGAATTGTTGAACAGTAATGCAAATGTGGAGCAATAATGAAGAGGTAATGAACACTTTTTTGAGACAAAGTAGACTCGCCGAATGCCACAGTCAACATTTTAAGTGCGTTGGAGCACTTTATTCCATTTTTAACGCAAAATTTAATGCATATTCTTTGATCCATTTTTTTCAAAGTAAAAAAAATCGAAGAACACACAAAAACGTGACTAACCTTTCCAGTTGTCAAAAACAAACCACTAATACAAAATGGCTGATAATGCTAACATATGATAAACATATGTGTACCAATATAACAAAACAAAAATAATCGATAATCGAATGTACACAGACCGTGAAAATTCAAAATTCACCTTTTCTTTTGAACAGGCCTCGTATATATATATATATATATATATATATGGTTTCAGAAGCACCCTTTCATCATCAGGACAATATTAAAATTAACCTACTAACTACTAACTAACCATCACACCGTTTCTCCACAGGGGTAGGCAGAGAGGACACACCGCTATACAACTCTGTCTTGGCACACACTCCTTGCTTCATTTCTATTCATACATCGTCTCATACATACTCTTCTGTTGTTCCGACTCTTCACATGACCCGATTCAAGTATTTGATTTACTTGATCGTGCCATGTCTTTCTCGGGCATCCTCGGCTTCTTCTTCCATTCACTTTCGCATCATATATTCTTTTCACACTCCTTTCTTCGTTCATTCGCTCTACATGCCCAAACCATCTAAGCGTCCCTTTCTTGATCCTATTCATTACACTCACATCAGCCTCGCATTCTTTCCTAATCAACCTAAAATACAAAATACTGAGATATATATACATGTTTAGGAGTTGGAATGATAATATTGTCCTGGTGATGGAAGGGCGCTTCCGAAACCGGTCGGCATAATATTGAATAACATAAGTGGTAATAAACAAAGTTTATCTGTTTTATTTATAAATATGGCAAGCCACAAAGTAAATGCTTATTACAAATATGGAACTAGTTTTTAATCATTGTTAAAATCTCAACAGATGTCACTCTTCTAAATGCTGAAGTAAAACGTCACTTTGCACTTCCACGGAAGAACACCTCTAAAGTCTCTCCACTCTCCATCACCTTAGATCCTTCGGGCAGCGCTCCAACAAAACGCATTGTATTAACTCTCAAAATTTTCAACAGATGTCGCCAGTCTGCATGCTGTGGTAGAAATCTACTTTTCACTTACTTCCGTGGAAGAGCACCTTCCAGGGCCACTCCACGATCCTGGATCCCTCGGGCAGCACTCCGGGAACGGTGCTGCGGTGCAGCATGGTGGACACACGCGAGGCGAGAACCGACACCAAGTTGCCACCAATACCGTTGACGATGGGCTGGAACACCACAAAGCCTTCGAAGCGGTCAACGGCCTGGTCGAGCACCAAGCCTCCGAGACTGGAAATTATAAACAGTTGTTAAAGTTAAATATTCATCTGACGAATTCCAGCTAGATATCCATATCGTGCGAGACCTTTGTCTATAGCCAATGACGTTACATATATATAGATACGTTGTAGCGCTCTCAAAGTGGCAAGCAATAATCACGCTAGTTGGTGTGATCGTTGTTTAAGCCGATTTAGTACTAAACGGTCACGCGTCGCTTGAGGTCGTTAACTACATATAAACAAATTATAAAAATAAGTGCAAAATGCCCACGTGTGTGATGAGCATTTTTTTCAAAAGCAAAAAATCGAAGAACACACAAAAACGTGACTAACCTTTCCAGTTGTCAAAAACAAACACCTAATCCAAAATGGCTGATAATGCTAACATATAATAAACATATGTGTACCAACATAACATTAAAAAAAAATCGATAATCGAATGTACACAGCCTGCGAAAATTCTAAATTCACCTTTTCTTTTGAACAGGCTATGTATTGTTTCAAATCATCATACACCCTTTCAAGAAGGAAGGATTAGTGAAAGGAAGGACAAATCGCACATTTTCTACACCACTAAGGAATGGGCCGCTTCATCGCTTCATCACTCACCCGCTGATGAAGAGAGCGACGATGACGGGGGTCCAGCCGGTGGTGAGCACGGGCCGGGTGTACTTGTTGTAGTAGACGATGTAGACCCACATGGGCAGGATCAGCAGGTAGATGGCGATCACCACGCACGGCAACCAGATGCTCTCTTCTGCAACAGAAAAGTCACGCGGGGTCATACAATCGAACAGAAGCAAGTCGTGAATGCTCACTGCTATATTATATGCGTACAGTTCTACACCATCCAATTGAAGAGATTTTGTTCAGGAGCATGGCAGGTTGGTCCTACAGACAGGAAGATAGAATAATTTATGAAGACGCTGTCTTAGACAGTCTTCAGGAACATGAAGACTTACGCGCTCAAAAATAGCGGGGCTTACAATATAGCCTCGCAGCAGTCTGAAGAAGCGAGTGGCGGTATACCCCTTTCTCCTGAGCTGCAAGGAGTGAAGTCCGAACGTGCCCAGGAGAAAGTTCGTCAGGTAGAGCCACGGATAGTGGCCGTACTCCCTCATGTAAAGAAATCTCAGAAACTTTTTCTGGACCCTCTCCAAGATGAGGGAGTACCCCACCTCTCCGGATCCCAAATAATTGAGTCACTCTCCAACCTACTGCGGACCAAAGAGAAGTTATGTTGCCGCGGATCAGATCTGTCGCAAAGTAGGTGGACTGATGTTAGGCCTCTTTTTACTTTTCATATCCCTTCTGTAGTAGTACACAAAAAGTATTTTACTCATTAGAAATGGATGACCGACCGATAGACTGTCAGCGCACTCACCTATGTTCCTGTACATGTAGGAGGCCGTGATGGACAGCACCGTGATGGAGACCACGTCCCCGATGGAGGCGGCCAGCGGGGTGGCCAGATTGTCGGGGTTCATCTTGAACTTGTGCGACACGATGATCACAGACACCAGCACAAAGTCTGCAAGCAAAACCCGCATTGTAACAAAAACGCGTTCGACTATTTGACGGTTCACGTCGACACATTTAGCACAAGAGGCCGATGACATTAAAAACTTATAGACGCGTTGTAGAGCTCTCAAAGTGGTGAGCAAAAGATACGGTGATTGATTGCCGTATTTTCGAGTTAGCGGATTTTGTATTAAGCTGTCACGCATAGCTTGGGGTCGTATACTATACGTGCCAAAATGCCCTCGCGTGTAATAAGAAAGTGTTACCATGACACTGCAGACGCTAGTAAAAGCCAAGGAATAACATTTCATTTGTAAGTACTAGCAAATTACTTATTATTTTAAATTAGGAAAACAGGTTAGTTTGTGTTTGAGGATAGGTTAGGTTACATTAGAAGTTCGGTTATGTGAGATTAGGTTACAATAGAGAAGGGAGATTATATCAATTTAGACATAGCAATAACTATATCCGCAACAATAGAGATTTTATCAATTGAGAGATAGTGACTCCCCTATATGCGCTTTTCTCTCACAAACCTAGCAGAGAGATTATATCAATTGAAAGATAGTGACTCCCCTGTATGCGCTTTTCTCTCACAAACCTAAAAGAGAGATTATATCAATTGAGACATAGTGACTCCCCAGTATGCGCTTCTCTCTCACAAACCCGGAAAAGTGCAATTATATAAAAGGAGAGAGAAAGTGACCTCAAAATTTGTACACATTTGACAGATACAACAAGTATTGTATTAAAACAAATACATAACTATAACGCCTATTTAGGCGTATTATAATATGTTTTTACATGGCCAGCAACGAGGCGCACCTAACAGCCTAGCAGAGGAAGGTGTTTCTAGCGGGAAAGGAGGTATTTTCCCGCTGACACTTCGGTTTACCCTTCGTGACGGAAAACACCTCTTGTTTTGTGAGTACTTTCGTCAGCGTGTTTGAATTCGTAAATAAACGTGATCTACCTAACCTTAAAGACTACCATTTGACAATAAACTAGTACATTTATTTATTATAGTTCCTTAGTTATACATAATATTTATATCATATCACTGGAAGTTGGTTAGGGATGGGTGAGGTTAGGTCAAAGGTGAGGTTAGGTTAGGTTAGGTTAGGTTATGTCAAGTTAAACAGATAGTTACCCAGCACAAAGCAGGTGGTGGTGGCGGTGAAGACAGCTGAAGAGGTCAGCAGGAGCGCATTGCCGAGGTTGACCTCCTGGTCCACCACGGCGTTGACGCAGATGGCAAACAGAGCCACTATAATGGCCGCCACGATGGCTTGCACCTGGACACAACAAAACGCACTAATTAGGATATTTCATTTTGCAGCGATGACTTGTTGGGTTTGGGTTATGTCTGTTTTTTCGTAATGTATTAATTATTATAAGTGTTATCTAATCCTTCTCGCAAGTTATATTAGAGCTTTTATTATAGACTTCTTAAAAAGACCAGAGTCCCGTATCAGTGTAGCAACCTTGGAGGACATAGAGGTACCTTTGCGAAACAGTGTAGTCGGGACGGTTGACTTTATACTGACTCGATAGAAAGAGAAAAATATATATTAAAGGATGATGTAAAGCCTATTAGTTGCCGCCCACATGAAATTCAGACATTTTTAATAAACATATTTGAACACATTGAACAAAACATCAATACACCATTAAAATGATAAATAAATTCAAAATATCACACAAACACTAATAACAGAAGGTTTGCTTAAATAATGATGGAAGCTTTTTGTTAATTTTATGTCTTTATATTAGCGCTGGAAAAAACTTCAATGTTTTGTGAATGATTCACGAATTGCTAGTTCTTCAAAATGAACCCTTCGCAGCGAACACTTCAATTGAAGTCGAACTCGCAAAAAAGAGATTTGAATTTATCCGGTTATTTGTTCAGTTCTTTTTGGAACCGGTTCCTCGCCGAAAAAAAAAACGTTTTAGTCAGTAGGGATTTGAAAGTGAAAAGAACTGGAACTGGTTCCTCGCCGAAAAAAACAGCCGGAAACTGAAACTGGACTGCCAAAGAACTCCCAAAAAATCACGTTCCTTTAGATCGAAGTTCTTGTAATGAAGTACTTCGTTATAGGCTTTGAAGTTCAACTTAACAACTGAACTGCTGCAAATTGAAGTAGTTCTTTGTAATCTAACTTCCATTGACGTATTTGTTTAATGAAATGAATTGAATGATGTTAATGAAATGAATGAACGCTTACATGAACTACCAACTTCAATTGAAGTATTTGTTCAATGAACAATGAATGAAGTAGGAGCTGCTGCCAAAAGAAGTAGTTCTTTCAGAGCGCTCATAACGCTACTCTATATCATTAAAAATGTGAAAGTTCTAAAATTCGGTCATGTTTCGTAATCTTTGTTTGTTATTATTTGAACATTCACGCATGACACATATCACCATCACGTTTGATATATTTGAATAACCACTGCAAGTTTTTTAATCAATACAAATATAGGAAATAACCTCAAAATCCGTTGACGTAAGTTATACGGACGGAGTACATTCTCACACACTTAGAAGTGCTGCAATATTATATGAAGACTTTTCTTGTCTCTTTCCCTCTCATGGTATACGACGTAATCACCCGGAGGATGTGATTTATCGCAAATTTGAATTGGTTGGGTAAAAACATTTAGCTTTCTCTCCACGTATACTCTTACCCCAAGTGTGAACCTTACTAAACCACCTCACAATTCATCGCAGAATTATGGAAGTCAAATAGGATGTAGGGCCATACTCAAATTATTCAATAACAAAGAAAAAACAGTAAAAAAAATCTCACCATACACAAGTGACTAAAACAAAACATTGTTTAATTTATTTTATCAAGTCCAACAAGAGATAAAATCTGCTCCTTTATTGGGCACAATTTAAAAGACTCGTTGCGTCTGTGATAATATTATGAAACAATGATTCAAACATCCATATAACTTGGGCAGCTTACGTACGTAGCGAGTGAATGATGACCTCTGCCACGGGAAAAATTACAGTCATCGGAAAATTCTCAGCGGCAAAGCTAGCTAAATGATGGAGACACGCGGTCCACAATACTTTACACTGTCTGACTGACAAATCTCATAAGACCATCTCATAAAGCTGCCCGTTGCTAATCTTCCAAAATACTAAATACACTCTTTTAATTTTTTTACACACGATAAGCCTCCTGCCTACATTTGAAAATGCCTGAAAAAAAACATACATTCGCCGGAATGGCAAAAGGGCTGAAGCGCCATTTTGGGTAGTTTACACCGGGGCACTTTGAAGTTTATTTTGCTTTACAATAATAATAAGCAAACAATATATTTTTTATGTTTATATTTTCATACTTAAAATTATTATAGGGATGATGTCTGAGGAATTTAAAGGTAGGATACATTATAACTATGAGATACACGGACACGGGACGAGAAATGCAAAATTAATTACATTGCCAACAAGGAAAAAATCAGCACACAGAAATCTTTCATGTACCGGGCCGTCCAACTATATAATAAAATACCATCAGAAATCACTACAATAGACAATATTCGTCAATTTAAAAAATAATTGAGAAAATTTGTTTTCCATAACCATTAATGTTGGTATATTGTATGTTCATTTTGTTGTAACCCGATATATATGAAAATATATTTTTAAAATTTTAAGTTTATAAAATTTCATCAGAAAAATATGTTTGAAAAAAATCATGTCTGTAAATACATTAAATCTTTTATATTAGAACACACAATGAGATCTAACTTAAGATAAATAAACAAAGCTCATAAGTTTTCAGCAACTGGTTAGATTTAAAAAAAAAGTTAACTCAATACTCTCACTGAGTTACCTCTAGCGACAAAGAGCTTAAAAAGTTCCAAACTTGCGTCTTTTGAGTCGAGCCTTCTCCCAAATGGTAAATATGTTGTAGATGGCTGAAGGGCCACAAAAATCTTCAGAATCAAACGAGAGTCTAAAAAAACTAATCTAAACTGCATATTTAACTCAATTTTGACCAAAGTGTCGCTTAATCCTTTTTGCCTTTCTGGCAACGATATTTACATTTCCGTATCTGAAAGTAAAAAAAAAAACGAACGTACGATCTGAAGGGGGGTGACGTTGCTAATCCATTTGATCTTGCTTATCAACCCCTAAAAGCTTGGTAATATTTTGAAAATATCCCAAAACTAAATATAACATTGAAAATTGTATTTGGATGAACACACATGCTTCTACAATGTGAGTTTCTTTACTTCGAAATTTTCATGGGTGCAAACTCTGTTAAAAAGTTCTAAAACCTAGCGCTACACACTATAGATTGCAGTGCAACTCGAGGTAGTCATAATTTTATTGGACTGCAATTGTAGTTGGTCGGACTCTAGGGGTTAAAAGGTTTCTTATGACATAATTTTGGGTAAGGTTAGGTTAGGTTAAGTTAGGTTAGATTAATAATTTAGGTAGTCATAATTTCATCGAACTGCAATTGTAGTTGGTTGGACTCTAGGGGTTAAAAAGTTTCTAATGACATAATGTTGGGTAAGGTTAAGTAAGGTTAAGTTAGGTAAGGTTAATAAGTTAGGTTAATTAAGTAAGGTAGTCATAATTTCATCGGACTGCTATTGTAGTTGGTCGGACTCTAGGGGTTAAAAGGTTTCTTATGACATAATGTTGGGTAAGGTTAGGTTAAGTTAAGTTAGGTAAGGTTAATAGGTTAGGTAGTCATAATTTAATTGGACTGCTATAGTAGTTGGTTGGATTCTAGCACATTCTGAGATATCGCACAAAATTCTCATTTGGGGTTACATTAGAACCCCTGTTCGGAAGGAGAGTGTTAACTGGCGATCAAATTCTGGTAAAATTGTTACAAAATCTAACATTAATCGAACTGACAATCGACAGTGTGTTAGGGTCATAATGGAATTCCCTATCAAGATTGACTTTATGGCGACACGTTTCTATATAAATAACAAAACCAAGTGAAGTACACACTTATCTGTAGAGCTGTACGTGGGAGCAATGAATTGCATTGAAAGATGCACTTTCAGTCATGTTTCACTTGAGACAAACACTTCAAAACTAACAATGACTCTACATTTCACAATCATTTATTGGCTTTTGATCGCAGACGCAAAACACAAAGAGTTGAGACCTCAGAGAAAGAATATATGGAGAAAGAGCTATATATTTTTACCCAACCTATACAAATTTATGATAAAACACTTTCTCGGGGTTTTCACGTCGTAAACCGTAAAAAAGAAAGAGACAAGACAAGTTCTAACATAATATAGCACCACTATTCGGTATGTAAGCATGTTCTCCGTCTCCCGCGTCTCCGGCGACTCCGCCTATTACGTTTTGATATGCAACATAACTGGCAATAAATCGGTACATATATAGACACGTTATAGCCTCAGAATATCAACACAAAATGTGGCAAGCAAAACACACACGTTACCAGTAAATTCATCATTCAAATATCGGTCATGTGTGACAAAGATAGACATTCATAGAATATATGTGTATGAACGAAACAGATCCGAAGTTTGGACCGCGTTCCATACTTGTTTGAAACGACCTCAAGCGACGCGTGACCGTTTAGTACTAAATCGGCTTAAACACCGATCACACCAACTAGCGTGATTATTGCTTGCCACTTTGAGAGCGCTACAACGTGTCTATATATATATATATGTATCGTCATTGGGTTATATGCTTTATTTTTGTTAATAACAATACTGTGAGAAAGTGGTTATACAAACAAACAAAAACATTATATCGATATGTGCTGTGAATGGATGTATAAATACCCTAGCCCTAGTCCTAGTCATGCCTGAGTCAGGCAAAAATCATCAATACTGACTACAGAAGCGCTCCCTCCTGTATATTATTGCTCTGAAGACTGATGGACACTGGTATTCAATAATACCACTGAACGGATAAACCATTTAAAGAAGTAAGCTAAGTTTTATCTTACTTCGGCTGAAAGTTATCGAACATTTTCAAAAATCGATATTCTTTCCTCGAACCGATTATCAATTTCATCAAGCTGTCTAGGGCCTAGAGTACCTATCATTTTTCTTTCAAATTGGTGTAGATTTAACTTCTAGCATAGACATAAAATACAAGACACGTCATATTCATACAAATCTTACGAAAAATCTAGCACCACTAATGTTGCACCCTCGAAGTAAGAATCTAATGGAGGGATAGCTAATTTGTTTTACCCAACCCATTCGAAATTGTAATAAATCACTTTTTTCCGAGTTTTTACATCGTACACCATGAGAGAGAAAGAGACAACAAATTTCTTGGACCGCTTCTATATACTGTCGCAATGATCTTAAGCTGGCTATCTTCGCTGGTTGACGGCGGGACTCCGCCCACATTTTTTATTATGCCACTAAATTTGACACAACTAAACGGTTTTTTAGGTTAGATGCTATATTTTTGTTGATAAAAATACTGTGAAAAAATGGCTATATGAATACACAAAAACATTATGTCGATATGTGATATGAATGGATGTATAAATACCGTAGCCTTAGTCTTAGCCACGCCCAGGTGCGCCGAGTCATGTTAAAATCATCAAAAACAAGTCCAAAACTGACTTCACTGCCTTGGCTTGGGCTACCTCTAGTATACTCTAAGGTTGCACCATTAAATGTTTCACCCGCCTATGAAAAAGATAGCCATTCAAAGAATATGTGTGTGCGGAAGAGATAGCTATATGAAGCGTGTTTCGAAGGTGTGTCTCGTTGACTCAGCTTAGTGCAACCAGGCGCGTTGTCTCAGTAACTTATCTACATTATTTAATTCATCTAAGACTTCTAGTTATTTTCTATTCGGTGAATAAAACATACATTTGATGTGTTATGAAGATTGCCCATAATCAGGTGTTGGCAGTGAAACTATCAGAAAATATTTTTTGCGACTATCTGGGCAAGAGTACAACTGCCTGGAGCCAGTGAGACTATGGCACGCCCAATTTCAGATGTGGTGTTTTTTTTAATATGAAAACGAGTATATCGCACTAGAGTCCCAACTGCTCCCTATTGTCCGGAGCCAGTGAGACTATGATATCCCTAATTTGGGTATGTTGCGAGGCTGCAGGAAGTGAGGAGGGAAATGAGGTGGAAAAGATGAAGGTTGGGTAGTACCGGGCTATTCAGATCTAGTCACCAAACGCGACTATTTCCATTACAGTGGGTAATTCTTTCGCTGAAATAGTAGACGGCCTCCGTGGTCGAGTGGTAAGACGCTCGACTACGAATCCAAAGGTCGCGGGTTCAAACCCGGCGTGCGCCAATAACTTTTATTAAATTAATATGTGTCGTAACACATTTAATTAATATGAAAATAATAAAAGTATATTTGCGGCACGTTCCAGAGTGGTAGATACTCTAAGTATCGCCCTGGTGAAAGACCACCATTCAGAATCGAAAAGTTGCTTGAAATGGCTTTGGCCGTGTTTGGTGACCAGATCTGAATAGCCAGGTACATCCCAACCTTCCTCTTCCCAATCTCCTTCCCCTCCCCACTTCCTTCAGCCTCACAACATACCCTATTTAGGGATGCCGTAGTCTCACTGGCTCTAGACGGTTGGGAGCAGTTGAGACTCTTGTGCGGTATTCATATAAAAAATTTAAAAAAATTCAACTGCACTGAATCTAGTTACAAGAAGGCTATAATAGCATACCTCTTTCAGAAATGTCACTGTTAATTTATTGCATTATAATATTTCTATTAACTTACTTATGTTTTTGGGTCCTAATCATTGACTCTATGTTTTTTTTATGTCACTATTATTCCATGTTATATCTTATACTGTTATGTAAAGCCCATAAGGTCGTATATAATTAAATAAATAAATTTCAAGCAACGTTTCGCTTCTGAATGGCGGTCTTTCACCAGGGCGATACTTAGCGATTCTACCGCTCTGTATGTTGTGAGGCTAAAAGGAGAGAGGCGAAGAAGACGAAAAAGAGGAAGATCTGGTCATTTAACACGACAAAAAGTCTTTCAAACATATTTTTTTTATTCTGAATACATTTTCTCTCACCAGAAACTATTTAAACTAGAGATACTTCCCATATTTTCCTTCCTCTTTCCCCTCTCCACTTTTTTCAGCCTTACAAAATACTCCTATTGCAAGTGCTTTAGTCCCACTGGCTAAAGGCACTTGAGATTTTAGCGAATTAATCACATTAAAAATATCTTATTTAGCTTCTTTAATGTTATATTATTGGGTACTAGTAATTTAAAAAATTCTGGAATTTATTTGCAAAGATGTAAAAAAAACAAGTCTCTGGAAAATTTTCTTATCTAATCTATTCTTCTAAAAATGTAGATATTCGCAAATAAAACGCAGTAATGAATAACAATCAAATAATAATACTAGTTTAATGATCTCTACGCCATTTCCAAGAAACAATGTTCCTGTCGACACATTCCATACTAGCAAATAAAATAGCAATGTCTGATCTATAAAACATGATAATAATTAAAGATTTACCTAGAATTTACATTAATCACCCGATATTGTGATTTAATCAACATAGTGAATTACCGGGAAACTCGCCAAACGCGCGCCCAACATTTGTACAAATTTATTTATTTATCAATTAACGGACTAAAGTCCAATTACAAAAAAGACATATAAAATACGAAATGGAAAAAGGGCAACAGGGAAGGAATAGCACATACATAATAATAAATGAAGCGATGACAAAAATAAGGCAAAATAAACATAAGAGAGAACATTCAAGCCATTGTCTAGTCAAAGTTTTAGTAGAGTCGTAAAGAATGACAAAAATCATTTAGACTGCTACCAAAAATTTCAAGACCATGGCTTGAATTAACAAGTCTTGACATTCTGGACATTGGAGAATTATACCCATAATTAGTAGGGTGATGATTGAGGAATAGCAATTCATTGTTTCTGAGTCTACGGAAAGGAATGTTGAACTGGATAAGTTGCAACAGAGAAGGTGAGTCAATAAAACAATAGGTTTACATGTGTTCAACAGCTAGGCTGTGGAAAGATTTTCCGGCCTCTGTGTTTCATCCCTCCTGTAACATTGCTCTCCTGAAAAAGAACCTCCACACAGCATCCCCAAAGATGACTCCCGTGTAATGTTGAGTAAAGAGGACTAATCTGGATGTCAATATATTTGACGTCCTCTGCGGTCGAGTGGTAAGACGCTCGACTACGCATACAGAGGTCGCGGATTCAAACTCAGCATGCACAAATACATTTTAATTAATTAATATGTGTTATAACTTATAATATATTTCATTCATATAGTATATTTGCGGCAGGTTCCAGTGTGGTAGATACTCTAAGCGTAGCCAATAGTACCCAATTACAGTGCATTTTTAGGTGCCCTATATACGTATTATATTAAATGAAAAAACTCATATTATTCATGGACGGCAATCGAACCCGTATATTACTGGTACGACGGCGCAAAAATAAAAACCTGCACCTCTCGTCTAATACTTGATACGAGTTGATACCGATCTTCTGTTCGAACAAAAAATGCACACTGGATGTTAAAAATAAACAAAATTATGTGACACAAACAATGCAAATGAGAGAGAAATTGGCGAGGATTTAATTTAACGAAAGCACAATACAACGCTATACAAATTAAAAGCGCTGTCGTATTCTTCCAGATACGAGCACACGAATTTGAAACGTATTCAAAGCAGCATAAAGATTATTTTTTCACCCGCACCTGGGCCTGCTTACTACTAAGAAATATATTTTACCAAACAACCTTCGTTTTGTTTTACCCGTATTCTACTGTAAAATGTACTGAGCCATCCAATAACTAATTGTTGAACAGAACACTTGGCTAGCTAATTGCGATCAATCTGATTGAATGATTAGTTTTATCATTGTGTCAATATTATCTTATTTTATTTTTAATGCCCACTTAAAAACAATTTATAATCATATTATACGATTTAATCTTGTTTGTCTCTTTGAAACCCAGGTTCAATCCTTCCTTTCCTTAAAAACACTCTCCACACAGCATCCCCAAATATGATACACACAGGAAAACACGAGGGCATCTTTTGCGGAATTAACGGCAAAAAAACATAAAATGAATCGAATTGATAAAATATTTCAAACTGGACCTTTAACTTTTTAAACGCACATTTTTCGTTGTTTCATAATTTTTCCAAACTGTTGTAGCGGCTGCAACATCGCACTCTTCTCACTTAAGTATTATCTATACAAACACATACTAACTACCAACAAAAATAGGCATTGAACGGGCTCTTTGCTAAACAGACGAGTTGTCATTTTGTTCTCCTAGACACTGATACAATGATCAATACCTACAGCATCCCAATATTAAATAGCACACTTATTTAGAGATCTTAACACTAGACAACATGTAACATAGTAAATAATATAAAGTACAAGTACTTACCGCGATACACAATTGTATACGCACAACTTTATTACGCAGGGAAATCTCTAATAAGAAGCGCCAATAAGAAGCGCCGCAGAAGACGGAAAATGTACGGTGCACAGCCTGCCGTTAAACTCTACAATCGACTGGCCGCCATACCCACAGAGGTGAGGGAGGAGTTGTTAACAGGTTCGATTCAGAGGATTAGAACCCCGAAATTTCCTGGGAGAAGTTAGGTTAAGTGTGTTCTCTGGGAAAGATGGACAACTGAGAAATCGCAAATAAACCCGGGTGCTCGAACTGACCGGCAATACTGCCACGGATAACAAGATGACTAGGATCGTTCTCCGCCATACGCTATGCCATCTGCAACGACGAGGAGCCCTACAATCTGCTCTACGGCACGACCATCGCCAGGGAGGCGTTTTGCCTAACATCCCAACCGTTCTTCAAAACCTACATTTCTAATTAGTGAATATCTCCTTCTCATGTAAAAAAAAACTAATTCTTGAATACTAGGCAGTACATAGTGTGATTATTATGTTTATTATTTTCATCATTAGATATCCTGTTTCCCGAGATAAAGAGGCTGCTCGAATTGAGGCTTAGTACTAAATCTGGCGCCCAACGTTACATGAAATATAAAATGGCCGCCCGTCACTTTTGTCGCATTGTCATTTGTAAAATATGTTGCTCAAGTCATCAAAGCTGGCTTACAAAGAATACAAAATTTGAATACACATACAAATATCTATACATGTTTACATATTCATATATGTACATAGTTTTGATGCAAAACTTTAAATTCAATTTACCCAGTTTGATATATATTTTTTTACTTATTGCAGCTCAGAAGTCAGTAGCGTGCACAGAGTTTTTGATCAGGGCAGGCAGTAGGCTAAACAGCGGATTAATTAATGATGGAGATATATACCAACAGATGTCACTGATAGCTATTGGATTTGTTCTGTAAAAGCACTGCTTGGGCACTCACGAATACTAAAAAAAAACGAGCCACTCGAACGCGCGCACAGCTCACAGCATACATATTTTAAGTAGTCTAGTGAACACATCGTTGCTGGAAAGGCAAAAGGGCTGAAGCGCCATTTTGTGAAGTTTAAACAAGAGCATTTGAGTGTTTTTTTGTTTTACAATAAAAACCATAACTCTTCAGTACCTGGTTGGATTTTGAAAAAAAAAGTTAACTCAGGTAACTCAATGCTCTCATTGAGTTATCCGAAGCGGAAAACAATTCCAAACTTGTGTGGCTTGATTCAAGCCTTCTCCCAAACGGAAAATTTATTTTAGATGGCTGAAGGGCCGCAAAAGTCTTCATAATCAAACGAGAGTCAGAGCATTCGGTGCAAAAAAAAACTGATTAAAACTTCATATTAAACTCATTTTGACCAGAGTCACTTAAGCCCTTTTGCCTCTCCAGCTACGATATAATTATCTACCGTGACGTTGGCGGCGTTTGGGCGTATGTAGTTACTGCTTTTGACGCGGTAGGATGTCGCGATGGAGCGCTCGCTGCGATACGATTAGCTCCACTTACGTATTTTTTAATTTGTAGATTTATTTTTTACAATAATTTCACACTATTTAATTTAATATTATACATATTTTTAAGGGATTACGGCAGTGCTTATGTGTCTCTATGGAGTGCACGCCAGTATATAAATCCACCAAACTGCCTTAACACGTTCATTGCTGACACCGCGCATAGACAGCCATGTGACCGGTATGCGCGCAACGCGCCACGCGCGTTCTGCCACCTCTTCGCTTTGAACCGATCTAAAACAGACGCAGCCATGTGGTTTTGAGTCGTTCCACAGGGCACGGGGAAACCCATCACTGTTCGTCAGTTTGAATTGATCCATCATTCATATGGCATTAATTAATATGTACGAAGTCTGATCTAAATCGATTTGAAATAAAACGATAACCGCCAAAGTTTATAAGACCTTTCGACTCCTAGGATCCAGACAGCCCGATGAAATTGATGGTTAAGATGACGATTTTCACACGGAAAGGCCTACAATACAGTTATATCGGCTTATGTCTTCGGCGATGTAAGGCCTTGTTAACATTACAAAAGCGGACACGACCTACCTGCACCAGCGAGATGTTTCCGATGACCATGGTGAGGATCTCGCGCGTGTTGGTCATGTGACCCAGGTTGGCCTGCGTGGACAGGCGCGACGCCAGGCACATGTCCAGATTACCTGCAACGACCAAACAGACAGCGTGCCGTTAGCGTGGTGTGTGGCGAGGAGACGGGTGCACACCGGCACAGGCGCGGTGCGCACACCGTCAAGTAGCATACCGAAAATAACAAGAATCATTAGAATGATGTGTGGCAAGGAGACGGGGTTGGGTCGGCGCATGCGCACACCATCATATAATATGCTACAAACAATATATACTCGTGTATAGTGAATTCATTCCAAGATTCTTAGAACTCTTTAATGCACAGCTGAAATTTAGGAATGCAGTGATTTACACGTTTTTTTTTTTTTGAGTGAATACTGCACAAGAGTCACAACTGTTCCTGACCATCTGGAGCCAGTGGGACTATGGCATCCCTGATCAGGGTATGTTGTGAGGCTGAGCGTAGTGAGGAGGAGAAGAAGATGGAAAGAGGAAGGTTTGAAATAAATTGAGTCTGTTCGGAGGACAGTCAACAGCATTGATCTCCAGCGAGAAAATCGGCGGACGAAAGTAGAACACCCGTTCACAGTTGATGTCGGCTGCATGAGAACGGGTCGTTTTAAATGCCCGTTTTTGTGTATTTCATCTGGGATTTTATAAATACTGTAAAAGTTCCGACTGCTCCCAACCGTCTAGAGCCAGTGAGACTATGGCATCCCCAATCGGGGTGTGTTGTGAGGCTGAATGGTGTGGGAAAGCGAAGTAGATGGGGAAGAGGAAGGATGGAAAGTGCCTGGCTATTCAGGTCTGGTCACCAAGCACGGCTAAAGCCATTTCAAAGTAACGTTTCGATTCTGAATGGTGGTCTTTCACCAGGGCGATTCTTAGAGTATGTACCACTCTGGAAAACCTGAGGGGGGCAATGGTAGAGCGTCTGTACGCTATTCCAAAGTCACAAGTTAGTTTTCCGTTCGCGTGAAAATTTGCGAAGTATGTAGCAAAACCACTGTACAGCTACATCATAGAAGTGTGATTCTATATACCTAGTATTTTAAATGAATCAAATGTGTTATGAAACATTTTGATTAAATAAAAGTTATTTGTGCACGCCGGGTTTGAACCCGCGACCTTTGGATTCGTAGTCGAGCGTCTTGCCACTCGACCACGAAGACCGTCAAAATCCGGGCATTTATTTGTTTTACTTTATTTAAAAAATATATATTTCTACAGCCTGTATTTTTAAACGGCCCACTAAGCCGCGACCCGACGACTGCACTGGGCGACACAAACCCTATTTGCGCCACTGCTATCACAACAAATTGCTGAAACCGGTTCCCAATATCGACAAAAGAAATGATTTAATAAAACAAATTTATAACTTTATTCCACTTTTTTTATTTTTTGACTGGACCGGTTTCAGCCTATAACGGCCATCTTCAGACTAGTACAGGTTGTTCTTATAATATTTTTGGAATGTCAGGGGTAGTAAACCACGATTTTACTTTAATTATATTTATCAGTATTGCTGCATGATTTTACTAGTTACAAGTTACTTTTAGTTTACTATTTTATATATCTATCTGGTATGAATTTTTATTTAAGATGGGTTACATTTGTATTTCGCTACGTATGATTTTACGAAGTATTTATATAATGCAAAGTTGGTGAATACTGTTGTAATAATAAGAATAAAGTTAAAAATTAGTTTTATTAAATCATTAAAATGGAATTCCACCATGAATTAACAGTTACAAAATTAGAAATGACAAAAGAAATGTTTTTTTTTGTTCAATACAAAATCAACGCACTCAGTTCTTAATCTGATAGCTTTAAAAGGCTTCGGATAAGCTGTAAATAACGATTCAACTTGGATTACGAGAGCAAATAGATAATATTGCTTGGGGATTAAACCAAGCGGCCATAGCTGCAAACTCCACGTCACAAATCTGAAGCAGTGCTGGAGATTATAAAAACTAAAATGTACACTGTGGAATAATACACAAAGTGAATTATATGATATGATTAATTATTCGATTAATTATATGATTCTGCTAGAGAGGTATGCGGAATAAGCACGCAAGGTAGGAAGAAAGGTGACGCATGGTGGGATGACGAGATTAAAGCACTGGTCTCAGAGAAGAAGAAAGCATGGTTGTCTGATAGCGACTGGCAGTGCTTCTAGCGCGAAGAGGGATCGAGCGAAAGAAGTATACAAGGGATGCAAGAAAAGAGTAAGTGTTGGAGTGAAAGAACGAAAGAAACGCCTGGAAGAAGAAGAAGGAATCAAATTGAAAAATCACTTACAAGAAAACATTAAATTGTTTTGGAAGGAGGTCAAAAAGGAAAATGGAAAAATGTTAACAAACGAGGAAGAAATAAAAGAAAGATGGATGAAATATTTTGAAGAGGTTGTAGTTCTCACATGGCTGTGCAAACTTTTTAATCAGTGTTTAGAAAAGGGTTACACGCCATTAGATTGGAGAAGGGCTGTGATCATGCCTCTGTACAAAGGTAAAGGGTCACGCGTGGATTGTGGGAACCATAGGGCTATAAGCTTAATAAGTTCAGTTGGCAAGCTGTATGGTAGAATATTGATTGAAAGGGTAAGAATGAAAACAAAAGACAAAATATGGGACATCCAAGGTGTTTTCATGAGTGGAAGGGAGTGCATGGATCAAATTTTCCCATTGCGGATGGCAAAAAACCAGAAACTTTTCTGTGCTTTTATCGATTTGCAAAAGGCGTATGATCGAGTTGATAGGAACAAATTGTGGAAGGTATTGTCCATGTATGGAGTTAACACGAATCTTATACAAGCAATAGCGTCCTTTTACGAGAGAAGCGTTGCATGTGTTAGAGTGAACGGTGATTTTACGAAGTGGTTTAACATCACAAAAGGTGTAAAGCAAGGCTGTGTAATGTCACCGCGGTTGTTCAATTTTTACATGGATAATTGTGTGCAAGAATTTTTTTGATAAGGTGTGGGCTTGGGCGCAAAGATGAACAATCTGAAAGTATGTTGCCTATTGTATGCGGACGATGCGGTGCTGATTGCTGACAGTATGGAAGATCTACAGTTCCTCGTGTCTAGGATGAACCAAGTATGTATGCAAAATGAGTTGATGATGAATTTAAGTAAGTCCGAAGTCATGGTGTTTGAAAAAGAGAACGAGAACAGTGTGCAATATAGTTGTGACTGATGAATACTCGGAGCAAGTGGATAAGTTTGTGTATTTAGGAAGTATGTTCTAGAGCGATGGAAAAGCCTATAAGGATATTGAAAGAAGGGTGAATGCGGGAAACTCCATTAATGGAGGACTGAACACTGTTGGCGCTAATAAGAAATTGATTAAAGAAGCGAAGCTAGCAGTCCACAATGGAGTGCTTGTACCAACCCTGATGAATGGCAGTGAGGCATGGAACTGGCAGAGGAAGATCAAAATAGACAGAATGCTGGGGAAATGAGATTCTAAATGATTTTCGTCATTCTTTACGACTCTACCAAAACTTTGACTAGACCATGGCTTGAATGTTCTCTCTTATGTTTATTTTGCCTTATTTTTGTCATCGCTACATTTATTATTATGTATATGCTATTCATTCTCTGTTGCTCTTTTTTCCATTTCGTGTTTTATATGTATTTTTTAACTGGACTTTAGTCCGTTAATTTATAAACAAATAAATATTAATTAAATAAAAGTTATTGGCGCACGGTGGGTTTAAACCTCTAATGCATGCGAAATCTCGAATGCCGAAATCTCGAATGCCGAAATCTCGAATGTCAAAATTTCGAATGCCAAATTCTCGAATGCCGAATTCTCGAAAGTCCAACATCCCTAAAACCAAGTTTTCGATAGTCTGAATCCGGAAAACCGAAATATCGAATGCAAAACAAAAAACAACAGAGTGATATGCATTCTTAGTATCGCCCTGGTGAAAGACCACCATTCAGAATCGAAACTGTTCTTAACGCGTGTTTTGTGAGCAGATATGAATAGCCAGGTACTTCCCGAACTTCCTCTCCACCATCTCCTCCCCTGCCTACTTCCTTCAGCCTCCCAAAATACCCAAATCGCGGATGCCATAATCCCCCTAGCTCCGGGAAGCTGGGACTAATCATAAAATAATAAAACAGATAGCCACCAGAAAAAGAACAAGCTGTATAAAGTAGCAAGGTCGACGAGAAAAAGGCCTTCATCCATCGATGGAAAGATGACAGGCCGATGATGACGAATGCTTGTAAACATCGCTCGCTATCTTGTATCTATTGTTTTACATCAAAACATCCTCAAACATCGATGAGGCATTACCTGATAGTGATTGCTGATTACTAGTGATTACTGATTACTGCTACCTGATTACCGTTCCTTGTTAATCAAAAGCACTTCATTAGAAGTTCATTCCGTCGACCTTGTGCCTAATATCCAGTGGATAGGACAAATATTTACCTAAGGCATATTTCTGTGATATTTACAGAAAGATAGCTTTAATGACCTTTTATTATTGCAAATGATAAAATTTCCAATTTACTTATTTCATAGTGAATACCGCACAAGAGTCTCAACTGCTCCTAACCGTCTAGAGCCAGTGAGACTAAGGCATCACCAGTTGGGGTATGTTGTCAATCTAAAGGTAGTAGGGAGAGGTAGGAGATGGAGAAGAGGAAGGTTGCGAAGTACCTAGCTATTCAGATCTGGTCCCAAGCGGCTAAATCCATTTCAATCAAGCAACGTTTCGATTCTGAATGGTGGTCTTTCACCAGGGCGATATTTAGAGTATCTACCACTGTATGACATGTATACATATGTATGACCGTATTAAAAATGTGGATATCCGGAAAGAATGCAAGGCTGATGTGAGCGTAATGAATATGATTAAGAAAGGCACGCTTAGATGGTTTGGGCATGTAGAGCGAATGAACGAAGAAAGGAGTGTGAAAAGAATATATGATGCGAAAGTAAATGGAAGAAGAAGTCGGGGACGCCCGAGAAAGTCATGGCACGATCAAGTAAATCAAATACTTGAAACGGGTCGTGTGAAGAGTCAGAATAACAGAAGAGTATGTATGAATGTAAATGAAGGCAAGGAGTGTGTGCCAAGACAGAGTTGTATGGCGGTCCGTCCTCTCTGCCTACCCCTGCGGAGAAACGGCGTGATGGTTAGTTAGTTAGTTAGTACCGCTCTGGAACGGGCCGCAAATATACTTTATATTAATTAATATGAATTAAATGTGTTATGATAGATATTGATTAAATTAAATAAATTTGCGCACGCCGGTTTTGAACCCGCTACCTTTGGATTCGCAGTCGAGCGTCTTACCACTCGGCCATGGAGGCCGTCTTGGCACACACTCCTTGCTTCATTCACAGAGATACATCGTCTCATACATACTCTTCTGTTATTCTGACTCTTGACATGGCCCGACTCGAACATTTGATTTACTTGATCGTGCCATGTCTTCTTCGTGCGTGTTCCACTACTTCTTCTATTCACTGTTGCGTTATTTATTCCATTCACACTCATTTCTCCGTTTATCCGCTCTAGATGTCCAAACCATCTAAGTGTCCCTTTCTCAATCCTATCCATGTCTTTCCGGATGTTTTTGTACGTGGTTTTTTTTTGTTTCATACGCCTCGGGGATTTTTAATTTCTACAGTATTCAGTCTACTTTCACTCTCCGTCTGCCAGTTCCATGCCTCACTGGCATATGTCAGGGTTGGTATAAGCACTCCATTGTGTACTGCTAGCTTCGCTTCTTTGGACAATGATTTATTCGCGCCAACAGCGTTCAGTCCTACACTAACGAGATATCATTACTTAAATTCATATATTTGATGAAATCGTTTGATTTCATCAAATATATTGATGGCATCCATCCCGCCATCGCTGCAGAGGTATGCAGGGAGGAAATTTAACACCACTGACTTGAATACGACCTGTGATCTGTAACGGCCTTCCACACTAGCGAAATAAAATGTGAAATGTTTACAAAATTTAAGATTTATCAATGCATTTTTCTACGGATTTCCATGGTATTATTTCTACTTAATATTGGAGGACTTACCTTTTAGGCCTGATAGTGATGGTACGAGAACAAAAATGGACGAAACTTCCAGGAACACTGCCCATGTCTGTAACAAACACACCGCTATTAGTATATAGTAACTTAATAATGTTTTTTTTTTTTTTTTTTTTTTAAACAATAATTATTATTATTTTAAATTTTTAAAAAACAATTTTAATTAAAAGCTCTGCGATGTAATTATTTTTACGCGTGACAGCTGTTTCGCCTTCTGAGTTCTACAAATGGAGTTCTACAAAATAAACTTTAAAACCATAAAAAAATACTTAATATTGTATTAATTTATTATTTTGTTGTCCCATACATTTTCAGCTCAAGATGATGGAAGAGGGGTGGGGAAAGATATGGGAAAGAGGAAGATTGGGAAATACCTGGCTATTCAGACCCAGTCACCAAACACGGATAAAGCCATTTCAGGCGAAGTTTAGATTCTGAATGGTGGTCTTTCACTAGGGCGATACTTAGAGTATCCACCACTCTGGATATTATTATATATGAATTAAATGTGAAATAACACATGTTAATTCAGTAAATTTTATTTGCAGATGCCGGGCTATGAACCCGCCACCGTTGGATTCGTAGTCGAGTGTCTTTACCACTCGACTACGAAGGCCGTCAAGCTCGTATTACTCCGATGATGAGGATATGATTTTACACGATTTTTTAAGGTAATTCAATATTCAAAATTGTTATTTTTTAACCTTTTGCAAACGAGATGATTCAGATGATTTCATAGACAGGTGTTCTTCTGTGTTTTTGAAAAAAAAATACGTGAAAAAATTCAATAAATACACTGTGCAACTGTCAAATACAGAAGTCAAGAATAATTTTACATTGGAATTTAATATATTTTTTTACAAAATCGGCTTTACTCTCAGAGGATATACCAGGAGGGATAGCTTTGCGAACCAGTGTAGTCAGAATTGATGATTTTTCCTGACTCGGGCGTGGCTAGGGTTTTCACGGACACACCTTTTTACATCCATTCATAGCGCATGTCGACATAATGTTGCGTATATTTGTACAACCACTTTTTCACAGTATTGTTATCAACAAAAATATAGGATACACCCTCAAAAACCGTTAAGTTGCGTAGCATAACAAAGCTTAGTGGCCAGAGTCGCCGGAGACGCGGGCGACGGAAAACATGCTTACATACTTAAAAGTGGTGCGATATTGTGTGATAACTTGTCTTGTCTCTTTCTCTCTCACAGTTTACGACGTAAAAACTCGGAGAAAGTGATCTATCATCTATAATCGTATAGGTTGGGTAAAAATATTTAGCTCTCTCTCTCTCCATATGTAATCTTACTCTAAGGCTTAGCAAAATTCCAATTAATTGAATTTATGCTGATCTAATTCTTCGTCCATAATCTCCATGGAGCCGAGGAACTTAACGACATGGCAATAATGAATGACGCTAACCTAATTAAAGGAAAAATACCCAAGGCAATATTTATTACCAGATTAAAAAAATATAAGATTTATTGAATTGTCATTATTATTTATCTTAAAAACATAATTCACTTCATATCTTTTGCTGAATGTGATTTTTTACGACAGCAATTTATTAATTGTAATATTAGAAAAGCCTTATTAAAGTGGATTAATTCTTTCATCAGGTGATATTCTAGCAATTATTTTTTATCGACAAAGTTTTTTGTCATTGAATTGTGTCCATATGAACCTTGGAGTAACTATATAAGGAGTTACGCGATAAATTGCGATAAATCACTTTCTGCGGGTTTTCACATCGTGAGAATTAGAGAGACACAAGAAAAATCGTCGCATAATATTGCAGCACTTCTAAGTGTGTAAGGATGTTCTCCGTCCGCGCTAACTTCACATCATCGAGTCGCATAACTTACGTCAACATTAAAATTAGCATTTTCTTCGGAAACGAATTGTATGCAGTTTGCAAGCATTTGTCAGCCTTGCAGTTACCAGAAATGGATGCACTCGTTGTTTTAAAATGCATTCAAACAGATGTTGGATCAATACAACAGTATTATTACCGAAAATGCTTCAAAAGCAAACTATGACAAAGTGAACACGAATTTTCAAGAAATTACTAGATAGAAATCATTAGTTTTTTTTATGTAAATCTAGAAAAAATTTTCTACAAACTAGATGACTTTGAGCATTTTCAATAAACACACTACGCAGTAATTCCACAGTTATTCAATTTTTCGATTGAAAATAAATAAGGGTACCGCAAGGATCAGTTTTGAGACCGACATTATTTAGACACGAGAGAGAAAGAGACTAGAAAAGTCTTCACATAATATTTCAGCACTTTTAAGTGTGTAAGGATGTTTTCCGTCCTCGCTAACTTCACATCATCGAGTCGCATAACTTACGTCAACGAATTTTGAGGTTATTTCCTATATGTGTGTTGGTTAAAAAACTTGCAGTGGTTATACAAATAAATCAAACACGATGGTGATATGTGCTTTGCGTGAATGTTCAAATAAGACTAAACAAAGATTATAAAACATCACGTTTCTGAGGTATTTCAACAGTTTTATATATTTTTGACCGAACTTTAAAATTTTCTCATTTTTAATGATATAAAGACATAAAATCAACAAAAGGCTTTCATCATTATTTGCAAACTTTCTGTTATTAGTGTTTGTATGATATTTTAACTTTATAAATCATTTTAATGGTGTATTGATATTGTTTTGTTTGATGTGTTCAAATATGTGTATTAAAAATGCCCGAATTTCGTATGGGCTGTAACTAATAGGCTATCCAACATCCTTTAACATATAATTGTTTCTTTCTATCGAGTCCGTATAAAGTCGACCGTCCTAACTACACTGTTTCGCAAAGGTGAACATTTGTATTTGGACTACGCGGCGTTTCTGCTTTCAACCGTCTGGAACCAGTGGGACTATGACATCCCCAATTTGAGTAAGTTGTGTCGTTGAATGGAGTGGGTAAGGGAAGGAAATGGGAGAGGGGAAGGTTGGAAATAACTTGTGGTCTTTACCAGGGCAATACTTGGAGTATCTACCACTCTGGAACGGTTAATCTATCGGAAGTCAACCCTTTGGCTACCAAACAACGAAATTTCGTTGTTCATATCTGCGTGAGAGATCGTTGTTTGAGAAATGAAAATGGTTTAAGAATATGTCTCTCGGTTTCAATCGCATTTTATTATTTACAGTGAATCTACAGCATCCTGAATTGGGGTTTATTGTGAGGCTGTAGGGAGTGGGAAAGGGGTTATGATGGGGAAGAGAAAGGTTTGGAAATACCTAGATATTATCAAATATTATATCTGGTCACTAAACACGGCTAATACCGTTTCAAGCTGCGTTTAGATTATTAATTGTGACCTTTGTGACCAAGGCGATAGGGTATCAATCAATCTCGAACGTGCCACAAATGTACTGGGTAAATATTATTATTATTAATGTAACATAAATTAAATTAAATTTGCCCACGTTTGGTTTCATGCGATCATTAAAGTTGTAGGTATTTTGAGTGTTATGAGCAATTAAGCTATTTAATTTTGACCGGTCGGTAGTTGAGTGAACAAACGCGTTGGATTCCCACCCGGACGTCGTGGGTTCAATTCCTCTGCTGGCTAAGTCCTACATCATTAAAAAAAAAAATTGTGTATTACAGACTGTGTCTATTCAGAATAACATAAAAAATCAAATGTTTTAAGAGATATTGTTAACATGTCTCTTGAAATCTTTAAGGTTTATGTTGAAGTTATCAAGAGACGTGTTATTTAGGAGTACCATAACCCGGGTAATGCTGTGCTCAGCCAACACGTCTGTTCTGCAGATCGTGGTGTCGCCCCTGGCAGTAGTTGTTTGGCATAAACAACTTATAGCGTTTAAGGAGGTATGGATTGTCCATCTGCACAAGCAACATCTTCCGCTTATTAAGATTGGTAGTAAGAGTTTTACATATATTGTCAGGTTGTTTGTTACCTGGGAATGTATATCTTACTTTAAAAAAAAAAATAATAAAAATTATGATAAAATATTCATCACAAATTTTATCACATTTTCGAGTCGTGTGAAAAATCGTAAGTAAAATTAACGTAGAGGCTACTATATAATGTGAACATTATGTATCGTTTAAGCCTATCTCTGTAAAAAAATCAATAATTATTATGATTATTAATAATTATCCGATTGTTCACCGTCATAGGTGATAACACTGATAACGCAATACCGTTTTGAAAGAAAACTTTTAAAATTGAAATAAAGTATTTTGACACCTACGTCCCAAACAGGTCAATGAACTTACACTGGCTATCTGTTTTTGAAAGAATCAAGCTATATGCGTTAGGAAAAAAATGAATTACCTAAAATCCATAGGATTTAGAGGTTGGATATTTTCAGCATCTCGTATTTGTCTATGGGAAAACGTGTAAAACGCGATTTTGGCAAATTGTGGGTTGGACTCTTATATATAGACTCTTATATATGGAGGGAGAGCTAATTTTTTTTACCCAATCTATACAAACTTGCGATAAATCACTTTCTCCGGGTTTTCGCGTCGTTCACCATGAGAGAAAAAGAGACAATAAATATAATACACCACTTCTATGTACTGTAACGATGATCTTGGTCTCCTGGCTCACCGTGGGACTCCGCCCACATTTTTTACTATGCCACTAAACTTGACACAACTAAACGGTTTATAAGGTTATATGCTATATTTTTGTTGATAACAATACTGTGAAAAGTGGTTATACGAATAAACAAAAACATTATGTCGATATGTGCTATGAATGGATGTATAAATACCCTAGCCTTAGTCTTAGCCACGCCCAGGTCCGCCGAGTCCGGTAAAAATCATCAAAAACTGACTTCACTGCCTTGGATAGGTACCACTCTATGCACTCTAAGGTTGGACTGAAAGGATTGAAGAAATTGAGTGGAGGGTACTTACTTGCACGTGCCCCAGCACCAGCCCGGCCCCGATGGTCCCGATTCCGGCAATGAAGAAGGGTATGGCCACCTGCATCAAAGTACTCCACCATTTTTCGTCTTTTCCCTGCAAAAAAACACACACAAAAAATTAGCACATCTCAACCCATGGAATTAGATTGTCATGATTTGATTCTAACAATAATAATAAATGGATAACTTTTATAGCGCCGTTTTTGTGGGAAAATCACCTCAAAAATAGAATCAAAGAACATCTCAGATGTTTAAATAACCACGGTTTTTCAGAATTCGCCAATCATCTTATTGAACAAGATCGTACCTTCAATAAAAGCACCGGCGCTCATATTCTTCATAAAAAATGGTCATGGCATCAGATTAAATAATTTAGAAGGACCAGAAAATAATTTGTTTATTTGTAAACTATTGGAATAATGTCCAATTACAAAAAATACATAACACGAAATGGGAAAAAAGACCAACAGAGAAAGAACAGCACATTCATAATATTATAATGAAGCAATGACAAAAACAGGACAAAATATACACAAAAAGAACATTCAAATTAAAGAAATAAAGAAAGCCATTAAAATGAATAGTCATATTCTTCATAATCAATTAATTTTGTCCAGTAGTCCAATATTAGGTATATTTCCCGTAAATTCATTAAATTTCTCATTATTCTTTTATCACGTTCTCAGTTGACGTTTTGCCTCTTTCATGTCATATAATCTGTCTCTTTCTTTGTGATCCTTTGCTATAATATAAATGTTATTTTATTGTTTTCTCACTGTTCTCTTATTTTATTTTATAATGTGTTCTCCCTCTATATGTATTTATAACCGCACACTTTTTTGTTTAGTTTTAATTTTGTACCCCGATGGTGCTTAGGCTAAGCCAAACCAGTCGGCCATAAAAATAAATATAAAATCTGTGGTCTTACACAAAATTATTATTTAATTTTCATTAACTATGTCCAACCACAAAGTTGATTGCTTTACACGAAAATATTAAATTAATTGTTTATGGTTTTTATTATTTCATATTTAAGAAGAGGGGAAGGAGTTTATAAGATTGGATTGAATAAGACGTTCGAAGATTCGAGATGATCTACTGAAAGTACTGAGTGCAATTCCAGAGGGAAGATGTCCAGTGGGCCGCCCCAGATAAAGTTGGGAGGAGCAATTCTAGAAGCTGGAGAGGAGAGGCTGGGCTTACTATGGACGGAAGTCGTTGGAGTAGCAAAGGACAGTGATGCCTGGAGTCCTTGGTGAATACGAGATGAGTTTAAAATATTGGGGGTGAATATTTATGTATTTATACGTATTGCCTCGGACACGTTCAAAATGTCTCAAAGCATCAATTTAATGTTGAAACGTCAATGTCTGAATGTCACGTCTATAAATCGCAATAAGCATTCATCAATCCCGACGGACTGTATTAACGTATAAATAGAAAAATATTTATCTACATTAAAATGTTAACTACATAACAACAGATTCATTCTTCTATTTTTTTTTGAGCTATGGGGAACTAATGTTTTCTATTTTCCGTCATCTCGGTAAAGCAACTGGCGAGAATTAAGTATTGACCGTTGGGTGGTTGGAAGTGTCTAATTATAGATGTGGAGAGATTATGCAGTGAAGGAAGTAAGAAAACCAATTCACTCACCGATGAAGTTGATTTTAAAGTTCTTGATTATTTTTACACACAACGAATCACGACAAACACACTTAATTCAATATTATTTGAAGAGCAACAACAAAACGAACGATCAAGCGAGACATCAACGAACGAACACGTTTTTTCACATAACTCTCTTCTATTTCTTGATTGTCACTTGTTTTCAAACTCGGTGTTGTTGAATACGGAAATCAATTAAAGTGAAATGGTTGGATAAGGTAGGAACTGGATGAAAAACAAGAAGGTAACGACCTAACATATTATCTCTTTGAAATCCAACAGGTGGCAACAACTAAAATTAAAGGTAAAACATGGAACCTGTTTCATCTAAGTAAAACCACCCTAGACAATTGATGGATGGGTTGGGAAGGAATGGTTGTTTATTGTAAAACGATTTATCTATGTCAAGGGTGAAGATGTTTGTGTCTCTATGTATAATGGTACTTAAAATAAACCGTGGACTTTGTGTGATGTTGCAAGAGCCTTGTTTTAGAAGCTTTCCAATGGTTTAAAGTTACATGCACCCTAGATGGGAGATGCGTATGTGAGGGTTAGCCTGTTGGTGGAAGGGTGGAAAAGAAATTTATTTTTAGTTAATAGTTTGCTTTTTTAATTAACGAGGGAGTATAATGACTCGCAGATAATGGACTGAGTTTTCTCAAGGTGTCACTTTACCACTCATTATCACGTTTTTACGTAAGGCACATTTTTTCTTTTTCTACCCCTGGAAAAGAAAACTGCACCACTTTTAGAGGGGTTGACATCAATTCTGCATTTCATAAACCACCTTTGGAGTTTGTTAATGTTTTTTTTTTTAGTATATGATTTATAGTCCTAAGAGAAAAACCAGCGGGTCGAAATTAATTCTAGTGTAATATAGTGCTTCACAAAAATTATTAAAAAATATTTGCATTTAAGTTAGACTGTGAAAATTGCATGATTGCTTTTTTTCTAACAGTTTATGAACTCCAGATTTTAGATACCTTCCTAACCTTCCTCTTCCTCATCTCCTTACTCTCCCCACTACCTTTAGCTTCACAACATACCCCAATCGGGGATGCCATAGTTTCACTGGCTCCAGGCGGTTGGGAGCAGTTGAGACTCTGGTACTGCACACGTAAAAAAAAAAGTTACATCTCGTCATTTTTCACGGGTAACAACAAGTTATGTCGTATATTTTATTAGGCACTATGACGACAGCTGCGAGTCAATTTTCCAAGGTCCATTCAAATTGCATGAGACAAGATTTGATTGACTCTGAGAGCAAGAATGTATATGGAGAGAAAGCTAAACATTTTTACCCAACCTATACAAATTTACGAAAAATCATTTTCTCCGAGTTTTTACGTCCTAAACCGTGAGAGAGAAAGAGATAAGACAAGTTCTCACATAATGTAGCACCGCTTTTATGTGTGTAAGCATGTTCTCCGTCTTCCGCATATCCGGCGAGTCCGCCCACTACGTTTTGTTATTTATTTATTTAATTATACACGCCCTCATGGGCTTTTACATAACAGTGTAATATATAACATAAAATAATAGTGACATAAAAATAACATAGAGTAAATTATAAGCACCCAAAAACATAAGTAAGTTAATAGAAATATTATAATGCAATAAATTAACAGTAATATTTTTTTGAGAGGTATGTGTTTTGTAAATGGACATATACAGTCTGTAATACACAAAAAAAAAAATGTTACTATGGCCTTTTTGTAACTAGATTCAGTGCAGTTGAATATATCTACTATTTCAGCGACATAATTACTTTCTGTATGCAATCTAGGTACAAGCGAGTATCTAAATGATATAAACTATCTAATACGACATAACTCAACGGTTTTTGAGGTTATATCCTACATTTTCGTTTATAACAATGCTGTGGTTAAAAAATGGTTATGCATGTAAACGCTCCATTATGTTGACATGTGCTATGAAGTCCTAGCCACGCCCCAGTCAGGCAAAAATCATCAATACTGACTACACTAGCGTTCACTCATGGTATATTATTGCTCTGGGGATTAACTATTTACTCAGCAGATAATGATAGTGGCACTCGATTCAACGAAACATGCACAAGTCGATAAGTAATAATTTACTGTGATATTTATGTAATTGTTCAGCTGAAAATTGTTTGTGTTTTGACCGCTCGATACCGGTTAAATATTTCTACGAAGAGATGAATACGTAGAGCCAAGGTTTTATTCGGCAAGTTAATGGCCCTCTGCACTATAGACCAATTTTTTAAAAACGTTTTTGCGAAATCTAACATTCGATCGATTTTTTTTATATTTTACAGCGAACACCGCACAAGAGTCCCAACTGCTCCCAACCGTCTAGAGCCAGTGAGACTGTGGCAGCGGGGAGGAAAAAGGAGATGGGCAAAAGAAAGGTTAGAAAATACCTGGCTATTCAGATCTGGTCAACAAACACGGCGAGAGCTTTTTCTAGCAATGTTTCGATTATGAATGGTGGTCTTTTACCAGGACGATAGAATATCTACCACTCTGGAGGGATCTTTATTTTAGATTCAAGCTATAATTTGCCAAACATCTGGCTATTCAGGCCCTTGAGGTGATTTTCCCACGATATGATAATGGTAATGGGGAACGCCCTAAGCCGACCTACTGCCAATAGATTGTCTTTCGCATACTCATGTTTTGCAACATTACAGGACATAACTCAACGGTTTTAAGGTTATATCACACATTTTCGTTTACAACAATTCTGTGAAAAAGTGGTTATACAAATAAATGCTACATTATGTCGACAAGCGCTGTGAATGGATGTATCAATACCCTAGCGCTACTCCTAGTCACGCCCGAGTCAGGCCAAAAATCATCAATACTGACTACACTAGCGCTTCCTCCTGGTAAATTATCGCTCTGAGACTGCAAAATTACCCTGTATAATGTATACAGTGCAATGCTTTGCATCTGTTGTCACGATGGACACTACAAAGCTGTTCAAATAGGCCTATTAACATAAAAAGTAATCACAACAGTGTTATACTTACTTCTTCGTGCAATAAGAAATCAAAAATGGCGTAGCACAATTCGCTCAAGGAATTTCTTCCACGATCGGCATCTCCCTCGGCATTGTCCACGTTACTTGTTTCAGAATTCAGGGAAGGTTTCGGGTGAGGATTTTGATTCAATTCTGGAGGACTTGGGTTTGCATTGCTTTCGAAATTTGGTTCGGCATTCGCTCCAGGGTTTGGTACAGGATTTGATTCAGGGCTTGTTGGAGGATCGGGATGACTTGAATCTTCGTGACCGTCTGGCTCTTCAACGGGGAGGAGGTTGGGTTGGATTGGAGGCGGGGAGGAGGCGTTTGGATGAGGTGGGATCTGTAAAAGGGAGGGTAAAATTATATCAAATGAATACCTAGCATTTTTTGCGTGTTTTCTTCAACAGTTAATTTATATTTTGGCTTTTTTTACATTTACTCTACACTGGAGGCCTCGAAGGAAATAACTCTCCTCAGGGTCTATATCATCTTTAAAGATGCTGGGTGGAGGGTTTATCAACCTAACCTAACATTTTTGGCGTGTTTTCTTAAACAGTTAATTCATGTTTTAGCTATTTTTTACATTAACTCTACACAGGAGGCCTTGAAGGAAATAATTTCCCTCAGGTTTCATGTCATCTTTGAGGATGCTGTGTGGAGGGTCTATTTATTAGAATAAAGGAAGAGGCCCGTGTTGAAGGAGGGAAGAAACACAGAGGCGGGCAAATCGGCCCACAACCGAGCTGTTGTAAAAACGACCTGTTCTCATGTATTAAATTAAACGTGTCCAAATGTCAGACGCGCGTTTGGCGAGTTTCCCGACTGTGCACCGGTGCCGAAGGGATCAATGACGCAAGTTCCTCGGAGCATCTTCCAATGTAATACCGGTAGAACAAGGATAGCATTCCAGATTGGAATCCGTTTGTTAAGACAGGAGAATCTATCTGACGGATCGGCCGTTTCTGCACAGTCAAGGGTTTTTTCAGGTATTTAGGGGCTCCAGACCAGAGGTGACTGTCAAATTCGACGGTGAGGCGCACTTGCGATTTGTACAAGGTCAGCAGTTGTGTAATATTGAAGTATCTGCGGGCCCTGTACAGTACGCCCAACTTCTGAGAGGCTAACTTTACTCTGGCTTCGATGGAGCTCCCGGTGCCTTAACTGGTCACTTAAGGTTACACTGAACAAATCAATGGAAGGCTTGTTGGGAAGGTTACTTCTGTTGAAGGAGACTTATGATAGATTCATACCAACGTCCGGATCCGCTCAGTGACGATATTGTTCCGGAAGAGAGCTTATTGATATGGCATGAATATCAATCAAGGAGTATGTGCCAAGACAAAATTTTGTGGCAGTATATCCTTCTGCCCACCCTTGTGATATTTAACTACTCAGTTATTTAAATAATTATTTTGAAGTCTAAAAATACTTACATCGCAGATTTTTTTTTAATAAAAACCATTTTTTTTATCACTAAATAATATTTTTAATAATTAATAATTAATAAAAATATTATTTAGTGATAAAAAAATGGTTTTTAATAATAAAAAAATCTGCAATGTAAGTGTTTTTACACTTCAAAATAATAATTTAACTAACTAAGTAGTTAAATATCACAAAAGGTAGTGAGAAGGATATACTGCCAAAATATAACTTTGTCTGGCAAAAAAATGGTTTTTATCGATATTCATACCATATCAATAAGCTCTCATGCGGAACAATATCGTCACTGAGCGAATCCACACGTTGGAGTGAATCAAGCTTAAATTGTCATTTGATCCCTTTTAGTCCTAATCAGACTTGATTGGGTCTTTGAAACATTAAATTCGACGAGATTATTCTTACCCCAAGAGGATATTCTCTCGAGGTAATAAATCGTCCATTCTCTGATTCAAAGCCCTCCAAGCCGTTGTATTCTCTGCGCTTTTTACCGCAGTTTGATGATAAAAAGTATAGCGAAGTTTTCTTTTATGATTTATGTATTAATTGTTGGGAACGCAATGGAATGACACCTATCAGTACAATAAAAACAGTACACAAACACCTATCAGTACAAAAAATTGGCGAAGTAAATAAAAACTAATGTTCACATGCTTACAGATGTCGCTAGCAAAAAAAAAAACACATTACAAAAGGCAAATAAACCAAATTTGAAGAAAAGTGCAAAAATAAGATCTTGTTTGAACAGACATCATTACTTTGAACGTGGAATTGAAAAAATTCCAAAACGTTTGAAGCCAATTGTATAAAAATACAGGTTAATTGAAATGTACCATTGATTAATTTATTTATTTGAAAAAAAAACGCATTCATGGATTCCGAGAAATTCTTGAAATGACGTGCGAAATTCGCTGAAATATTAATAATTAGCAGGTGACAATTTGAATATAATTTAGAGCGTGATTTGACGCGAAATTTTACCGAGAAGTTTCCTTTGAAGAATATTGGAATAATAAAATCTCTAGAAGGCTTTAGATGTGACAGAAGAGAACAGACGTTTTTCGGATGAATGGCACATACGTCATCATCGCTTGCAAATTTATTCTAATTGAAAACATCTGTACTTACTTTGTTCATGAACACACGGGTACAATGAAACCTGGCAAATACGGTACAGAACTGTTAATGAGTCATTATTACTGGAACTCTCATTTCTTTTACAAGACAGAATTTTCTTATTTTCACAAATTGGTATACTTATAGACTTATGGACCATAGACGTTGAAAAGCAATAAAATGTGGAGCAATAATGAAGAGGTAACGAATTAATAATAATGAAGTTTTATATATAAGTCATTAGTTATAAGTTATACTCAGCAGTTAGTCACTATAAAATATTAGTTGTAAGCCATTAGTAATAAATCTTAACTGTAATCTATTAGCTTATAATCTTAAGTGGTAAGATATAGGTTGGATAAATTAATTTGTAAAGCGACCTTGGGGTGATTTTTCCACGAAAACGGCGCTATAAAAGTTATCCATTTATAATTATTATTATTTTCCTGGTTTTGCTTTGTGAATACAAAATATATAAGCATAATTATTGTTGAAACTGTTGCTGGTTTTTTGTTTTTTGAATCTTGTTTTTTTTGTTTGTATCTCTTTATCTTTTAGGGTTTGTTTTTTGTTTTGTCGTTTGTGCTTTGTTTAGTTGTTTGTATTTTTTTTCGTCAATTATGGCTAACTGAGATAAAAAGGCCTGAAGAGGATGAAAAACGAGTAATAAATCATCAATTAATTACCAAACGAGAGTAGAAAGGGTGATAAAAAAAAAGCAATCTACGCAATCAAACATTATGCAATCGTCGATTAATGCTGAATGAGGCCAAACAACCCAAAATATAGGATAAAAAGGTTTTTGAACGTCGATCATATAGAAGACCAAAATGGTGAAATAGAGCAAATAATGCAACAAAAGGAGCTAACATAATCGATTATTTCTAACTGAGGCCAGAAAAGACGATCAACAAGTCTAACGCCGTCGATTTTTGCCAAATGAGGCCAGAAAAAACGAAACTAGTATAGACGATTATCACCAACTGGGGCAGTAAAGGCCAAAGTAGGATATGTTTACAATCAAAAGACATTGATTAATCATTTATTGGCAAGTGAGGCTAATAAAAGTGAAAATAGGCAATGATTGCGATCAAAAAGTCTAGCGTCGTCGATTTTAGCCAATAAAGCCAGAAAAGGGGAAACAGAGCAAAAAATGCGAAAAAGGAGCCAATATCATCGGTTATTGCCAACTCAGGCCGAACAAGGGGACAGGAAGATATCTTTATCAGTCATTCATCAATTATTACCAAATGATACCAAAATGCTCAAAAAGGCAAAGATTAAATTTTTCTTTGAATGTTCTCTCTTTTGTTTATTCTGTCCAATTTTTGTCATCGCTTCATTTCTTATGTGTTTTATATGTCTTTTTTGTAATTGGACTTTAGTCCGTTAATTTATAAATAAATAAAAAGTCAAGAAACGTCAATTATGGACGAATGAGGCCAGAAAAGGCGAACCAGAGCAAAAAATGTAACAAGAAGAACTAATATTATAGATTATTGCTAACTGAGGCCAGAAAAGGAGAAAAGAGGATATGAATTGCGATAAAAAAGCAATTAATCATCAATTAATGCCAACTGAGAGCAGAAAAGGTGATGAAAAGGTTATCTAAAACATAAAAGGTTCTCTAATTATCGATTAGTACCGGGTGAGGCCAGAAAAGACCAAACAACGCAAAATAAAGGATTAAAAAGTCTTTGACGTCGATCATTACCAGATGCGGTAAGAAACGGCAAATCATGCTAGAAAATGATTCAATATAATCGATTGTTGCAAACTGATGCCAGAAAATGCAGAAGAGGATATAAATGAGATTAAAAGGCATTTATTTTTAATTTTTGCCAAAATTACACAAAAACGGTAAAAATTGGCAAAATCGCAAATGAAAAGTCTTTCACCGTGGATCTTGGCCAAATTAAACCAGAAAAGGCGAGACAAACCAAACTTTACAGCAAAATAATCCAATATAATCGATTATTTTCAACTCCCACCAGAAAAGGCGAAAAAAGGATATTTATGCGATGAAAAGGCATAAAATAACCAACGAGGCAAAAGAAGACGAAAAGAGGCAAGGATTGCTATACAAAAGTTAGCCTCGTCGATTTTTTGCCAAATAAGGCCAGGTAAGGCGAAAATAGGATACAATTGGGACAAGAAAGCATTAATTCATCAATTAATGCCAAATGATGCCCAAAAAGCGGTAAGAGGAGAATAATTCTATCAAAAAGCCTTAAATTGACGATTTTGGCCAAAAGAGGCCAGAAATGGCAAAATAATTTATCAAAAAGTTCCAATATCATCAAATATTGCCAACGGAGGCCAAAAAGGCGGGAAGAGAAAAATAATTCTATGAATCAGTCTTAAGCCCAAATGAGACAGAAATGGCGAAACATAGTAAATAATGCAAAGGATCGAATATTGCTAACGGAGGCCAAAAAGGTGGAAAGAGGAAAATAATTCTACCAAAAGTCTTACACGGTCGATTATGGCCAAATGAGGCCAGAAATGGCGAAAGCAGATAATGCAACAGAAGAATCCAATATCATCAAATATAGCCAATGGAGGCCAAAAAGGGGGTGAGAGGAAAATAATTCTAACAAAAAGTCTTACATCGTCGATTTTGGCCAAATGAGGCCAGAAATGGCAAAACAGACAAAATAAAATTTTTGAACACCGTGTATTTTTTGTTTAGTGCACCAGAATATTAATTTCATTGTTAAATATATATTTTTATTATTTTTACTTGTGATTAAACATAACAACCTCATTTTATTGTATAATGGACGCTATGTTGTCAACCTGTAAATAACAACCACAATTATTGTTATTTTCATTCACCATTTAAACGTGTGTATTTAAAAAAAAAATTATTTCAATAATCACAAATATATAAAATAACCAACTAACTAACCATCACGCCGTTTCTCCGCAGGGGTAGGCAGAAAGGACGGACTGCCATATAACTCTGTTTTGGCACATACTCCTTGCTTCATTTACATTCATACATCGTCTCATACATACTCTTCTGTTATTCTGATTCTTCACATGACCCGATTCAAGTATTTGATTTACTTGATCGTGCCATGTCTTTCTCGGGCGTCCTCGACTTATTCTTCCATTCACTTTCGCATCATATATTCTTTTCACACTTCTTTCTTCGTTCATTCGCTCTACATGCCCAAACCATCTAAGCGTCCCTTTCTTGATCCTATTCATTACGCTCACATCAGCCTTGCATTCTTATATAAAATAAACTTAATCCAAAGGTCGCGGGTTCAAACCCGGCGTGCGCCAATTACTTTTATTTAATTAATATGTGTCATAACACATTTAATTCATGTAAAAATAATAAAAAGTATATTTGCGGCACGTTCCAGAGTGGTAGATACTCTAAGTATCGCCCTGGTGAAAGACCACCATTCAGAATCGAAACGTTGCTTGAAATGGCTTTAGCCGTGTTTGGTGACCAGATCTGAATAGCCAGGTACTTCCCAACCTTCCCCTTCCCAATCCCCTTCCCCTCCCCACTACCTTCAGCCTCAAAACATATCCTATTTGGTAATGCCATAGACTCACTGGCTCTAGACGGTTGGGAGCAGTTGAGACTCTTGTGCGGTATTCACGTAAAAAAAAAAAAAAAACTTACAATTTATAAAATAAACAAAACAAAAATCAAACATAAAAAAAGACAAAAACACCAAAAACAATACGAACAAAAAATCAAATACAATGTTTACCTAAGAAATAATTAAACAATTAAATTAATATTTTTGTGCAATAAAAAAAGGTACACGGTGACAACCCTCCACCATGAACTTCATAAGGCTTCGATGGCCGTATTTGCAGTCAACTATCGTAACCGCCACGCCATACAGCCAGTGTCTCACCGATTATGCGTTATTGTTAAAAAAATGATCTTGAATTATCTCAAATAAAGGGTTTGAATAAATTTTCTAATATTTTCAAAAGGCAAAGAAAAACTGCAAAAACTTGACTCTTTGTCATTTTAATATGAATTTAAAACTGTCATTAAAATTAGCATTTTCTTTGGAAACGAATTGTATGCAGTTTGCAAGCGTTTGTCAGCCTTGCAGTTACCAGAAATGGATGCACTCGTTGTTTTAAAATGCATTCAAACAGATATTGAATCAATACAACAGTGTTATTACCGAAAATGCTTCAAAAGCAAACTATGACAAAGTGAACACGAATTTTCAAGAAATTACTAGATAGAAATCATTAGTTTTTTATGTAAATCTAGAAAAGTTTTTCTACAAACTAGATGACTTTGAGCATTTTCAAAAAACACACTACGCAGTAATTCCTCAGTTATTCAATTTTTCGATTGAAAATAAATAAGGGTACCGCAAGGATCAGTTTTGAGACCGACATTATTTAAACGTCGTATACCAAGAGAGAGAAAGAGACAAGAAAAGTCTTCACATAATATTTCAGCACTTTTAAGTATGTAAGAATGTTTTACGTCCGCGTTAACATAACATCATCGAGTCGCATAAATTACGTCAACGGATTTTGAGATTATTTCCTATAATTGTTTTGATTAAAAAACTTGCAGTGGTTGTAAAAATAAATCAAACATGATGGTGATACGTGCTATGCGTGAATATTCAAATAAGACCAAACAAATATAGTAAAGCACCGGTTTTCAGAGGTATTTCGACAGTTTTAAATATTTTTAACCAAACTTTAGAATGTTCACATATTTAATGATATAAAGACATAAAATCAACAAAAAGCTCATTATTTAGGCAAACCTTCTGTTATTAGTGTTTTTGTGATATTTTGACTTTATAAATCATTTTAATGGTGTATTGATATTATTTTGGTTAATGTGTGGATTTATATTTATTGAAAATTTCCGAATTCTATGCGGGCGGTAATTAATTGGCTATCCAACATCTTTTAATGTATCTTCGTCTCTTTCTATCGAGTCAGTATAAAGTCAACAATACTGACTACGCTGTTTCATAAAGGTACCTTTCCATGTAAATTCTTACTCCAAGGGTGAAGCTAACAATGTTAGGCACGTGATAGGTATGAAGTTAGTGATGTTAGGCACGTGTTAGGGGTGAAGCTATCGATGTTAGTCATGAGTTAGGTGTGAAGTTGGTGATGTTAGGCTCGTGTTAGGGGTGAAGCTATCGATGTTGGTCATGTGTTAGGTGTAAAGTTGGTTATGTTAGGCACGTGTTAGGGGTGAAGCTATCGATGTTGGTCATGTGTTAGGTGTGAAGTTGGTGATGTTAGGCTCGTGTTAGGGGTGAAGCTATCGATGTTGGTCATGAGTTAGGTGTGAAGTTGGTGATGTTAGGCTCGTGTTAGGGGTGAAGCTATCGATGTTGGTCATGAGTTAGGTGTGAAGTTGGTGATGTTAGTCTCGTGTTAGGTGTGAAGTCAGTGGTGATGGTAGTGAAGTAAGTATATATTACCAGGTGCCTGTGTTCGACTGGAAGCTTGGTGTCTCCGACGGTGCTGTCGCCGATGCCGCTGTTGGAGGCAGAGCTTAGCGACACCATGTCGAGTGTGGAGTTACTATTATTCTTCTCATCTGCAAACAACAAAGTACAAAAATACTATTATAAACTGTTAACATAAATGAGTTAATTAATTAATTGACATTCACTCTTCTAATTATGGGTATAATTCTCCTCTGTCCAGAATGTTGAGACTTGTTAACTCAAGCCATGGTCTTAAGAGTTTTTGGTAGCAGTCTAAATGATTTTTGTCATTCTTTACGACTCTACCAAAACTTTGATTTGAATGCTCTTTCCTATGTGTATTTTGCCCTAATTTTGTCATTGCTTCATGTCAAACATTCCCGGGTTAGGAATAACCTGACCAAATTTGAAAAACTCCTACTGCCATCATAATAAGCGGAAGGCGTTGCTTGTGCAATGGTGAAGGACTTAGCCAGCAGAGGAATTGAACGCACGACGCCCGGGTGGGAATCCGACGCGTTTGTCCACTCAGCTACCGACCGGTCATTCAACTATTCCATTCAATTCAACTATAAATTTGACGGCCTCCATGTCGAGTGGTAAGACACTCGACTATGAATCCAGAGGTCGTGGATCAAAACCCGGCGTGCGCCAATAACTTTTATTTCATAAATATGTGTTATAATTTAATTCATACAACATAATAAAAAAACAGAGTAAATTTGCCGCACGTTCCCTAGTGGTAGATAGATATTCCAAGTATCGCCCTGGTAAAAGACCACCATTCAGAATCGAAACGTTACTTGAAATGGCTTTAGCCGTGTTTGGTGACCAGATCTGAATAACCAGATACTTCCCAACCTTCTTCTTCTCCATCTCCTTCCCCTCCTCACTACATTTAGCCTCACAACATACCCCGATTGGGGATGCCATAGTCTCACTGGCTCTAGACGGTTGGGAGCAGTTGGGACTCTTGTGCGGTATTCACTTTAAAAAAATAGATTACTGAGGTTTATTTTTTAAGATTTAGGCTGGGAGGGGAAGAAAAAGGTCTAAAAAAACCTGCTTATCCAGATCTGGTCACTAAAGATAGCTTATACCATTGCAAGCAACGTTTCATTTCCGAATGGTGGTCTTTCACCAGGGCAATGCTAGTGATATTATATACCACTCTATTCACCTAACGCGACCAACGCCGGGTGTCGATACAATAACCAAAAAGCACATTTACCTGATTTAATACAAAAAACCAACTTTAAGTTTGGAGATCGCGCTTTCAGAGTTTCGGGGCCGAAGGCTTGAAATTAACTCCCTCCGGAAGTAAGATGTATAACGAGTCCAACAGAATGTCGGTCCAAACTGAAAACTTACCTTTTCAGACTCTCATATCCTTAAATTCATTAAAAGAATCTCAACATAATCTGTCTCTCGACGAATCACCATTAGATATGCAAATTTTAACCAAATCCTGTACTGTACGACAAATTCAGAAAGTTCATTTTTTAATTTCGCTCCCATGCCCTAAATCAAAAAAAAACATAAACTAACTAACCATCACGCCGTTTCCCCGCAGGGGTAGGCAGAGAGGACGGACCGCCATATGACTCTGCCTTGGCACACACTCCTTGCTTCATTTTCACACATACATCGTCTCATACATACTCTTCTGTTATTCTGACTCTTCACATGACCCGATTCAAGTATTTGATTTATTTGATCGTGCCATGTCTTTCTCGGGCGTCCTCGACTTCTTCTTCCACTCACTCACAGTAAAAATCACAATTATAATTTTAAGTTAATAAGTGTGTCTATCTGATAGGACCTGCCAGGTAAGTATGTTCTTGTATATTTTCTTATTTAAACTAGGAATCAATATGTAATAATAGAAAATAAGATCTGTACAGCGCCCTTGAGGTGATTTTTTCACAAAAACGGCACTATACAAATCATCCAAATATTATTATTATTATTATTAAATTAAACATAACCTTAAGCGTCTGGCAACAGTTAACTTAACTCAAAATCCCCACAACCTTGTCTTATCGCTTTGTCTATTATTGCTCCGAGATTAGTGAAAATTCTTCTCTAAAACATAACACGTTGATGGTCGTTACTACAGCGTTAAGAAAACCTCCAAGCATTATGTAAAATGCATTATCTAACTTAACGTTTTTTCAATGACCCTCCGTAGTGAAAATTCCAGCGTGAAATGTTACGAATCCAATTATATTCAATCGAAGATCTAAGTTATAAACTGCCATAAATGAAAATGCAATTCTGCTACCCTAACATAAATACATTTTTTCTATCGATTTCCATGATTTGATTTCAAATTTATATTTCTTAAATACTTTATAATGAAAATCATAATTCAGTCGGCTCTCCGAGGTAGCCAGGATATGCTGTGTAAACTAATGGAGGTGATTAGAATTGGAAGAACGAGATTAGAAAATTTAGAGGTGCGGGTTCAAATCCCGGCGTGCGCAAATAATTTTTATCAAATCAATATGTATTATTTCCCATTTAATTAACACAAAATAATATATAGTATACAAATATCGCCCTGCTGAAAGCCCGCCATTCACAATCGAAACGTTGCTTGAAATGGCTTTAGCCGTGTTTGGTGACCAGATCTGAATAGCCAGGTACTTATGAACCTTCCCCTCTTCCATTTCTTTTCCCTCCCCACTACTTTCAGCCTCACAACATACCCCAATCGGGGATGCCATAGTCCCACTGGCTCCAGACGGTTGGGACTCTTTTGCGGTATTCACGTAATTTTTTTATTTTTTTAAATATACGCATTTTTTTATTTATGCTATTTTGTGCACTATACCCATAAGCATTACAGTCGTTTTTTGTACGTTGGATGCTGTTCTCAAATCCGTATACAGCATTCGAAGACCTCGGCTGACGGGACTGGATGCGCACGCGCAAAAGTGGAGTATTTTGGAGGTTCGTGGATGCGGAATGAACGATAGCATCCACTGCGCTTTTCGCTGGTATTTGTGGCATACATATATATGCGAGCACTGGATGTATATGTGTTTCGACCGGCTCCAGACGGTTGGGAGGAGTTGGGACTCTTGTGCGGAATTCACATTAAAACGAAATACATGGATATACAGATCTAGTCAATAAACATAACTAACTAACTAACTAACTGACCATCATGCCGTTTCCCCGCAGGGGTAGGCAGAGAGGACAGACCGCCATACAACTCTGTCTTGGCACACACTTCTTGCTTCATTTACATTCATACATCGTCTCATACATACTCTTCTGTTATTCTGACTCTTCACATGACCCGATTCAAGTATTTGATTTACTTGATCGTGCCATGTCTTTCTCAGGCGTCCTCGACTTATTCTTCCATTCACTTTCGCATCATATATTCTTTTCACACTTCTTTCTTCGTTCATTCGCTCTACATGCCCAAACCATCTAAGCGTCCCTTTCTTGATCCTATTCATTACGCTCACGTCAGCCTTGCATTCTCTCCAGATATCCACATTTTTAAACGGTCGTACATGGTTTTAACGCACATCCGTCTCAAAGATCTCATTTCCACAGCATTCAGTCTACTTTCATCCTTCCTCTGCCAGTTCCATGCCTCACTGCCATACATCAGGGTTGGTATAAGCACTCCATTGTGGACTGCTAGATTCGCTTCTTTGGACAATTTCTTATTTTCCCCAACAGCGTTCAGTCCTCCATTAATGGAGTTTTCTGCATTCACCCTTCTTTCAATATCCTTATCAGCCTTTCCGTCTCTTGTAAACATACTTCCTTAATACACAAACTCATCCACTTGCTCCAAGTATTCATCATTCACAACTATATTGCACGCTGTTCTCGTACTCTCTCTTTCAAACACTATCACTTTGGACTTACTTACATTCATCATCAACTCATTTTGCATACATACTTGGTTCATCCTAGACACGAGAAACTGTAGATCTTCCATATTGTCAGCAATCAGCACCGCATCGTCCGCATACAATAGGCAACATACTTTCAGATTGTTCATTTTCGCGCCCAAATCCACACCTTTCAATTCTTGCATACAATTATCCATGTACAAATTGAACAACCAACGTAGCAAAATATATGTCAAGCTGTCCCCACTAGAGTGATATTTAAAGCCCAAAGAAAACCTTAAAAACTTAGTTCCTTAGTTTATTCAGATCTTCTTGATAAAACCTTTGGGTTCAGAGCCAAGGCACTTACCGCCCTGTCCGTAGTTCATTCCTTATAAATAACCGAAGATGGGGTGTAATTAAACCAAGGCTTTACGCAGTAGGCAGCATAAAACAGATTTAAAAAAACCTTGCATAAACCTTGAACTTTAAGCCTTGACATAACAAACAATAATACATTTTTATTTACACTTTAATGCTCTCCTGATCACCTTGCTCGACGAAAAATTAGTAATGCACTCTTTACGTTTCAAATCAATCGTAACCGCTGCTATGGATGACAAACTAATAAAAGAGACAGGGTTGTGTGGCGGTTAATTCCTCTCTGCCTACCCCTACGGGGAAACGGTGTGATGATTAGGTAGTTAGTTAATTAGTCTATGGCACATTTCTAGACTTGGAGTAACGATATAAAGAGGTACAGCTAAATATTCTAACCCAACCTATACAAACTTGCGATAAACCACTTTCTCCGGGGTTTTACGTCGTACACCGTGAGAGAGAAAAGAGACAAGACAAGTTGTCACGTAATATGCACCACCATTCGGAACGTAAGCATGTTCTTCCTCTCCCGCGTCTCCGGCGACTCCGCCCACTACGTTTTGATATGCGACATAACTGGACAAAACTCAACGTTTTTTAGGTTTTTATGCCTTATTTTTGTTTATAACAATACTGTGAAAAAGTGGCTACACAAATAAACAGAAATATTATGTCGACATGTGCTTATGAATGGATGTATAAATACCCTAGCCCTAGCTCTAGCCACGCCAGGTCTAGCCGAGTCAGGCAAAAATCATCAATACTGACTACAGAAGCGCCCCGTCCTGTATATTATTGCTCTGAGGTCGTAGATCTATGCATGGCAAAATAAATTATTATGCAATTTCTTTTACTGCTAGCATATTGAATATTGAAAAAATGACAATGATTCAATAATCAATATTTAAATAAATCAACTACAAATTGTGAGCAATTTTCCCGACGCCGCCAGCAGCGAAGATTTTGTGATTCGACAGCCTGTGATGTCAAGCAGCCATTATTGCTCCACATTTTTATTACTGTTCAACGATTCTTTTCTTGTGTAACGACAAATAACAAAATAGGTTTCAAATTCTCCAAAATAGAGCAATGAGAATTATACTTAAATAGATAGGCGAAATAGATACTCAAAAGTAACTAAAATGTCAGAGGAACTAAATTGGCTAACAGTTAAACAGATGCTAACATTAAACACATTGATGTTTATACATAAAATGAAGAACAACTTGTTATCAAAATATTTTACTGACAAAATTATCTACAATGTTGATATTCACAAATATAATACAAGGGCATGCAGAGAAATTAGACTACCAGAAAAAAAATAAAGCCAACACACAAAATAGCTTACTATACGAGTATAAAGGGATGAAATCTTACAATGCTCTGCCGGAAGCCATCAAAATTATGCCTATCAATATAGCATGTAAAAATTATTTAAAATGTATATAAATCAAAATAATAAGTAGTATATAAGTTGGAATACTATAAAGTTAAAAAAGAAAATAAAATAATTAGCTACTTGTAAACTTGAATGTACAAAGTAACTAATATAAAATAAATAAAACTAAAACTAAAAAATGATTTTAAAACAAATGTTAATATGTTTTGGAGAAACTTTAACTTTTTAAATAAATGAATAATAACTCTATGAAGGTGAGGCCGTGTTTTTGCGACAAGAATCCGGGTCCTAATATTAAGGTGTCAAATAAAAACATAGAAACCGATAGAAAACGAATTTCTATTAATGCAGCACAGCAACACCGTCGGTCGCAAGAATTTGATCGCTAGTGCGGAGGGCCGTCAAGGTGTAGTAACAATGCGAAAAAACATCAAACAACCGTAACAGTCAACGATATAATTGTTACATCATTAAAACAGCTACAAAAACTTCGCACTATTTGTTGCAAGGACATGGGTACAAGTATTAACACGATGAACAGTTTGCGGGTTCGTCGGTGATAACGTGACTGCACCGAATCCAAGGTGCTCTCGAAGAAAAAAAAACACATCGCTCGACAGGCTTTAGTTGCAGCAGCCTTGGGCGAGTGTCTGAAAGGTCTTTTTTTCAATGCTGTCAAACCAATCCGCCACAGCGTGGCATTTTCGCCACTTTTCTTGGCAGAATAGTGCTGCTTCCATGACAACAATATTGTTAGACAAGTCATCGTCACCGTCGCTCGTGATAATATTCCACGATTCGTGCTACACACCGCGTTACACGGTCATACCGCGAAATTTTAAGGGGTTATTGTACAATCTAAGAAAAACAAATTATATAGCAGTGGCGCTCGATGATTTCTTCTAGAAGGGATGCTGGACCGCCAGTATATACCTACCAGTGGCGAGCTCGTGACTTTTTAGTGTGCTAGAGTGGTAAGATTAAAAAAAACGTCATTATCGATGTTGTTGTAGCCGAAAACATTTTTTTTTTAAATTTTTAATATAATTTTTTTGTATGAAGATTTTTCAGAAATCCGTGCAGTGCACCACCAAAACTGAAAAATCCTGAAAATTTTCATTTAAAAAAAAAAATCTTGAAAAAAAATCATTTTTGGAAAAAATCTTTTTCACACTTACAATGTCCTATTTTTCAATCTTAGCACTCTAGCACACTAAAAACTCAAAATTAACAGCTAATCAACATTCATTAGAACATACATAATAATAAAAATTATAACTAACTAAACTAACTGATTAACCATCACGCCGTTTCCCCGCAGGGGTAGGCATAGAGGACGGACCGCCATACAACTCTGTCTTGGCACACACTCCTTGCTTCATTTACATTCATACATCGTCTCGTACACACTCTTCTGTTATTCTGACTCTTCACATGACCCGATTCAAGTATTTGATTTACTTGATCGTGCCATGTCTTTCTTGGGCGTCGTCGACTTCTTCTTCCATTCACTTTAGCATCATATATTATTTTCCCACTCCTTTCTTCGTTCATTCGCTCTACATGCCCAAACCATTTGAGCGTCCCTTTCTTGATCCTATTCATTACGCTCACACCAGCCTTGCATTCTTACAACAATTATAAATAATACCTATTACAAATTTTCCTCTGCTGATGACAAATATTATGAATAAAGTGTGACAATGTATATACAGTTATAATTTAGTGACTTAACTTTGCAGGGGGGAGTGGGAAGGTGGAAGGGAACATGGGGATGGAGTAAAGGAAAAGAACGGGAGAAGATGGGAGGTTAGTTTTAATAATCTAGTTTAAGGTGGAGTCGGGTCATGGCATTTTGTTTTTTTTAAATATATAGTTGATTTAAGGATGTCGATGTGGTGAGAGTTGATGTTGAATGAATTTGTGGACCTGTAAATGAAGGAGTTTTGTTTAGAGTTTGTGTTACAATGAGGGAGGTGAAAAAAGTATGTGGCTGTCTGCTGTTGCGATTAGAAACTTGGAATAATAGGAGTTGCAGGAGATGAGAGGTATCAACTAAGTTATTTACAATTTTTAATAATATAACTGAATCAGCTACATTTCTTCGGCAAGTTAATGTTTGTAAGTTGAAAAAATGTGCAGAGTATATACACTAGATTACTGACAAAAATAGTCTGTCAAATAATCTCTATAAATCCATTATGCTCCGCAACGTCAATCAGATCCAAAATTTCTTGAATTTGTCTTTTGTATTTTTACATTAACTCTACACAGAAGGCCTTAAGGGAAATAATTTCCCTCAAGGGGCTTATGTCATCTTTGAGGATGCTGTGTGGAGGGTATTTTTGAGGAAAGGAAGGAGTGAAACTGGGTCTTGAAGAGGCTCACGTTGAAGGAGGGAGGAAACATAGAGGCCGGCAAATCGTTCCACAGCTGAACGAGTCGTAAAAGCGACCTGAATCGAATGTCAACATTGTACAAATGTTGGTCGCGCGTTTGGCGAGCTTCTTGACTATCCACCGGTGCCGGAGGGATCAATGACGCAAGTTATTCGGAGCATCTTCCATTGAAATACCTGTAGAACAAGGACAGCATTCCCGCTTGACGTCTGTGCTTCAAAGATTGCTATCCGTTTGTTAAGACAGGAGAACCTATCAAACGGATCGCCCCTTTCTGCACAGAGTCAAGGGTTTTTTTTTGTATTTAGGGGCTCCAGACCAGAGGCGGCTGCCAAATTCAACAGTGGGGTGCATTTGCAATCTGTACGAGGTCAACATTTGTATACTATTGAAGTGTCTGCGGGTCCTGTACAGCACGTCCAACTGCTGAAGGCTAACTTTACTCTGGGTTCGATGGAGCCCCCGTGCCTCAGCTGGTCGCTCAAGGTTACTTATAAATGATATTCAATGGATATTGAATGTTTCAATAATTCGTATTATTATGTATGCTATTCTGTGCATTATACTCATAAGCATTAATGTTGCTTTTCGTACGTTGGATGCTGTTCTCAAATCCGTATACAGCATTCGAAGACCTTGGCAGGCGGGACTGAATGCGCATGCGCCAAAGTGAAGTATTTTTGGGCTTTGTGGATACGGAATGAATGATAGCATCCACTGCAATTTTTGCTAGTATCAGTGCTATATATAGATATGCGAACACTGTATGTATATTTATTTTTACTCGCTTCTTGCATTGTATCGTTGTGTGTGTTGTGTTACGGGACGGTGTCATTAATTTGTATTAGTGATGTTTAAGACTAGAAAATGATAAGTGTTAACTTTGAAGTGCCTACCTACAATGTATTTTAGCAGACGTTATTCTACATCTGCAACGGGTGGATTAAATCAGCTAATATTTTCTCTCGGCAAGTCATGTTACATTCCGCGAATTTTCACGTGCAACAGCAACTAATAACACAAATAAAATCCCATCATCTTTAAAAATCCAAGAATCACCTACAGCTTTGTCAACATATAAAATAAGTTTAAACACTTTGTTATGTTTCCCTGTTCAAATAATATGTTGACTTAAGAGCAAAATACCACACTTTGACCCGCTAAGTGACCCACATACATGAATACATCAAACATAATATATTTTTTTTACAATTCATCTAATTATTCACTTTACGATCTTGTTTAGTCTACTGGAAAATCCCCCAAATAGGCAGTCCGAATGAAGTAAAACCACTGAAGATAGAAACAGGTAGAAGTGTGTAGTGGGCTTGTCTGTGTGCTCGAAAAAAGCTCAAACTTTCTTGACTTTTGGAGAAATTGATCAAAAAATTTCAAACATAAATTTTTTTCTAAAACAGATAATCAATTTCCTTAGCCTGTCTGGGGCCTAGGAGTCCACAGTTCTTACGTGAATTGTTTTCTAATCGGTATAGATCGCATTTCTTGGCATTATCTTCTCGGTGGGTAAAACCTTTTGATATTGTATGTACGTACTTCCGTTTGTTTTAGATTACGTGGGAATGGCTTTAGATAAACTCGTTAAAAAACATTTTTACTGCTTTGAGATTATGATTGTATGTTCTGTCTAGTAACTCAAAGACTGATGACTGCGTGTATTAACTCGATAGACGCCGGGGTAACACATGTGAGATTTCCACGGCGTACAACCCGTGCGACAGTCGCAAATATGGCACATCTATAGATCAATTTAGGTATGCATTGAATATTTATTTACGCCCGTTAAAAGCTTTTACATACATGTTAACCTTAAAAAAAAAAAGAAACAATTTTTTTTTTTTTTACAATAACTCCACACAGGAGGCCTTAAGAAAAACAATTTCCCTCAGGGCCTATGTCATCTTTGGGGATGCTGTGTGGAGTGTTTTTTTAGGAAAGGAAGGAGTGAACTTGGGTCTTGAAGAGGCCCATGTTGAAGGAGGGAGGAAACACAGAGGCCGGCAAATCGTTCCATAGCCGAGCTGTTGAACATCAGAACGAGTCGTAAAAGCGACCCGTTCTCATGTATTGAATGTCAACCGTGTACAAATGTTGGGCGCGCGTTTGGCGAGTTTCCCGACTATGCACCGGTGCCGAAGGGATCATTGACGCAAGTTCCTCGGAGCATCTTCCATTGAAATACCTGTAGAACAAGGACAGCATTCCCACCTGACGTCTGTGCTCCAAAGTTTGCAATCCGTTTGTTAAGATAGGAGAATCTATCAAACGGGCCGCCCGTTTCTGCCCAGAGTCAAGGGTTTTTTTCAGGTATTTAGGGGCTCCAGACCAGAGGTGGCTGCCAAATTCAACAGTGGGGCGTACTTGCGATTTGTACAAGGTCAGCAGTTGTGTACTATTGAAGTATCTACGGGCCCTGTACAACACGCCCAACTTCTGGAGGCTAACTTTACTCTGGCTTCGATGGAGCCCCGGTGCCTTAACTGGTCACTTAAGGTTACACCAAGCACCTCAATGTAAGGCTTGTTGGGAAGATTACTTCCGTTGAAGGAGACTAAATTGTCATTTGGATCCCTTTTAGTCGTAATCAGACATGATTGGGTCTTTGAAACATTAAATTCGACGAGATTATTCTTACCCCAAGAGGAGATTCTCTCAAGGTACTCGTCCATTCTCTACTTCAAAGCCCTCCGAGCCGTTTTTGCTTAAATTAATTAATAACCTCAAATTAACTTTAAATTAATAACCTCATTAGTACAAAAAATTGTGTAAAATAAAACAAAAAGAATATTGAATAGCAGATACAAAAAGAACTAATAAGGTTCAAAAATATTGTAAAAGAAAAGAAAAAAATAATATCAAATTACAGGTCCAACTATTAGTTTAGCTCTGCCAGATGACAACAACTGTACTAAACTAGACTTATAGTTTGATATTGACGTGTTAAATATATCAGCGACATAGGAGTATGTATTTCCCAGCTGTTGCATTCGTCGCATAGGCGTGTTGAATTGCGAGGTTGAAGCAGAATTGCTACAATAGTACGGTAGGTACTGCCTTGTAACCGTCTTACTAGGAACACACACTCCTTGCTTCATTCACATTCATACATCGTCTCATACATACTCTTCTGTTATTCTGACTCTTCACACGACCCGATTCAAGTATTTTATTTACTTGATCGTGCCATGTCTTTCTCGGGCGCCCTCGACTTCTTCTTCCATTCACTTTCGCATCATATATTCTTTTCACACTACTTTTTTCGTTCATTCGCTACAGCGCCCTTGAGGTGATTTTTCACAAAAACGGCGCTATAAAAATTATACAAATATTATTACATGCCCGAACCATCTAAGCGTCCCTTTCTTGATCCTATTCATTACGCTCACATCAGCCTTGCATTCTTTCCGGATATTCACATTTTTAATACAGTCATACATGGTTTTACCGCATATATGTCTCAAGGATCTCATTTCCACAGCATTCAGTCTACTTTCATCCTTCCTCTGCCAGTTCCATGCCTCACTGCCATACATCAGGGTTGGTATAAGCACTCCATTGTGAACTGCTAGCTTCGCTTCTTTGGACAATTTCTTATTTGGGCCAACAGCGTTCAGTCCTCCATTAATGGAGTTTCCTGCATTCACCCTTCTTATATAAAGTACGTTTTCACCAAAACAAACATTACCAATTTGTGAATTAGTGTCTCTCCTTCTCATATTAAAAAAAAACTCATTCTTGAATATTGGGAAATATGATCGAGATGACATCCCACTTTCTGAGATAGAGAGGCTGTTTGAATCGAGGTTTAGCCATTGCACAAAGGTTACATGTGGCACCCGACGCTACGTGGCATGTGAGATGACCGCTCGTCACCTTTTACCGCATTGTCAGTTATAAAACACGTTGCTCGAGTCATCAAAGCCAGCTCACAAAGGTTACAAATGGTAATTTGTTGTTTACACCAATAAAGCTATTCAAAAGATAATGCTTCGGATCTTTTCAGATATAACCTGATAAGGCTGAAATGAATGGGTTATGTCGTGAAAGGTGGTTATTTAATTTAAAAGTATTTACCTCATGATTGAAATACACAAAACTTGTGTTTTTAGAGAAATACAGAAAACAATAATATTTACTTCAACCTAAAGCTAAAAGGAATCGGGTGAGAGGTGAAACGGGGAGAGGAATATGGAGAAGTGCTTTGTATTAAGATCTGGGTAACCAAACACGGCTAAAGCCATTTAAAGCAACCTTTCGATTCTAAATGGTGGTCTTTCGAGGCGATTTTGAGAGTGTTTACCAGTCTGGAATATTCCATAAACATACAATTGTAATTTATTTTTCTAATAAAACATGCAAATTAAATGCAATTAATTTGCGCACCCTGGATATCAAACCCGTGAGATCTAGATTCGAAACCAAGGAACTAAACCGCTCCTGTCCCGTCCATGGATGTCACTCTTGGAGGAACAATGTATGGAGAGAAAGCTAATTATTTTTACCCAACCTATACAAACATGCGATAAATCACTTTCTCCGGGTTTTTACGTCCTACACCATGAGAGAGAAAGAGACAACAAAATACAGACACCGCTTTTATGTACTGTAAGGACGATCTTGGTCTCCCGCGTCTCCGGGGACTCCGCCCACATCTTTCCATATGCGACTAAACTCGACACAACTAAACGGTTTTTTAGGTTACGTGCTATATATTTTTTGATAACAATACTGTAAAAAAGTGGTTATACGAATAAACAAAAACATTATGTCCACATGTGCTATGAACGGATTTATAAATACCTTATCCCTAGTCCTAGCCACGCCCAGGTCTGCCGAGTCCGGTAAAAATCATCAAAAACTGACTACACTGCCTTAGGTAGGTATAGGTCTCACCACGAGAGTTGGTGCCGGCCAATACACACACAGAGAAGCATAGCTTACGTACAGCGTGGCGAATTGTATGAATAGGACACGCATTTACAATATCAACATAAACACTCGCTGTCCCTTTTCCACTAGTGACAATAAGTAGACGTAAACAAGACAAAGGGCTCTTTCTTTATGACACATCGTTAATACATCGCCACTGGAGCGTATACCGATACCCAATAAACCCAACGCTATGCATGTATTGTTTGTTTCAATTCTCGTTGCGCCAGCTCACTCTATCTACTCTAAGATGTCACTACTTTGCTTTACCCGCAGAAAAGTACCTCGTCACCTTACCCGCAATAAAGAAAAAATGTGAATGTACATATAGAGCGACCCTTTTGTAAAAAAAATCTACTAATAATATTAGTTTAGCTCTACCAGATAACAACAACTGTACTAAATTAAACTTATAGTTTGATATTGACGTGTTAAATATATCAGCGACATCGGAGTATATGTTTCCCAGATGCAACATTCGTCGCATAGGCGTGTTGAATTGTGAGATTGAAGCAGAATTGCTACAATAGTACGGTAGGTACTGCCTTTTAATCGTCTTGCTAGGAAAATGAAATGAAATCAAGTTTAATAGTTTAGGGCTGTCAATCATTGAATTTATAATTTTGTATAAGCAAATTAAGTCGGTAATTATTCTCCGTTCAGACAATCTCAATAAATTAAGATGAGAAAAGAAGATAATCGTAATTGATTGATTCCCTTAATAAGCCAAATGAAGAAAAATGGAATAATAATTAGTTTAAAACTGAATAATCAATGTTCACCTCGTTCAAAAATCAATTATACCATCGCCGGAAAGGCAAAATGGCTAAAGCGCCATTTTATATACATTTACTTTATTTTTTGTTTTTTTGTATCTTTCAATTTATATTATCTGTCTCTGTTCCTTTGTCACAATTTAAATGTTATTCTATTGTTTTCTCATTGTTCTGTTATTTTATTTTATATTTTGTCTCTGTATGTATATATAACCGCACACTTTGTATTTTTTGATTAGTTTAGTTTTGTACCCTTACGATGCTTTATTTTTTTATGCATTACTACCATAAAATCATAATAAGTGGAAATCGTAGTTTAAACCGAAAAGAAGGCTGGAAACTCATATCGTTGCCGGAAAGGAAAAAGGGCTGAAGCGCCATTTTGGAAAGTTTACACTAAAACACTTTCAAGTTTTTTTTTACAGTAAAATTTGTAAGTCTACGGTACTAAGTACCTGGTTGGATTTTGAAATAAAAAAGTTAACTCAGTGCTTTCACTGAGTTATGTGAAGCGAAAAAAGCTCAAAAAATTCCAAACTTGTGTCGCTTGAGTCGAGCCTTTTCCCAAAGTGTAAATATATTTAAATTAGCTGAAGGGCCACAAAAGTCTTCAGAATCAAACTAGAGACAGAGCATTCCATGCAGAAAAAGGAACCGATCAAAACTGCATATTTGACTCATTTTTACCAAAATGTCGCTTAAGCCAATGACGTTACATATATAGCCTTAGAATATTAACACAAAATGTGGCAAGCAAAACACGCACGTTACCAGTAAATTCATCATTCAAATATCGGTCATGTATGACAAAGATAGACATTCATAGAATATATGTGTATGAACGAAACAGATCCGAAGTTCGGACCGCGTTCCATACTTGCTTGAAACGACCTCAAGCGACCCGTGACCATTTAGTACTAATTGGGCTTAAACACTGATCACACCAACTAGCGTAATTATTGCTTGCCACTTTGAGAGCGCTACAACGTGTCTATATATATGTAACGTCATTGGCTTAAGCCCTTTTGCTTTTACAGCGACAATTTTATACAATACAGTGTGCCGATTGTGCGGCTAGAAACAACAAAAAAACATAACACAGACAATTACAATGGAACAATTAATTAATTGCGAGTAACTTTGTTCACGAATGTTCCTCAAAACGAGCATATTATTTAAATATTTTTTAACTTGACAAACGATGTCTTGCTATACGAGCGATATATCTGTGAATCTGGAAAAAATCGAAGGAAAGCACCAGTTGAGTAAAGTTGTAGCAGTGCGAGCGATGAATCTGTCCAATGACAATTCTGCGTCACATTATCGCGAAATCCTCAAAAAGATACAAAAATGATTCAATTTGTGAATAATTAATATGTTCGATTACATATATACATGGCCTGTTCAAAAGAAAAGGTGAATTTTGAATTTTCGCGGGCTGTGTACATTCGACTATCGTTTTCTTTGTTGTTGTTGTTGTTATGTTGGTACACACATGTTTATCATATGTTGGCATTATCTGCCATTTTGGATTAGTGGTTTGTTTTTGACAACTGGAAAGGTTAGTCACGTTTTTGTGTGTTCTTCGATTTTTTACTTTTGAAAAAAATGGATCAAAGAATATGTATCAAATTTTGCGTTAAAAATGGAATAAAGTGCTCCAACGCACTTAAAATGTTGACTGTAGCATTCGGCGAGTCTACTTTGTCTCAAAAAAGTGTTTATAAGTGGTACAAGCGCTTTACAGAAGGCCGAGAAGATGTTAATGACGATGAGCGTCCTGGAGTTGTGGAAAAACAAATCATGGATTTTGTAAAAAAATCGATAATCGAATGTACACAGCCCGCGAAAATTCAAATTCACCTTTTCTTTTGAACAGGCCTCGTACACTAAATAATAAAATTTAAGATCATAAATATAATATTATATAAAATACTACATTTGATATTTAATATAAATCATTTTTATTTTGAAACGTTTTCACTATTACTTATGGGTAAATTTGCTTTGATGTATTAGTGGTTTGAATTGCAAACACGTTTACGAAACGAATTATCCTCGTAAACCGATGTTCCACTGTTATAATAAAAAATAAAACCATAAAACACAAGAAATAAAAGCAATAATATTAAAGAAAGAAGTAAAAAATAGTTTAATCTTGAATAAAACATATATTTGCAACACGCAGTGTGCTGATACAATGCGCTATACAATGGATTACCACACGTAACAAACAATTGTTTGCTATTCATCTATTACTATGTATATATTGATAATGTTTGATTACGACCTCAGTGCTCGGGTCCTGTGAAGAGTCAGAATAACAGAAGAGTATGTATGAGACGATGCATGAATGCGAATGAAGCAAGGAGTGTGTGCCAAGACAGAGTTATATGGCGGTCCGTCCTCTCTGCCTACCCCTGCCATGGTCAGTTAGTTAGTTAGTTAGTTATAAAAAGATGGTCTTAAATATAATTTTGATGGAATTTTCTCTGATAAAATATGTAATTACAAAAAAAACTATTTGATTGCAAAAAAAACTATTTAAAAGACGTGAGCTTAAACGATTTTCATATTAAATCAATTTATCAGCTGCGCTATCTCCTCAGAACTGCGTGTTCAATAAATAATATTGAACTATAATCTGTATTGTCCTTATCTTGATAGAACATTCTCTCGCTGAACAATCAATCAAAGACTATTAAAAATAATCCGAATGACATGTCGGGCACTGCCCTTATCACTTTCTTTAAATGCCTGAGCGCGCGTCATTAATCTATTCCTAAATCAATAATAAGCCTACATTTATAACTAATAACGCAGTCGATTGTATTGTAACAATATTTATTTAAAGCAGTGATTCCCAAAGTGGTCTATATCGACCCCCTGGGGTCGATTCCGATCTGCAAAGGGTCTACGTCAATGAAAAAAAAATTGGGGGTGCATGAGACGTAAATGGGGGTCCATGAGAGTGGATTCCATTTAGGCAGGACGTCACCAAAATGTTGGCTTCCCGCAAATGTAATAATCCACCTCACAGATAGTACCTATTCACGTAATACTCTCTTATAATAGACATTAATTCCCTAATTATAATATTTTTTTGTCGATTTGCTAGTACTTTTCGATTTCAAATCTCTACCGACTAGTGCTTTTTTTCGGAGGGTAAATTTTGTTGATTTGCTAGCACTTTTTTGGGGAGGTTATTTTGTCGATTTGCTAGTACTTTTCGATTTGAGATCTCTACCGACTAGTAATATCTTTTGGCGAGTTTCACTTCGATTGAAGTGTTCATCGCGAAGGGTTTATTTCAAAGAACTAGCAGCTCCTGAAGCGTTCACAAAACTTTGAAGTTTTTCCCAACGCTAAAAAAAAACAATATTAGGAAAGCAGGGGGTCTACACAAAACAGAAAAAAATCGGCAAGTGGTCTACGGGACAAAAAAGTTTGGGAACCTCTGATTTAAAGCTTTACGGCCTCCGTGGTGGAGTGGTTAAGACGATCGACTAAGAATCCAGAGGTCGCAGAGACGATATTTGAAAACTTCCCACTAACTAACTAACTGACAAAGACGCCGTTTCCCGGCAGGGGTAGGCAGAGAGGACGGACCGTGAAGTAACAATATATGGAGAGAGATCTAATTATTTTTACCCAACCTATACAAATTTGGGATAAATCACTTTTTCCGGGTTTTTACGTCGTAAACAGTGATATAGAGAGAGACAACAAAATCTCCCAAACTATCACACCGCTTTAAAGTATTGTTAGAATGTTCTTCGCTTGGAGTAACAATGTATGGAGAGAGAGCTAATTATTTTTACCCAACCTATACAAACTTGCGATAAAATCTTTCTCCGGGTTTTTACGTCGTACACCATGAGAGAGAAAGAGACAACAAATATAATACGCCGCTTCTATGTACTGTCACGATGATCTTGGGCTCCTGGGTCACCGCGGGACTCCGCCCACATTTTTTATTATGCCACTAAACTTGACACAACTAAACGGTTTTTTAGGTCACATGCTATTTTTTTGTTATTAACAACACTGTGAAAAAGTAGTTATACGAATAAACAAAAACATTATGTCGACTTGTGATATGAATGGATGTATAAATACCCTACCCCTAGTCCTAGCCACGCTTAGGTCTAGCCGAGTCCGGCAAACTTCATAAAAAACTGACTAGAGCAGCGCCCTCTCTTGCAGCGCCCTCTCTTGCGTATTATTGCTCTGAGGGACGGAACGCCATACAACTCTGTCTTGGCACACACTCCTTGCTTCATTCACATTCATACACCGTCTCATACATAATCTACTGTTATTCTGACTCTGCACATAACCCGATTCAAGTATTCGATTTACTTGATCGTGCCATGTCTTTCTCGGACGTCCTCGACTTCTTCTTCCATTCACTTTCGCATCATATATTCTTTTCACACTCCTTTCTTCGTTCATTCGCTCTACATGCCCAAACCGTTTAAGCGTCCCTTTCTTGATCCTATTCATTACGCTTACGTCAGCCTTGTATTCTATCCGGATATCCACATTTTTAATACGGTCATACATGGTTTTACCGCACATCATAATAAGCTGAAGATGTTGCCTGTGCAATGGTGGAGGACTTAGCTAGCAGAGGAATTGAACCCATGACGCCCGGGTGTGAATCCGACGCGTTTGTCCACTCAGCTACTAACCGCTATCTTACTGTACAAAATTTCAGCCACGGGAGTGCACTATATTAATTCAGTCAGATCAATTGAAGATCAAAGCTATAAAACGCAAGAAATTCGATGAAATTCAGCTCTGCTACCATAACAAAAATACGTTTCTATGTTTTAATTTATAATTTAAATTTGCTTAATACCTCAATACAACATTTGCCACTGAATTAAGCTGTTAATTATAATAAGGAAGATAGCAATGATAGATTCGAAATTAAATCCGATAAAACCTTTCTGACATCTTTAACGAAATTTTCCATAAATCTGTTATTTTACATTTGCCACATACGTCACTAGTGATAAATCAAAAGAATAATTTCAATAAGATGCAGATGTAATAGGAAAAAGTTTTACTGCTTACATCACAGATATATCACATAAGCAAGATCAATTCAAGTGATTCGAGCTAATATTAATAGAACTAGTTTAGTCTTGACACATACGTCAAAAGGGACATGGGGAGTAAATCGCGAAGTAGCGTAATCAGAATAAAATTTTAAACTTTTTTTCGTGTGAGCGAAAATTACCAGTATTGTTTTTACAGACACTGGCGATCTAACGGATTGTGCGCAGAAGACGGCTTAGCGTATTAATACTATCAGACGTTTAGTAGCGTATAGACAATATCTACAAACCCTGGCACTTTTACCCTGACTCATTTTTTTTCAAAATTTTTTTTTTTACAATCTAAAAGCAGATAATCTGTTCTCTGAAGTAGCGATAACTTTCAAGGTGGGCGATCTGACGTCATGAAATTTACACAACTCATTTTGTTTGGAATTTCTAGATGAGCACAAGTACTTTCTGCAGGTGAAGTCATTTACATCACGAGTTGTAGAGCTTTGTAAAGTTAGCATTGACCACGCCTCAATACTGTTTTGTAGAAAATCATTTTTTCAATTAAGTACCATTTTAATGCATCATATCAGAAATCTCTTTGAACATTCCACCACAAATTCTAAAACGGTGAGCTCTGGTGTCTTGAAATTAGCACAGCTTTTCCTGTCTTGAATTCTAGATCAATACTTTTCCGCTCCTTATGCATTTACAACGTTTGCTCTGTAATAATTTTGCGCCATTTTTGTGAAATATCACTTCAAGGGCGGTTTGGTTCTTAAATATCAATTAAATGATGACCGTTTAGTAGCTGAGTGGACAAACGCGTCGGATTCCCAGCCGGGCGTCGTGGGTTCAATTCCTCTGCTAGCTTTTTTTATAGTGAATACCGCTCAAGAGTTCCAACTGCTCCTAACCGTCATTTTATGATGACTATTTTTTCTATGACATCCTCAATCGGGGCATTTTGTCAGGTTGAAGTTAACACTCTGAAACGTGCCGCAAATAAACCATATATTATTTTAAATTAATTAAATGTGTTATGACACATATTGATGAAATAAAATCTATTTGCGCACGCCGGGTTTGAACCCGCAACCTCTGGATTCGTAGTCGAGCGTCTTACCACTCGACCATGCAGGCCGTCAAAGTCCTCCATCATTGCACAAGCAACATCTTCCACTCATTATGATGGCAGTAGGAGTTTTTCAAATATTGTCAGGTTATTCGTAATCCGGGAATGTTTGTCTTTCATAAAAAAATTAAATCTTAAAAAATAAGACAAGACGCTATTTGTTTCATATTTTTAAATTAGAGTGAATTTTTTTAAACGTGTAGTAACTGGGGCAAAGCCGGCTTGTTCAGTATTACCATTTTGTGTTTCTTTTCAAGTCATTTTGCTAGCATTACTTTTTATATTCCTCGAACAAATGTTCCTTTTTTTATGCACTCGATTTGTTGATTTCTCGATGGGGTCTCGGCGGCTGCCCATTTTGCCCAGCCGATCGCGACGCCAATGAGTGTGGACCATAAAAAGGATTACAAGATTATAGGCAGTCAATTAACTGCTTTACACCAATGTAAGTGCGAAGATTATGGCAGTATGATTACTAGCGTGTTCCTTCTCGTACCAAATATTAATTAATTTATGTAAACTATCTAACTAACTAACCATTTAAATACCACTAGACAAAAACATTTAAATTTTTATATTACTTTAAATGGTGGAAAACGGAGTCAGTGGGACCATGGCATCCCCGATTAGGGTATGTTGTGAGGCTAAAAGAAGCGTGAAGGAGAGAGAGACGGGGAGAGGAAGGTTGGGAAGACGAAAGCAACTCTTTGCAGCTTGTCTTGTCGGTTTCATCATGAGTTATGGAACTGACATATGAAAATATCCTATTTATTAAGACACGTTCAATTAGAATAAAATATGTTGAAACTCGGGCAAAGCTCATAGACACAAAATACAAGACACGTCATATTCATACAAATCGAACGATAAATGTGGCACGGTCTTGATTTAAGTTTCAAAGCTCATAACGCTTATGAAAAGGATAGCAATATGAACGTCCCGCGCTACTGTTATAATCTCTCTTCCCCGACAAACTTACTGAGCGACTAGCCAAATAGAGTACGACGTCGGGAAACGGTTGTCTTTCACACACCTATATATATATCTGCATTCGCTATCTCACATTATTTCGCTTGAAGAGCTTCCGTTTTCCCGTGACAGCTTGTCTGTCGAACGAATGTTTGTGTGATACTAAACGCAGTAAATCTCAAGCATGTCTGTCGGACTCGGTTTAGTACAATCACGCGCGTTATCTCAGTAACGTATCTACATTATTTAATTCTTCTATGGCGAAGCTGGATAGTAATTTCTAGAAATGCATTTTTTTTTAAATAAACTTTCAAATCGACGTTGATAGGTGTGATCGGTTAGTTGATCAAGCGGTCCAAAGCTACAGGTTCCAAAACAAGTGTCGTGAGTTCAATCCTCTGCTAGCTAAGTCCTTCATCACTTCACAAGCAACATTTTCCGCTTATGATGATGTTAGTAGGAGGAATTCAAATATTGTACCACGAAAAGTTTACCTTACCTACTTTCAAAAATACATAATACGAAAAACGTTTGATTGTGAATTTTTCTAGAAGAAAGCAAAATGTATACAAAAAATAATTTGTACAGCTGCATGCCAATTCAACAGTTCACTGTTCGTTCCATATAATTAATTAATCATTTAAAAACAAATGTTTTTACTGATCAAACGAATATAATAAGTATATTTGCTGAATGTGGTTTTGGCATCTAGAGCGAAAGGACGGAGCAAGGCATGAACGAAAATAAATGGTAGAAGAAGTCGGAGACGCCCGAATACATGGTCGAGTGAATCAAATACTCGAGTCGGGTAATGTCAAGCGTCAGAATAACAGAAGAGTATGTATGAGGCGATGTATGAATGTGAATAAAGCAAGGGGTGTGTGCCAAGACATGTTGTGTGGCGGTTAATTCTCTCTGTCTACCCTCGCAGGGAAACGGCGTGATGGTTAGTTAGTTATTTATTGAACTCTCTAACTGTGCATTATTGCTTAGCCTTTTAAAAAATAATGCTAAATCATGTGTTTTTGGGATGAAAATTTGATTGCCTAGAAATACTATAGATGTATTAAATTAAATACTGCGACTGGAGCACATCTTGACCTAAATAACCATAAAAAAATAAGTTTCGAAGAGACATGAGACATATATTTATTTACTATATTATTGACGTACGCTGCTGTTTCAGTATACACGGTTGATATGAACAATTCTAAATTGTAATTTTCGCTCATAAGCAATTCCGATCGCGCCACTGCACGATGAACTCACCGTGTTCTTTTTGATCGGTGAATGCGATACGGAATATACGATGCGTAGGTTAACGTAAGTCCCGAATGACGCACAGTACACACTGTCGAATTTGATTTAATTGTGTGACGTATTCAAGTTAAGTTCGTTAAAGTGTTACCGGAAAACATTTTTATATTTGTGTCGTATGAGATTTAAAAATAATTACATATCAATCTTACCTCCCGAGTGGTTGAAACTCTAAGTATCGCCCTGTTAAAATACCATAATTTAGAATCAAAACGTTGATTAAAATGACTTTAGCAATGTTTGGTGACCAGATCTGAATAACCAGATACTTCCCAACCTTCCTCTTCCCCTCCCCACTTGTTTCAGCCTCACAGCATACCCTAATCGGGGATGCCATAGCCCACTGGCTCCAGATGGTTGAGAGCACTTGGGAATCTTGCGCGTGATTTGCTTTAAATTTCATGGTCTTTTACGAATCGCTTTGCCTCAAAAGCAGATCGGTTGAAAAAAAAACGAACGTTTCACAGAACTAGAATAATCGAGTGAATTTCTTCAACGCCTCCTTATTTCCCTCGCCGCCGCTGCTGCCTTTAAATTCGCGACGTACACACGACTCGATCCTCCCCGCCGCCGGGGCCCGTAGGCCGACTTCGCAATTCGCCGATCCAAAGTGTTTTGATAGCACAATAGACGGATAAATCGACCGTATGACATAAATCAATCATTTTATTGATATTATTATTGACGTAGGGCTCACCTCATTCCGACCTTGGTAGATGTTTTAATCGTTTCAGCGGTGACAATGAAACGCCCCGGGTTCGAGCGAACTACACAGAGTGTTATCGTAATGAGACATAACCACGGCGCGACAAAAAAAAAGTGAAATCTATTCTGTCACATTGACCGGATTCGTGGTGCAAAACGTTCGCATTGAAAATGACGAGATAGTGTTTTTTTTTTTTTTAAATTAATGCAATATACAGGAAATATTTTATTGGTACTATGTTTTCTTTATTCTTCTACGTGACACTTGGCCGCTAAATCAACCGTTCAAATGAAAAAGCTTTTGAAATGTCGATATGTGGAAATATTATTTTTTTTCGTAGAAAGCAATTACTTTGTGGCTCGACATATTCAATGAAATAAAAAAATTACTTTGCACGAGACCACAGATTTTATTTTGATTTTTATGAGCGACCGGTTTCGCTTAGCCTAAGCATCATTAGGGTACTTTTTTATTTTTTATATGAATACCGCACAAGAGTCTCAACTTCTCCCAACCGTCTAGAGCCAGTGAGACTATGGCATCCCCAATCAAGGTATTTTGTGAGGTTGAAGGTAGTGAGGAGGGGAATGAGATGAAGAAGAGGAAGGTTAGTAAGTACCTGGCTATTCAGATCTGGTCACCCAACACGACTAAAGCCATTTCAAGCAACGTTTCAATTCTGAATGGTGGTCTTTTACCAGGGCGATACTTAAAATATCTACCACTCTGGAACGTACCGCAAATATACAATATATTATTTTATGTTAATTAAATGTGCTATGACATATATCAATTCAATAAAATTTATTCGCTCACGCCGGGCTTGAACCCGCAACCTCTGTATTCGTACTCGAGCGTGTTACCACTCGACCATGCAGGCCGTCACTAATTTTTGACCAAAGTATCGCTCAAGCCTTTTTTACTTTCGAGCGACGATATATTGTGCAATATTCTAACCTTAATTTCGCCACTAGTAGGTCTATGGTACAGAGGGCCGTTAATTTGCCACTATATATAGTAAAACCTAATTTGAAAAAATATCGTAAAAAATTTGGCACTTTTGAACATTTTTAAAGCCCTGATAATTCTAGACTTAACGACTTGACAAACATTGCTGGGTAAACTTTATACCATGATAGTGTTCGTGAGGTGATCAAGCGCTCTTGAGGTGATTTTCCCACGAAAACGGCGCTATAAAAGTTATCCATTTATTATTATTATTACTGGCAGTATTTTTTTTATTAATATGTGTTATAACACATGAAATTAATATACAATAAAATATAGTATATTTGCGGCACGTTCCAAAGTGGTAGATACTCTAAGTATCGCCCTGGTGAAAGACCACCATTCAGAATTGAAACCTTGCTTGCAATGGCTTTAGCCGTGTTTGGTGACCAGATCTGAATAGCCAGGTACTTTCCAACCTTTCCCTTCCTCATCTCCTTCCTCTCCCCACTACCTCCAGCCTAACAACATGCCCCTATTGGGGATGCCATAGTCTCACTGGCTCTAGACGGTTGGGAGCAGTTGAGACTCTTGTGCAGTATTCACGTAAAAAAAAGAAAAAAAAGTAGGTATTTGATTTCATAAATAATAATTCAAGTGTAACCAATAACACAATCTTGAAAATCACGTAAATCACTGTTTATTCTAGAATCAAACAACAAAAAAATCAAACTATCAGCTGATAACAGATACAAACTCTGATTGTTGCGGCTATAGTTGATTTTAATACCCCTTTGCTACATTTTATCGCAGTGTAACAATAAAAACACCCATTTTATACGATGCTTTATTCAGTAACGACAGTTTAATCCGCGATAACAGCCCAACTAATAAGGAAATCATTTGTGTTTTTATCATATTTTATACGTACAATCTTTAACCTCGATCATAGCAGAATAGTATTATAAAAAATATATATTTTCTTAAATTTTATAAGAACCCCTACTAGGTCACTACAAAATAAACGCATTTTTTAAATATTAAATTTTGATTGCAAATTACTTGTCGATGGTTGAATTCCTCTTGCTTTCATCACTATAAGCGGAAAAAATCGCTTGTGCAACGACGGAGGACTTAGCTAGCAGACAAGAGAACGAATGAATATACGAGGCCTGTTCAAAAGAAAAGGTGAATTTTCGCGGGCTGTGTACATTCGATTATCGATTTTTTGTTGTTGTTATGTTGGTACACATATGATTATCATATGTTAGCATTATCAGCCATTTTGGATTAGTGGTTTGTTTTTGACAACTGGAAAGGTTAGTCACGTTTTTGCGTGTTCTTCGATTTTTTACTTTTGACAAAATTGTTCAAAGAATATGTATTAAATTTTGCGTTAAAAGTGGAATAAAGTGCTCCAACGCACTTAAAATGTTGACTGTGGCATTCGGCGAGTCTACTTTGTCTCAAAAAAGTGTTTATAAGTGGTACAAGCGCTTTACAGAAGGCCGAGAAGATGTTAATGACGATGAGCGTCCTGGAGTTGTGGAAAAACAAATCATGGATTTTATAAAAAAATCTATAATCGAATGTACACAGCCCGCGAAAATTTAAAATTCTCCTTTTTTTGAACAGGCTATGTTGATATTATTTAATGGATGATTTAAAAGTATTGATGTTTGTGAGTTTGTGCCGGAGAGCAATAATCTATTGCGTAGTCAATGAAATTTCATAGTCCAAGTGTAGTGTTTGTTTTAGGTATTAGGATGTGCCTTTGAATGAGTTGACTTGTTATCGACACCTCTTCAAACAAAAAATACACGCAATTCATAGGAGAGTGATTAAAACAGTATATTCATTGATTAATACACTTCCTCTTCCTGCCTAATAACTCTAACGATAGTTACTCTCTGACATTGTCAATGTCAAGTGTTCCATAACACGTACTTGGCCTAAGGTAAAACTGCGACACGAAGGAACGTAACCATTAAAACTACATAGAATTGTAATTATTTGTCTCCGTTGACAATAGTAATAACTTGTCTAATTAATGTAACCTTCGCGCTCTGAAAACTTTTAATTTAATGGCTTTATGTTTTACAGTGCTGTTGACCTATCAAGGGAATAGTACCTAAATGTGATTCCAGGGAGATACTCATAGCATCTTTTACCCTAGAACGGAGTAAAGATTATAAAATAATGCGGACCCAAGGAGCATAGCACTTAGCAAACAGGGTTTTTCGTTATGACTACAGAACACTTTTTTAATATATTTTTTAGCAGAGTCCCCAACTGCTCTCAACCGTCTTTTATGAGGTTTGCCGGACTCGGCTAGACCTGGGCGTGGCTAGGGCTAGGGTATTTATACATCCATTCACGGCACATGTCGACACAATGTTTTTGTTTATTCGTAAAACCACTTTTTTACAGTGTTGTTATAAACAAAAATATAACGTGTAACCTAATAAACTGTTGAAATATGTTCATTTATTTCGCGTGTCAACGAGTGGGCGGAGTCAACGGAGACGCGGGACACGAAGAACATTCTAACAATACTTTAAAGCGGTGTGATAATTCGGGAGATTTTGTTGTCTCTTTCTTTCTCATGGTGTACGACGTAAAAACCCGGAGAAAGCGATTTATCCCAAATGTGTATAGGTTGGGTAAAAATAATTAGCTCTCATTCCATATATTGTTACTTTAAGTATCTACCACTCTGGAACGTGCCGCAAATATACCATGCATTATTCTATATGAATCAAATGTGTTATGACACATATTAGTTTAAGTTCTTTGCACACGCCGGGCTTGAACCCGCGATCTCTGGATTCGTAGTCGAGCGTCTTACCACTCTGCCACGGTGGCCCTCAAAAGCAATCAGTACCTAATTTATTTCTGTTTTTATTTCTCTTCTTTACTATTTTTTACTAATACATTATTTAAATTTAAATAAATACTTTCATAAGATTTATAGAACAAATATTTTCACTAAGCATTTATTGTGTTTAAAAGGAAGTAAGTATAGAATTCGACCCGTCCGACTGCTAGTCAAGTGTCCTACCTAACGGGCTGTTGCTCAACTCAGTAATAATTCTATTTTTAAAAGACAGACGTCTAGATATCGTAACAGAGTTGACCCGAACACGGCACTCACAAAGATGCATTACTTGCTTACAGCATGTTTTAAATTTCTTGTTCGACTTGATAATTTTTTTTTTCATTAACTCCACCCTGGAGGCCTTGAGGAAAATAGTTTCCCTCAGGGCCTATGTCATCTTTGGGGATGCTGTGTGGAGAGTCTTTTTGAGGAAAAGAAAGGGGGAACCTTGGTCTTGAAGAGGCCCATGTTGAAGGAGGGAGGAAACACAGAGGCTGGCAAATCGTTCCACAGCCGAGCTGTTGAACATTAGAACGAGTCGTAAAAGCGACCCGTTCTCATGTATTGAATGTCAACCGCGTACAAATGTAGGGCGCGCGTTTGTCGAGTTTCCCGACCATGTACCGGTGTTGAAGGAATCAATGACGCAAGTTCCTCGGAGCATCTTCCATTGAAATACCGGTAGAACAAGGGCAGCATTCCCACCTGCAATCCTTAGTTGTAAATACCTACTTGTTGTCCCTTTTTCGAAAAAAAAACAATAATTAGGCGTGAGCAAGAAAGTGTGATGTTTCTCAGTGACGTTTCACATAACTATTGGAAGGGTGTACGAATGCACCAATACACACAATACTAGGTACGTGTTGTTTGTGTAAAATTCCATTTTTTTTTTTTTATATGAATACCGCACAAGAGTCTTAACTGTTCCCAACCGTCTAGAGCCAGTGAGACTATGGCATCCCCAAATAGGGTATGTTGTGAGGCTGAGGGTAGTGGGGAGGGGAAGGAGATTGGGAAGAGGAAGGTTGGTAAGTACCTGGCTATTCAGATCTGGTCACCAAACACGGCTCAAGCCATTTCAAGCAACGTTTCGATTCTAAATGGTGGTCTTTCACCAGGGCGATACTTAGAGTATCTACCACTCTGGAACGTGCGCAAATGTACTTTTTATTATATTTATATGAATTAAATGTGTTATGACACATATTAATTAAATAAAAGTTATTGGCGCACGCCGGGTTTGAACCCGCGACCTTTGGATTCGTAGTCGAGCGTCTTACCACTCGACCATGGAGGCCGTCATTGCTATTATATTGGAATTTCTCCTTCTTCAATGATGGATGGAGCTAGCAGAGGATTGTGCAACACCTGAATGTGTGAACTGAGAACCCATAGCTTCGAACCACTCTGCTACTAGTCAGTCATCATATTATTATTACAATCAGCATTCAATCGGTTACGAAACATTGTTTGATCTTTTCATGAGCCAACAAATCACAATAGACAAGGAGTGAACCACCGAAAAGGTGAGTACTTTTAGAGTTTTATTATTTAAATATTCATTAGGGAATTCCCCGCAGCGGTCTTTCCCGACAATTCATTACAAATTCAATACGCATGAACGTGGATGAACTCGTGACTAAAATAAACACTTCTAAATACACTTGTCGCTAGTGCATCTAACGACATCTTTGAATTCGCAATTCGAAGAAATAAGGAAGATTAAATAGAAAAAAATAATCTATCTTAATATTTGTCCTTCTCCCCGTCTAAGTATAAAGCATTATACTTTTCTTTGTCTTCTTCCTTTATTGATTTATTTTATTATAAATAAAGAAAATTTTTTAATTCTTTTATAGTGAATACCGGACAAGATTCCCAATTGCTCCCAACCGCCTAGAGCCAGCGAGACTATGGCATCCCCAATCGGGGTATATTGTGAGGCTGAAGGTAGTGGGAATAAGAAGATGGGGAAGAGGAAGGTTGGGAAGTACCTGGCTATTCAGATCTGATCACCAAACACGGCTAAAGCCATTTCAAGCAACGTTTCGATTCTAAATGGTGGTCTTTCACCAGGGCGATACTCTTATAGGAAATCGGCATTTTAATCCATCTAATTTTTTAATTGAAAATTATTCATTTAATTTATTTAAATTTTTCTTCCGATTTGGCTGCTATCTTTGTATGATATAAGCTCTCAAAGCTCTACCCAAGCACATGTTACATACCTAGAAGGTGTCTTAGATAAACCATTCATTTTAATTTTATAGAATAAAGTAAAGGAAAGTATAGAGTTTAACTTTGAAGCTAAAAAAAATAAGAAAAAAACATTCAAAGTTAATTCTAATTTGAAAATAAATTTACTCTGAGGTGGCAGAATCTTGAAGTAAGAATCTATTTGGAGAGAGAGGTAAATGTTTTTACTTAACCTATACAAACTTGCGATAAATCACTTACTCCGGGTTTTTACGTCACATACCATGAGAGAGAAAGAGATAACAAAAGTCGTCACATAATATTGCAACACTTCTAAGTATGTAAGAATGTTATCCGTCCGCGCTAACTTCACATCATCGAGTCGCATAACTTACGTCGACGGATTTTGAGGTTATTTTCTATATATGTGTTTGTTTAAAAATTTTCAGCGGTTATACAAACAAATCAAACATGATGGTGATATGTGCTATGCGTGAATGTTCAAATAAGACCAAACAAAGATTATAAAACATCACTTTTTAAAGGTATTTCAACAGTTTTAAATATTTTTGACCGAACTTTAGAATTCTCACATTTTTAATCATATAAAGACATAAAATCAACAAAAAGGTTTCATCTTTATTAAGGAAAACCTTCTTTTATTAGTGTTTGTGTGATATTTTGACTTTATTAATCATTTTAATGGTGTATTGATATTGTTTTGTTCGATGTGTTCAAATATGTTTATACAAATGTTAGAACTCCATGTGGGCGGTACCTAATAGGCTATCAAACATCCTTAAATATATCTTTGTCTCATTCTATTGAGTCAGTATAAAGTCAACAATACTGACTACACTGTTTCGCAAAGGTACCTCTCCATACATATTCTTACTTCAAGGGCAGAACCAATTATTATTATAATTAGATAGAAAAAGTACAATGACCTTTGCACACCTGTCAGGTGAAGGCAGATCTAAAACCTCGGTTTGGATCCGAGATTAATGGACCGTTTTTCTTTCCATCATCTCGAATCCAACGTAACTAGAACGTAGTGTTTTATTTCTGTAGAAAATCGATTAAACGCCATATTTTTATTTTTATTTAACTGCTTTTTACTGATTAAAACTCAACCAAACACAAAAATACACTGAACGAAGAATTAACAGAAGTGGAATGTATACAGCTTTGTAAAAACACCGATGGCGTCAATTCAAATAAGACACTTCGACTCCTAGTTCCTAGACAGGCCAATGGCGTTGGTTTTCTGTTATTTTTTTTTTATAGTGAAAAACGCTCCAACTGCTTCCAACCGTCTAGAGCCAGTGGGAATATAGGACTATAAGTGTAGCAAAGGTCGTCTCGACAGGGCGATACTGAGAAAACCTACCTCCTGGTAACCAGATAAATATGGCACTGTAATCGACGGCAAAAAATAACATATAGCATTCTAAGTATCGCCCTGGTCAAAGACCACCATTCAGAATCGAAACGTTGCTTGAAATGGCTTTAGCCGTGTTTGGTTACCAGATCTGAATAGCCAGGTACTTTCTAACCTTTCTCCTCCCCATCTCCTTCAAGTCGCTAATACCTTCAGCCTCACAACATACACTTATTGGGGATGCCATAGTCCAACTGTCTCTAGACAGTTGAGAGCAGTTGAAACTCTGGTGCGGTATTTACTATAAAAAAATTAAAAATGACCGGTAAAACTTTGAAGTAACAATATATGAAGAGCAAAATCTTTTTACCCAACCTATACAAACTTGGAATAAATCACCTTCTCCGGGTTTTTACGTCGCACACCATGAGAAAGAAAGAGACAGCAAAATTTACCAAATTAGCACACTGCTTTAAAGTATTGTTAGAGTGTTCTTCGTGTCCCGCGTCTCCGTTGACTCCGCCCACACGTTTTGATATTGGACTTAAATTGACATAACCCAACGGTTTTTTAGGTTATATGCTATATTTTTGTTGATAACAATACTGTGATAAAGTGGTTTTACGAATAAACAAAAACATTATGTCGACATGCGCTATGAATGGACGTATAAATACCCTAGCCCTAGTCCTAGCCACGCCCAGGTCTGCCGAGTCCGGCAAAAATCATCAAAAACTGACTACACTGCATTGGATAGGTACCACTCTATGTACTCTAAGGTTGTATGGTTGAAGTTAGTGGGAAGGGGAAGGAGATGGAGAAGAGGCAGGCTGAAAAGTATCTGGCTATGTGAATGTCACACTATGGCATCCCCAATCAGGGTACGTTGTGAGGCTCAAGGGCGTGGGGAAGGATAGGAGATGGGAAAGGGAAAGGTTTGGAAGTGTTTGAGTCTTGGTTTTATTTTTACAAATGCTACGAAGAACGTTTTTCAAATTTTATTTTGAATACCGCCCAAGAGTCTCAATTCCTCCCAACAGTCTAGAGCTAGTGACTCTATGGCATCCCTAATCGGGGTATGTTGTGAGGTTGAAGATAGTGGGGAGAGGAATGAGATGGGAAAAAGAAAGGTTGAGAAGTACCTGGCTATTCAGATCTGGTCACCAAACTCGGCGAAAGCCATTTAAACCAACGTTTAAATTCTGAATGGTGGTCGTTTACCAGGGCGATACTTGGAGTATCTACCACTCTGGAACGTGTCACAAATATACTATGTATTATTTTATATGAATTAAATATAATTTATTTGCGTACACCGGGTTTGAACCCGCGGCCTCTGGATTCGTAGTCGAGCGTCTTACCACTCGGCCACGCAGGTCGTCAAAGAAATTCGGTATTTTAAAAAGTTTGATCGATTTCACCCAAAGTAAGGGAAAATTGATCTTACTTCAAGCACATCTTACACGCCCGCAACAAACATTTACACGATATATAATCTGTAATTTTAATATAATCACTTATTTGTAGCTAACAAAAAAAATATATATTTTCAAGGCCATTATTTAGGTAACATTTTTTGTGTGCCAACCCAGTAAAAACTGCCCCGAGCCAGCGGGACTATGTGATCCCCGATTTTAAAAAAAGCGGAGAGGGAAAAGAGTTTATTAAATATGAAACAAAAAATCAATTTGTTGCAGCCAAAATGATCTAAAGTTATAACTCTTGAAATGAAACATGAAATTTGCACAGATTTATCTATGTAAACCCAACTATTTCTAACGCACAACGCCGTGTTCATCATGAACTATGTAGCTTTGAAAAACATGTATTTATAAAAAAAAAAACGTCATCGAGTGGTAGATACTCTAAGCATCGCCCTGGTGAAAGACCACTATTCAGAATCGAAACCTTGGAGAAACAGTGTATGGAGAGAGAGCTAATTATTTTTACCCAACCTTTAAAAACTTGCCATAAATCACTTTCTCCGGGTTTTTATGTCGTACACCATGAGAGAGAAAGAGACAACAAATATAATACACAGCTTCTATGTACTGTAAGGACGATCTTGGTCTCCCGCGTTTCCGGGGACTCCGCCCACGTGTTTTCATATGCGAATAAATTCGACACAACTAAACGGTTTTTTAGGTTATATGCTTTATTTTTGTTGATAACAATACTGTGAAAAAGTTATCATACGAATAAACAAAAACATTATGTCGATATGTGCTATGAACGAATGTATAAATACGCAAGCCCTAGTCTTAGCCACGCCCAGGTCTGCCGAGTCAGGTAAAAATCATCAAAAACTGACTACACTGCCTTGGATAGGTACCACTCTATCTACTCTAAGATCAAAACATTGCTTGAAATGGCCTTAGCCGTGTTTGGTGACCAGAAACTTAATACCCAGGTACTTCTCAACCTTCCTCTTCCCCACCTCCTTCCCCTCCCCACTTATTTTAGCCTCACAGCATACCTAATTGGGGATCACATGGTCGCATTGGCCCCAGACGGTTGGGAACAGCTCATACTCTTGTGTGGTATAAATATAAAAATAAAAGTTTTTTCCTTTCCAGATATTTAATTTCTCAATAAAACAAATATTTAAAAAGGAGCGAAACCGGGTTGTAACTATTAGTTAGACATAATTACTGAGATAACATCAAAATACAGACAGCGTTTAAACAAAATTTCCAGCTCAAATAACAGTTTTGCACCAAGCAAAAAAAACACAATATCATAAATAATTGTAAATTAAAAGGGAAAAAAATGTTTTATCAATTTTTCAGTTGACATATTTCTACCAGCTGGTAGTACTTCTTTCATAGATATATTAAAAAATGTAGATACGTTACTAAGACAACTCGCACTAAAATGCACTAAACCGAGTCCGCGAGACATACCTGAAATTTACTGCGTTTAGTATCACACAAACATTCGTTCGACAGACAAGCTGTCACCAGCTGCCACAAACGCATCGCTGAAAGCTCTTTTCTGGAATAAAAAAGCTTTCCTGTGCTTTTGACAAGTGTAAAAATCATTCGCGAGCAAGAAACAAATCTCATGGAGTTTCTTTTAATGCGTAAGTACACACAAATCACCTATTATTTCATTAAATACAATTATTCACGAGGTTTTTTAGCTATATTGCGATATGCCCGATTACAACAGTAGCGCTCATATAGCTCTCTCATCCGTACACATATTCTGTTTGGTATGGCTATCCTTTTCATAAGTGTTATGAGTTTTGAAACTGAAACCAATCGCGTGCCACATTTTTTGTATTTTATGTCTATGACTTCCTTCCGCCATTCCATCCTTTTCCATAATACGCCATCAATTCAAGGTTCCGCTATCGCCAGAAAGCCTTGAAAATGTTACGGTCGCATGTCTACTTCGGTACCTAACGGTAGAAAGGTACTCCCCTCGCGAACAGATAATGACGTATCATCGTCTGAGTACTTAGCGTATTTATTATTGCAACGTGTAATTTGCAACAATAATTATGCGCTGTGAACTAAACTTGCCCGTCCGCGTTGACGGAAAATAAAGCATCGTTTTTTTTTAATAGCCGTTAAAAGTTATTTAATAACGTGATAATAAAATACTGTTAATTCCTCAGAGCAATAATTTACAAAAGGGAGCGATTCTGTAGTCAGTATTGATGATTTTTGCATGACTCGGGCGTGGCTAGGACTAGGGCTAGGGTATTTATATAAACGCATCCCCAAAATTTGTAGACGGTCGACATTTGCCATACGAGAAAAGATCGTTTCCATGGAATGATTTGGCGGGCTCTCTCCCACAGCTTGGTTTTCTTCAACACCAGGTTATTTCCTTAATTTCCTCAAAAATTCCCTCCGCACAGCACCCTCAAAGATTACACAGGCCTTGAGGGAACTTATATTTAACTTAAGTCCTACTGCCACAACAAGAAAAATAATGCTAAAGTTTACTTATGAAGGCATTTAATTACACGTGTCAAGTATTCCAGATGTTTTTTTAAATAATTTTAAAGAGAGGATGACAGAACTGCCTTTAGCTATAAGTAAGTCTTTAGCTATCTTTTACAATGTAACAAAAAGTTTCTGGCTTAACCTTAGATGAATTAAATAATGTAGATACGTTACTGAGACAACGCACTTGGTTACACTAAACCGAGTCCGCGAGACATACCATTTTACACATCATTTACTTATATTATTTTTATTTTTATTATGTATGTACTATAGTTTCGATAGTAACATGTTACTATGTAGATAAAAAAAACCACTTTTGCAAATTGCCATCCCAACACAGGCTTATGCCTAGTGGGATGGGCAATTATACCAACCAACAAAAAAAAATGTATCGTTAAGTAAAATAATAAATAAATACCTTCAATACACGCTTCATATAGCTATCTCATTTCAACACACATATTCTTTGAATGGCTATCCTTTTCATAAGCGGTTGAAACTGAAAACAAGACGGTGCTAGTGGTGCTAAATTTTCGTAAGATTTGTATGAATATGAGGTGTCTTGTATTTTATGTCCATGGGCTAAACAGCTAATTTTCAACACTTCCTAATGCCGTAACTTTGCAAAAAGATATCCAAGTTAAATACTAAATACAGCACGGCTTATTGATTTGCTATTCGCCGCACGGAATGGCCAATGTGTGCTGCCTTTAATTATTGTCATTAGGTAGCAATCAACAAACCAAACATGTTAGACAAAGCGTCTAAGAAAATGTGTTCAAACATATAAAACTGAATCATCCGTCTTGAGACAACAAACCATTCATTGAACCGAGCCGATGGCTTACGTGAGAAACGGAATCAAAAGATGAATCAAACGCACTTCGTGCCTGAATTCGTTGATTACTTCACGTTTGCTTTATGTATTTATCCTGTTTATTTGCATTTTATTGCGGAAAGTACAAGTTAGACACTGAAATAGCCTTGGAGTAACGATATAAAGAGGTATAAGCTAATATTTTAACCCAACCTATACAATTTGCGATAAATCTCTTTCTCCGAGTTTTTACGACAAATACCATGAGAGAGAAAGAGACAAGAAAAGTCTTCAAATAATATCGCAACACTTTTAAGTATGTTAGAACGTTCTCAGTCCGCTCTAAGTTAGCATCATCGAGTCGCTTACTGTACGTCAATGGATTTTGAGGTTATTTCCTATATTTTTGTTGATTAAAAAACTTGCAGTGGTTTTACAAATAAATCAACATGATGGTGATATGTGCTATGCGCGAATGTTCAAATAAGACCAAACAAAGATTGTAAAACATCACTTTTCAGGGGTATTTTAACAGTTTTAAATATTTTCGACCGAACATTAAAAAGCTTACATTTTTTAATGATATAAAGACATAAAATCAATCAAAAGCTTCCATCATTATTTAGGAAAACCTTCTGTTATTAGTGTTTGTGTGATATTTTGACTTTATCAATCATTTGAATGGTGTATTGATATTGTTTTGTTTAACACGTTCAAATATTTATGTTTATTAAAAATGACCGTATTCGATGTGGGCGGAAACTAATAGGCTATCCAACATTCTTTAATATATTATCATCGTCGCTTTTTATCGAGTCAATATAATCCCGATTACATTGCTTCGCAAAGGTATTTCTCCATGTCTCCAAGAACATAGCCATTGTTAAGGATGCATCTGTCAGATTTCCCGCCCGCTGTTGTCTATGGTGCGCGCGTGCGCAGTTCGTTCGTGATCGGAGTTCCAAAACGCATCCTACCCGGAGGAAGACTGCGCGGGGCGGGTTGTTTAATATTTCGAACATTATTCGCTGTGAATGGTGTTTTGAGGCACTTATAATCCGATTGACAAACGCACGAACGGAGGACGAATTGGGTGCTACGTCTGTGACGCGTTCATTACGTGGATTGATTATTGATCATATGATTACATTGATTACAATAAACCGGTGGATTTGAGATGTGTATGTCGGTACTACAATGCAAGAGTGAATCATCGGGTGAACTACGAACGTCATAGCAGTTTTTAGGGAAGAATGATCGATATTTAATTCTTGAATAACTAACTAACTAACCAACACGCCGTTTCACAGCAGGGGTATACAGAGAGTATGAACCGCCATACAACTGTATCTTGGCACACATTCCTTGCTTCACCAATATTCTAACTAGCGTTGGTAAAAAACTACAATGTTTTGTGAATGCTTCAGGAACTGCTAGTTCTTTAAAATGAACCCTTGGCAGAGAACACTTCAAAGAGAGATTTGAATTTAATTTAGCAAGGAACCAGTTATTTGTCCAGTTTTTTTTGGAACCGGTTCCACGAAAAGTACTAGCAAATCGTCAAAATAAAAAGTACTAATCAGTGGAGAGTTTAAAACGAAAAGAACTGAAACCGGTTCCTCACCCAAAAAAACACATTGAAAAAACACGTTCCTTTAGATCGAAGGCTTTGAAGTTCATCTTTGCAACTGAAGTGCTGCAAATTGAAGTAGTTCTTTGTAATCCAACTTCCATTGAAGTATTTGTTCAATGAAATGAAATGAATAAAATTTGAACTGCCGCAAAATGAAATAGTTCACACGGAGCGGTCACAGCGCTTTAATGAACTGCCAACTTCAATTGAAGTATTTCTTCATTGAACAATGAATGAAGTAGGAACTACCGCCAAAAGAAGTAGCTTTTTAAAGTAGTTCTTTCGGAGCGGACACAACGCTAATTCAAACATTTTCTCATACATACTGTTTTGTTTTTCTGACTCTTGACATTGCCCGACTCAAGTATTTGAAAAACTTGATCGTGCCATATCTTCCTCGGGCGTCCCCGACTACTTCTACTAGACCCCTTTCTTTGTTCATCATCTCTAGCTGTCCAAACCAACCAAACTTCCCTTTATTAATCCTATTCATTACATCGGTCTTGCATTCTTTCCGGATGTCCACATTTTCAACACAGTCATATATGGTTTCACCATCAGAGCAATAATATACAAGAGGTAGCGCTGCTGTAGTCAGTTTCGATATGTTTTGTCGGACTCGGCTAGACCTGGGCGTGGCTAGGACTAGGGCTTGGGTATTTATACATCCATTCATAGCACATGTTGACATAATGTTTTTGTTTATTCGTATAATTACTTTATCACAGTATTGTTATAAACAAAAATATAGCATTTAACCTAAAAAACCGTTGAGTTACGTCAATGTATGTCCAATATAAAAACGTGTGGGCGGAGTCAACGGAGACGCGGGACACGAAGAACACTCTTACAAAACTTTAAAGCAGTGTGCTAATTTGGGAAATTTTGCTGTCTATTTCTTTCTCATGGTGTGCGACGTAAAAACCCGGAGAAGGTGATTTATTCCAAGTTTGTATAAGTTGGGTAAAAATAATTTGCTCTCTCTCCATATATTGTTACTCCAAGGTCTTACCGGTCATTTTTTTATTTTATTTTTATAGTAAATACCGTACCAGAGTTTCAACTGCTCTCAACTGTCTAGAGCCAGTTGGACTATGGCATCCCCAACAAGTGTACGTTGTGAGGCTGAAGGTATTAGTGACTTGAAGGAGATGGGGAGGAGAAAGGTTAGAAAGTACCTGGCTATTCAGATCTAGTTACCAAACACGGCTAAAGCCATTTCAAGCAGGGTTTCGATTCTGAATGGTGGTCTTTCACCAGGGCGATACTTAGAATGCTATATGTTATTTTTTGCTGTCGATTACAGTGCCATATTCATCTGGTTCCCAGGAGGTAGGTTTTCTCAGTATCGCCCTGTCGAGACGACCTTTGCGTCAGAGCGGTAAGCTCACTGGCTCGCTTTCGAAACCCGACGACCGCCAACAAAAATGTCTAATTTTTTACATGGGCTTGTTTAGATGTAAAAAAATTTAAGCCTTACGAGATTCCTCGAATTGGAGATGTCATAATCCTATCGGCTCCAGGCGGTCGGAACTCTTGTGCGAAGTAAAATTAAAAATACGTCACAATAATAATTAAGGTATTTTACATAGGTAAACTATATTTAATCAAGATATTAATGAAAAGATATCAGAAAATAATAATAATAGTTTTTTGACAGATCGTCTGTCATCGAGGTGGTGACAAATGTTCCAATCTGTCAAGCTGAAAGTTCTATACCATTCTCGAGGTTAGGAACATTAATCCAATACAATTGTTGATGTAATAATATTATTACGAGACTTTTGTCACTTTAGAAATATTAATTTGTTCTTAAGACAAGAGCGATAGTGTTTATATTACATTCACTTTTGGATATTTCAAAATAAAGCCATCCGGCTAGCCTTGGGAGCCCCAAAATCCGTGAGGAGTTGAATACTGCGATTCATCGGCCTGCATGGTCGAGTGGTAAAACGCTCCACTACGAATCCAGAGGTGGCGGGTTCAAATACAATATTATTTCATTAATATGTGTCGTAAACAAACTAACTAACCATCACGCCGTTTCCCCGCAGGGTAGGCAGAGAGGACGGACCGCCATACAACTCTGTCTTGGCACACACTCCTCGCTTCGTTCACATTCATACATCGTCTCATACATAATCTTCTATTATTCTGACTATTAACGTGGCCCGATTCAAGTATTTGATTCCCTCGATCGTGCCATGTCTTCCTCGGGCGTCAACAACTTCTTCCTCCATTCACTTTCGCATCATACATTCTTTTCACACTCCTTTCCGACACATTCAATTAATATAAGAATCTAAGGAGTGATAGATAATCTAAGAATCGCCCTGGTGAAAGACCACCATTCCGAATGTAATCAAATTGAAATGGCTTTAGCCGTGTTCGGTGACCAGATCTGAATAGCCAGGTACTTAACATCCTTCCTCTTTCCCATCTCCTTCTCCTCCTCACTACCTTCAACCTCACAACATACCCCGATTGGGGATGCCATAATCTCACTGGCTCTAGACGTTTGGGAGCAGTTTTTTTGTTTTGTTTTTTACATGAATACCGCACAAGAGTCTCAACTGCTCCCAACCGTCTAGAGCCAGTGAGACTATGGCATTCCCAATATGGGTATGTTGTGAGGTTAAAGGTAGGGGGGAGAGAAGGGAGATGGAGATGAAAGGGAAGGTTGGGAAATACCTGGCTATTCAGATCCGATCACCAAACACGGCGGCTAAAGCCATTTCAAGCAACGTAGAATAGTAGCAAGTGGTAGATACTTTCAGAAGTATCTACCACTCTGGAACGTGCCGTAAATATACTATATATTATTTAATATGAATATAATGTGTTATGACACATATTTATCAAATAAAATGTATTTGAGCACGCCGGTTTCGAACCTGCGACCTCTGAATACGTAGTCTAGCGTCTTACCACTCGACCATGCAGGCCGTCAAAGTTGAGACTTTTATGTGGTTCAAAGTTGAGACTTTTATGTGGTTCAAAGTTGAGACTTTTATGTGGTTCAAAGTTGAGACTTTTATGTGGTTCAAAGTTGAGACTTTTATGTGGTATTCATTATTGAAAAAATACCATGTGTTAGAACCAGGAGCCCATAGTCTGAATGCTAACGGGACTTGTGCAGACTGTCTCAGCATCAACAGTAAATAAATAGTTAGAGTAAGGGGCTATTTCACCACCTGTCAATAAGCTGTCAATAAGAGCTACCCATATGATAGCGTATGTTATCCGTTTCACCACCACTGCGTAACGCCATCCACCACGTAAAGTGTCTGTTAAACTATTCACTGCTCAAACCTACGATTTGCTGCTACCCAGTAGTTAGTACCTATCTACTGGTTTAAAATGGCGGCGAACTGTTTTGACACTTGACAGCTGGCGGGTCTAGTGGGCGAGTTTTCTGTTGAAGTTGACTTTTTACTATAATTATGGAAGTGGTTGAAGATCCAAATATCATAAACGAACAGGACATGGCGGAAAGACATAGACGACGTGTTTTCAGAGCCAGAGTCAATTTTTTATACGTTTTTTTTAACGGCATTGTATTGACAGACGTGACAGCAGACGGGATAACATAATTAGGAGCTAACTAACGAATGTGAAACGCTCGCCAGTTTAACGCCATGTTATTCCGATGATTAGAGTTATTCAATGAATAGTTATTCAACAGTTTATTGAGAGGTGGTGAAATAGCCCCTAATTAATTTCCATATTGCGCAGAGTATTTGAATCGGCCATTTAAAGATTAAAGATTGTCGCCTGGGGAAAAAAATAAATTGCACAATACAATGCTTCCGCGGCATTAATTATTGTCACAAAACATCTGAGGATAATAAAATAAACGACGTTATTTCCTGTGCAGGAGTGTGACATACTTAATTACACTTAATAACCATCAATTTTCTTTTGAATTATGGCACTTATCAACTTCGTGTCTACCACACCCGACATAAACACGTGTTAAAGGATGGTTAAAGGCTGATTCACACCAACATCCGGATCCGCTCAGTGCCGATATTGTTCCGCATGAGAGCTTATTGATATGGTATGAATATCGATCAAGGAGTATGTGCCAAGACAAAGTTGTGTGGCAGTATATCCTTCTGCCCACCCTTGTGATATTTAACTACTTATTTAGTTAAATAATTATTTTGAAGTGTAAAAAATACTAGCATCGCAGAATTTTTTTTATCAAAAACCATTTTTTTTATCACTAAATAATATTTTTATTAATTAGGGTGGGCAGAAGGATATACTGCCATACAAAATTGTCTTGGCACATACTCCTTGATTGATATTCATACCATATCAATAAGCTCTCATGCGGAACAATATCGGCACTGAGCGGATCCGGACGTTGGTGTGAATCAGCCTTAAAGGTAGTCAATAATTTTTAATTCACATCTCACAGAGTCATGGTATCCATTCTTTGTAAAATATTACTAGATTGAAGGAAGGGTTTGATGAGGTGAAGGAAATTTGGCTGACACGAAGCTAATATGAATCGAATTACTGAAAAAACTAACGCATGCACGTGAATAATCACGGTATTCCGCATTTATTTTTTTACATGAATATCGCACAAGAGTCTCAACTGCTCCCAACCGTCTGGAGCCAGTGAGACTATGGCATCCCCAAATAGGGTATGGTGTGAGACTAAAGGTAGTGGGGAGGGGAAGGAGATAGGGAATAGAAAGGTTGGGAAGTACCTTGCTATTCAAATCTAGTCACCAAACACGGCTAAAGCCATTTCAAGCAACGTTTCTGAATGGTGGTCTTTCACCAGGGCGATACTTGGAGAATCTACCACTCTGGAACGTGCCGCAAATATACTTTTTTAATATTTTTATATGAATTAAATGTGTAATGACACATATTAATTAAATAAAAGTTATTGGCGCACGCCGGTTTCGAACCCGCGACCTTTGGATTCGTAGACGAGCGTCTTACCACTCGACCATGGAGGCCGTCATGGAACTGATATGTACTTACCTACGTTAACGTACAGTGCCCATAGACATAAAATACAAGACACGTCATATTCATTCAATTTCATCAAGCTGTCTAGGGCCTAGGAGTCGAAAGATCTTGTGTAAATTGGTGACATCAGTTTTCTTTATAATTGGTGTAGATACAACTTATAGCATAGACATAAAATACAAGACACGTCATATTCATACAAATCTTACGAAAAATGTAGCACCACTGATGTTGCACCACTAAATGTTTCACCCGCGTATGAAAAGGGTAGCCATTCAAAGAATATGTGTGTGCGGAAGAGATAGCTATATGAAGCGTGTCTCGAAGGTATGTCTCGTTGACTTGGTTTAACGCAACCGGTGTCAAGTTTAGTGGCATAATAAAAAATGTGGGCGGAGTCCCGCCGGTGAACTAGGACCTTAAGATCATTGCGACAGTATATAGAAGCGGTCCAAGAAATTTGTTGTCTCTTTCTGTCTCATGGTGTACGCCGTAAAAGCCCGGAGAAAGTGATTTATCGCAAGTTTGTGTAGGTTGGGTAAAAATAATTAGCTCTCCCTCCATATTTTGTTACATCAAGGGACAGACCGAGTAACACTGCTTGTTGAACAAATTAAAGAACATTCAATAGCTGACTTTGAGACTTAAAAAACGACACAACCCAATTTCTTACGTAATTTTTTTTTTCTTCAATGTTGCTCGTTTGTTTAACATGGTCGTTTTAATTCCGATAACCATTTAATAAACGGCTTATTTTAAATGTATATTTCAAAAATATACAAAACACATGCCGCTTATAGAGCGTTTTAAAATGACAAGCTCGAATACTTCTATTGGCTTTCGGAAAATACCACTAATTTCTAAACAAAATGAACCTGAATCATGATTTAATAAAACAAATTTGTAACTTTATTCCACTTTTATTATTTTGACTGGACCGGTTTCAGCCTATGACGGCCATCTTCAGACTAGTACAAATGTTTGTTAACCTACGGCTTATATACTATTTTTGGGGATGTTAGGGGTAGTAAACAATGATTTTACTTTAATTATATTCATCAGTATTGTTGCATGATTTTAATAGTTACAGGGTAAAAGTTACTTTTAATTTATTGGTATTACTATTTTATATATCTATCTGGAATATTTATTTATTTTATTTGATATTTAAGATGGGTTACAGTTGCATTTCTATAAATATGAATTGACAATGTATTTATATAATGAAAGGTTGGTGAATACTGATTGTTAATGAGTTTTTAGGTTTTCCCATCTCAATTGTGATGTCAGATGTACAACATAATTTTCTAATTATTGGGTTACTCCCAGCATTATGGTATATTAGTTTTATGATTCTATTCATTTATGCACTGTTAGAATCGAACCATTTTTTCTCGGTAAAAATTTTTGATGCATTCAATTTAGTACTCTTACAGTGCAGAATCAAAAAAACTAATATACCTCCTTCCCAACTTAAAAATTTGTTTTTTATGCACAATTGTTGCTCCTAAAAAGTGTTCCGTATTCACTAAATTTCATTATATAAATACATTGTCAATTCATATTTATAGAAATGCAACTGTAACCCATCTTAAATATTCCAGATAGATATATAAAATTTACCAATAAATTAAAAGTAACTTTTACCCTGTAAATTATTAAAATCATGCAACAATACGTAAAAAAAAATAGTATAACCTTAACAAACATTTGTAACAGTAACATGAAACCGGTCCAAAAAAAATAAAAGTGGAATAAAGTGTTCATTAAAATTTCCACCACACGACCACAAAATTAGAAATAATAACCTGAATCATATTTATTTTTTAAAGTTACATCTTTCTACATTTGAACCATTTAGTTGTTGGCATTCAATGTAATTCTAGCTGCCACAACGACCTCCATTTTCCCGACTGTGTTTTGTCAATATGCACTCCCCTCTTTCAAAAGTTAAGAATCGAAATTATTTTTAAAAATCCATTATTCAGTAAAACCTAACCTAACAGTTCCTACCACAATTGTTGTGTTCGTTTGTTACCTTCTTGTTTTGAATCTCACACTTACCAGCTATGAACAAACGTAAAGTCTAACTTAACCTGCCCTAACAGTTTCTACCACAATTGGTTTTCTTTTGTTACCTTCTTGCTTTGAATCTCACACTTACCAGCTATGAACAAACGTAAAGTCTAACCTAACCTGCCCTAACGGTTTCTACCACAATGGATTTTCTTTTGTTACCTTCTTGCTTTGAATCTCACACTTACCAGCTATGAACAAACGTAAAGTCTAACCTAACCTGCCCTAACGGTTTCTACCACAATGGATTTTCTTTTGTTACCTTCTTGCTTTGAATCTCACACTTACCAGCTATGAACAAACGTAAAGTCTAACCTAACCTGCCCTAACGGTTTCTACCACAATGGATTTTCTTTTGTTACCTTCTTGCTTTGAATCTCACACTTACCAGCTATGAACAAACGTAAAGTCTAACCTAACCTGCCCTAACGGTTTCTACCACAATTGGTGTTCTTTTGTTACCTTTTTGCTTTGAATCTCACACTTACCAGCTGAGAACAAACTTAAAGTCAAATTTCACTAACTTCAATTTCATCAAAGTTATTTTTTACCAAACGCTCGCTCAGTGTTGCGGCAGATTAAGTAATAAGTGACATAATACAAAATTGTTAGCGAATACATGGCCTGTTCAAAAGAAAAGGTGAATTTTGAATTTTCGCGGGTTGTGTACATTCGATTATCGTTTTTTTGTTTTTGTTTTGTTGGTACAAATATGTTTATCATATGTTAGCATTATCATCCATTTTGGATTAGTGGTTTGTTTTTGACAACTGGAAAGGTTAGTCACGCTTTTGTGTGTTCTTCGATTTTTTTACTTTTGAAAATAAACGATCAAAGATTAAAATACATGATTTGTTTTTCCACAACTCCAGGACGCTCATCGTCATTAACATCTTATCGGCCTTCTGTAAAGCGCTTGTACCACTTATAAATACTTTTTTGAGACAAAGTAGACTCGCCGAATGCCACAGTCAACATTTTAAGTGCGTTGGAGCACTTTATTCTATTTTTAACGCAAAATTTAAAACATATTCTTTGATCCATTTTTTTCAAAAGTAAAAATCGAAAAAAGACACAAAAACGTGACTAACCTTTCCAGTTGTCAAAAACAAACCACTAATCCAAAATGGCTGATAATGCTAACATATGTGTACCAACATAACAAAAAAAAATTGATAATCGAATGTACACAGCCCGCAAAAATTCAAAATTCACCTTTTCTTTTGAACAGGCCTCGTACATCACATATTTAAAATTACATAAAGCAGTAATTTGTCAAAATTGAATGAATCACCTACGACATGTTTATGCTCAAACATAAACATGTCGTAGGTGATCTAATTCTTGTTTTTTGTTTGTTTGGAGACGAGGAAATAAATTAAAATCTATAATTACGGTGAAATTGCCAAAACACGGGTAATTATTGCGGCCGATAGCACACGTGTTCACACAACTGCTGGTATGTCCACAAATTAATGCAATAATTCGTAAAATAACAAACTGCATCCCTAATAATAGCACAAACAGACCACAATATCGATCGAATTGCAAATATCTTAAGCGTTTTTTGAACTCAAGAAAATATTAATAAAATTTTGGTAAATACAAATTTTACAATGGAACTAATAAAAAGTAGGTACTCCACTTTATTTAAGGAAAAAGTCAGTAAAATATTCAGACATAGCCCTCCTTTCTTCTAGACAGATACGTTTAGATATTTAATTGAATTTAAAATTGTGAGAGGTCAATTAATTTTATTGTTAACGATTCCACCTCTTCCAAATGCTGGCGTCCCACAGGGATCAGTTCTGATTCCTTCTTTATTTTTGCTACACATCAATGACCGTTTGCACTAGTTTCTAAAGCATGCATGATTGAGTGGTAAGACGCTCGACTACGAATCAGAGGTCGCGGGTTCAAACCCGGCGTGCGCAATTTAAAAAAATTAAATTGATATGTGTCATTTGAGTGTTTTACATAACGAGTTAGATTCTGGAACGAGTTAGTCTCGTTATGAGAGGTTTCACTGTACAGTGTTACACGGATAATACTGAAGTCCGTGATAGCGTTTTATTTTGAAAAACCCCCAAAGGTCACGGAAAGTCCAGTGGGGAGTGATTTGAAGCAAATGACAATCAATGGTTACCTCGAGAGAGTTTCTTCTCGGGGTAAGAAAAACTTTTAACCGTGTCTGATAACGACAAAAATAATCTAATTTCCTTCAACGTAGACAATTTTCTTAACAAGGCTTTCATTGACATACTTGGTGTAGCCTTAAGTGGCCAGTTCAGGCATGGACATACAAAAACTCAAATGACTCAGATGACTTTGGGACAAAAAATGGATAGTCAATCATTATACCTTGAGAGTGTTTGTTCTTTGGATATGAATCTAAAACTATATGTTACAAACATCTAGTGAACTGGCTACACGGAGTTGAATCAAAGGCGACCATTCGAAGACAAAGACCCTCGATCTCCAAAGATTGAAGAAGTGTTTCAAGAAGTTGAAGGTGAGAATTAAAGCCAGCTTGTTGGTGGATAGTGAATACGAAATGCGATCGATGGTGGTTGTTGATGGTGGACGAAAGCACTCACCGTTGATGATGTATATCTCCCGGGGGTCCACTCTGTCCGCCGGAAGGGGGCAGGGCTTCTCCTCGATAGGGCTGTCTTTACACTGCTCCGACTTGCCGACCATTCCTGCAAAAGACAAGCCAACAAACCTCGTGAAAACAAGCTCGTGAACGCACAAAAAAGTATTATAAAAACAATCCTAAAGGTACCTATAAGTACTCCGTCAAAAGAATTTAAAAAAACTTTAATGTTCCCAGCATCACAAAAATATACACAAAAAATGCTCTTCTTAATTTTAAAAGAAAGATTGAGTACCTTACTGACCAACGCACTCACACTACAAGAACAAAAACCTTAAATAAAATCAACATTCCAAGATTGAACACATTTTTCGGGCAGAAAAACCACAAGTTCCATGCTGCCAAATTATATAATGCTCTCCCAAAACATATAAAAGATGCCACGGAGATGCAAATGTCCAAGAGCAACATAAAAATGTGGATCAATAACCATGAAGACGAGGAAATTATAAAGAACCAGCGACACCAACGCAGCAACCTGCAGTCCGCCTCGGAACAGGAATCCCTAGTGAGGAGGACTGTGAATAAAATATTATTGTTTTTCAACATATCTGTTTATCAAAATGATATATTCTAATTAATAATAATAAAAAAAACGAGATTAGTCAAGTGACCAGCCATTGTTAAAGTAATGATCAATCCCGTTTTCACCATCAAAACCTCAGAGCAATAACATATAGGAGGGATAGCTTTGCGAAACAATGTAATCAGGATTGCTGATTTTTTCCTGACTCGGGCGCGGCTATTGTTTTCATGGACACACTTTTTATATCCATTCAAAGCACATGTCGACATGATGTTTTGTTCAATTGTATAACCACTTTTTCACAGTATTGTTTTAAAAAAAAAAATAGGATATAACCTCAAAAACCGTTGAGTTATGTCGCATAACAAAACGTAGTGGGCGTAGTCACCGGAGACGCGGGAGACGGAAAATATGTTTACATACTTAAAAATAGTGCGATATTATGTGAAAAGTTGTCTTGCCTCTTTCTCTCTCGCGGTTTACGACGTAAAAACCCGTAAAAAGTTGGGTAAAAATATTTAGCTCTCTCTCCATATATTATTCTTGCTCATCTATGACACGGACCCACTTATAATGCAAGCAACAAACAGCTAATAAACACATTACAGAGTTTGATAAAACTCGAATCACGGCACATTCCGTACCTAAACAGCTCAGTCCTATCTTAATCCGAATATTGTCTTTTTTTATCAAGCTTGTCGATTTTTTGCTTTACAAGCTACAGCGGTACTTCTAGAGCTGTTTTACTATCGCAATGTCAAAGATAACGGTGGATTATTGCTAATTATTGTTACTGCGAGGAATTGAGATTATTTTCATCGCAAGTCATGAAGAAAGCTGAGGAAGGTTTGCACGTGGCAGAAAACGCATTTCAGATGGTCATCCCTAATGGGAACTCTATCCTGGAGAAGGTCATAGACACTGGTGAAGTGTAAGATATGAGAGGCAGAAGGAATTGCAGATACGCTGGACTATTCAAGTGTCCGGAACGTCGGTGTCGGAATTTACGCACGCCGAGATTTGAACCTGGGACCTCTGGACCAGTAGTCGAGGATCTTAACCGCTCGACCGTAGAGTTCGTCACTCATCCTACTGAGAGATTGCATCGCCTTTGGGTTTGGAATCGAGCTTTTTTTTTAAATACCTGTAGTCAGGTCCGGTTCCACAACATCTAGCACCGTGTGCAGTAAGTACTGAGTGCGCCCTTCCAGGTCACCGGTAAATGTCACCGTGACAAAAATATGTACCATCACCAACGGGTAATTTTGACTGTTGTATGAAAACAACGGGCACGGTGATTGGTTGTAGACTTTGCTTCTCAAAATTTTAACGTACAACACTCCATAGGAAAACAGACTTTACGGCCAAATAACCACTGTGCAATACGTGAAAAAAATCCGTGACATTAATCTACACTCTATACATTTTCGCCAGTCGTTCAATGCACAGCGATGCTGCCAGCGTAATAAAAAATATAATTATCCCATGATGTGGGTAATTTTCAAATGATTTGTGGAATTTTAATATGATTCAGGGAATATTTTGAGTAAACTTAAATAAGATCTTTATTTTCACGGCGCCCCTTCAGAGATGGCGCCCATGTTTTTTGCACAGTTTGAACGTATGGTAGATCCGGCGCTGCCTGTCGCTGACAATACAAAAATGTATTTTATTTTAGAGAAGATTCGACGAGGCCGACTGACTGTAAAATTTCAAGCAAGCTCCGACCTACTTTAGGTAAAATTTCGGTAATTCTGTCATTCCGAGTCCGGACGTAATTACCATTGAAAAACTGGACCTTTCATCACATTCCTCTTTCAAGGAATACAAGGTGGTCCGAAAACACTCTGTCAGAATTAAAATATTAATTAACTCTATTTTTGTATCAACTAGAGGGGTATTTTCCTAAAAAATAAACCCAAATAATAATACTTTCTTTGAAAATCTTTTCATGATAGAATTATTTTTTGATTGATTTGATTTTGCTTCATGACAACGGTTCCGATTTGAAATTTAAAGAGCTCCATACGATTTTTTAATCAGATGACGTCACACTTGTTGTCAATCTTCCCACTTTGCTTGGCAATGGAGCTGCGAACAACTCGGGATGACGTCAGACGCACTGTGACGTATTGAGTTTTCAATCATTTTTTAAAATCGATATTATTTGTCCCAAAAAAACATAAAGTTCCAATAATTTTCATTCCTTTATTGTATGTATATGGATTTCACAAATTAAAAAAAAACCGTATTAATTATCAATATTCAATTTATGTAATAGTATTCAGATTAAATGCAATAAAACAAAACGAGTTCAAAACATTCCGCCTACGCATTGAACTTCAATTTGTTCAATTTATTTATCAACTTTATTTAATAATAAATAATAATTAATTTTCATTGTGAGTATGTACGTCCGTACGAGTGTGAACTTTTCAAATTCGGAACCGATGTTAATTGAAATTATTAAATTTAAAAAAGAGCCTTTTAAAATCTTTACCTATATAATAAAGTATCTACCTAAAATGTACTTTGGCAGACATTATTTTATGTTTGAAATGGGTGGATTAAAGCAACTCATACTTTTCTTGCCAAGTCAAGACAACTCATCTAGTGATTTTTCACGGATAACAACTAGTATGAAATTATACAGCAAGAATGTGATATAAATGGCCTGTTCAAAAGAAAAGGTGCAAATTAACATGGATTTTATTCTTTGTTCTTTTTTTTTTCAAAAGTAAAAAAAATCGAAGAACACACAAAAACGTGACTAACCTTTCCAGTTGTCAAAAACAAACCACTAATCTAAAATGGCTGATAATGCTAACATATGATAAACATATCTGTACCGACATAACAAAAAAAAAACGATAGTCGAAAGTACACAGCCCGTGAAAATTCAAAATTCACCTTTTCTTTTGAACAGGCCTCGTATATTAGGTGTACGTATTTATGATTCAAAGTATTGTCCATCGCTGGCCACTACTCTCTCCCATCTTTCGGGCAGCGTACTAATCCCGCATTGTAAAAACTGGTCATCTTTTAAAGCTATCCACGAATCGATCCAATTTTTTACTTCTTCATAAGACCGGATGTGCTGGTCAGCCAAATCGTGTGCCATTGATCAAAACAAGTGATGGTCAGAGGGAGCAACGTCTGGGGAATACGGCGGGTGGGGTAGGACTTCCTATTTCAACGTTTCTAAGTATGTATTGACCACTCTCGCACCATGGGGTCGAGCATTGTCATGCTGTACCTCCCGCAAATGGCGAGCATTTGGCTCGTAAACTGACATTTTAAATCGAGAATATCTTTATGATGCAGACACAAATGGACTAACGTTTCTATGGGGTTATGTTAACAGATGCCTAAGTTTATTGCATGACGTCTATGATCTATTTATTTCGACCACTACTTAGCGCTAAAGCCAAATATAGGAAAAAAGTGAAAGCAAAGTTATAATAATAATAGTAATATTTGGATGATTTGTATAGCGTCGTTTTTGTGAAAAATCACCTCAAGGGCGCTGTACAGATCTTATTTTCTATTATTAGATATTAATCCCTAGTTCAAATAAGAAAATAAACAGGAACATACTTACCAGGCAGGTCCTATCAGATAGACACCCTCGTTGACTTAAATTATAATTATGATTTTTTTTTTTAAATTTACGATTTACGGCATGGGAGCGAAATTAAAAGAATGGACTTTCTGAATTTGTCATACAGTACAGGATTTGGTTAAAATTTGCATATCTAAAGGTGATTCGTCGATATTATTATTAGATATGTTGAGATTCTTTTAATGAATTTAAGGATATGAGAGTCTGAAAAGGTAAGTTTTCAGTTTGGACCGAAACTCTGTTGGGCTCGTTATACATCTTAGTTCCGGAGGGAGTTTATTCCAAGCCTTCGGCCCCGATACTCCTGCAGCGCGATCTCCAAGCTAAGTATTTGGATTGCGTTTGGGTTCTATCAGCCTTCCGATAGCCGATGACGTTGCTGATCTAAGAGTCGACTGCCTTAGAAGAATGTTTTCAGGAACGCATAGTTCGGTGGTGTACAGTGGGGCCATTTCGTTAATGGATTCATACACCTAATAGAATATATTAACAGTGAAAAATAAAGTTCAAGGAATCAACGTTTTAAGTGCAAATAAGGTATGTGATAATTTTGTTTGTCTCTGACGATTAAAATAATAAATCTAAAATGTTTTACGAGGAATGTCTCTGGAAGTGACTAATTCATCACATAGAAAAATAAAACCTGTTCTTTACCGCTTATGTTATTGCTAAAAAACGTTTGCAAGTTTTAGAAATCTTTTAACGGTAAGAATGTGAATGATAGGGGTCAGTTTTTTTTAATCAAAAATATAAATTACTCACATATCGAGTGAATCCTCGAAAAAAAATTATGTTTTTATTACAGATTCATCAGAAATAATACAAATGAGAATATCTCTAAATACCTCGTTTTGGAGTACTATGTCACCTTGAATAATGTACACGAGTTAATAGCCCGTGAAAGATTTTATAACTTCACGAGCTCTGTTAACGAATCGGCTTAATCCTAATAACTACATTTCGATTGTAAGAAAAACTATTTTTCGCTACGAACGGTTTACATAACAAGATTAAGTCATCGGACACTTAACTAATCGGCAGAAAACCATTATGTTATTTCAAGGTTGAAACGGCTGGTATAATTTTTCCGCGTCGAATCCAAATGTGTGAACATTTAAAATGTATCGCACTGCATGGACTTAAAATTGCTTCACTAATTAATTATTATTACTTTAGTAAATTAAACCAGAGATAAGTCACATTTTCATTCGAAGAAAATCATGTTCCTAGCAAGACGGTTACAAGGCAGTACCTACCGTACTATTGTAGCAATTCTGCTTCAATCTCACAATTCAACACGCCTATGCGACGAATGTTGCATCTGGGAAACATATACTCCGATGTCGTTGATATATTTAACACGTCAATATCAAACTATAAGTTTAATTTAGTACAGTTGTTGTTATCTGATAGAGCTAAACTAATAGTTGGACCTATTACTTAATATTATTTATTTCCTTTCTTTTACAATATTTCTGAACATGTTATTAGTTATTTTTGTATCTGCTATTCAATCCTCTTTTTTTTATTTTTTCTATTTTCCACAATTCTTGCACTAATGAGGTTACTGTTTTGAAAAAAAAAATATATATATTAAAACATGTATGTAAAAGCCTAAAGCGGACGTAAATAAATAAATTACAGACAGAACTAACTGTTTAAATAAATATTACGAATGAAATTTTCGTTATACACAAAAACTACTTACCATAAATATAATATCGCAACCTAACCTAACCTAACCTAACCTTATAGATAACCTAATCGCAAATCTGAGTAAAAACAAAACAATGTTTCTGTATATTGGTGAATACGTGTGCACTTACGACTGTGATGCGCTTGCCAAACGTCACTGAGAAACAGCATTTTGTGTATTGTTTTTAGCGAGAAAGGGACAGCAATTGTACGCGTTCTAAAATATGATATTTATATTGGAAAAGTTTTGCCGTCTGTTTTTTTATTAGGTGTGTTAAATATCAACTTTTTTTTCAATTTCATATTTTGGTCTAATAATAAGTTTGATAAATGCTGTATAAACAAAAAAGATGTAAGAGTGTATACTTCGTGAATGATATTATGCGTGATAATAATAATAATAAGAATTGGCTGGTTTATATAGCGCCGTTTTCGTGACAGAAATATCACCGTCGAGGGTCTTTTACAGCATAATTAACATTATATTAAAACTAAGACTTATTAATAACTTACTTATATAGTAACTAACAACTAACATATTTACATTAGCAAATATAAATATATAATGTTTAATTGTGATCTTTTGGTTGTATACCTCCCTACTAGACGTCTTTTTGGATTTTCCTATCCGAAACGGCCAATACGTAGCGCCTAGCGTCAAGCGGATCTACCGGTGGCAAGTAAGATATAGCTTTTGCGTTATAAAATAACACCCTCAACGAAACCAACTATTTCAACTCTTCCAACAGGAGACTGTTATTATTATTAAAATCAATATCTAAAAATATTTATCGAAACATATTTTTTTTATATATTAAAATATAATTATAATTTTTTATATCTATTTATTTTTTATACATAAAATATATTTTTTTCATATATTAAAATCAATATATAATTTTTTTTATTAAAAATCAAAGGTGAATGCAGGAAACTCCATTAATGGAGGACTGAACGCTGTTGGCGCAAATAAGAAATAGTTTAAAGAAGCAAAGCTAGCAGTCCACAATGGAGTGCTTATACCAACCCTGACGTATGGCAGTGAGGCATTGAACTGGCAGAGGAAGGATGAAAGTAGACTGAATGCTGTGGAAATGAGATCTTTAAAGCGAATATGCGGTAAAACCATGTGTGACCGTATTAAAAATGTGGATATCCGGAAAGAATGCAAGGCTAATGTGAGCGTAATGGATAGGATCAAGAAAGGAACGCTTAGATGGTTTGGGCATGTAGAGCGAATGAACGAAGAAAGGAGTGTGAAAAGAATACAAGATGCTAAAGTGAATGGAAGAAGAAGTCGAGGACGCTCGAGAAAGACATGGCACGATCAAGTAAAGCAAATACTTGAATCGGATCATGTGAAGAGTCAGAATAACAGAAGAGTATGTATGAGACGATGTGTGAATGTGAATGAAGCAAGGAGTGTGTGTGCCAAGACAGAGTTACATGGCGGTCCGTCCTATCTGCCTACTCCTGCGGGGAAACGGCGTGATGGTTAGTTAGTTAAAATCAATAAAATCGACGTTATTTCCAACGGTTATATTCAACAGTTAACAATTGCCAACGATATTTAGATGAGAGCATTTAGTTTCGAAACATGCTGTACTTAATCGAAGCGTGTAGTTTTTTCGGTTACGCCAGCCAATATTGGGTATTGGATAACTATTTAAAAATGCAGTCATCCGAGACCTTTTGCAACCGACCACTATTGAGCAAATGTCGCCCAGCAATGAAAGATGCTAGTCATCTGAATAGACAATTTGATTTTATCAAATAAATTGGTTATTCATTTTATTTAAGTCATTTTTTTAAAGGAAATGTTATGTTTTTTTTACGTCAACTCCACACAGAAGGCCCGGAAAGAAATAATTTCCTTCAAGAACTCTGTCATCTTTGGGGATGCTGTGTGGAGGCTCTTCTCGAGAAATGGAAGGAGTGAAACATGGTCTTGGAGAGGCCCAAACACAGAGGCCGGAGCTGTTGAAAAGCGACCCGTTCTCGTGTACGGAATGTCAACCGTGTACAAATGTTGGATGCGCGTTTGGCGAGTTTCCCGACTGTGCACCGGTGCCGAAGGAATCAATGACGCAAGTTCCTCGGAGCATCTTCCATTTAAATACCGGTAGAACAAGGATAGCATTCCCACCTGACGTATGTGCACAAAGATTGCAATCCGTTTGTTAAGATTGGAGAACCTATCAAACGGATCGCCCGTTTCTGCACAGAGTCAAAGATTTTTTTCAAGTATTTAGGGGCTCCAGACCAGAGGTGGCTGCCAAATTCAACAGTGGGGCGCACTTGCGATTTGTACAAGGTCAGCAGTTGTGTAATATTAAAGTATTTGCGGGTCCTGTACAGCACGCCCAACTTCTGAGAGGGTAAATTTACTCTGGCTTCGATGGAGCCTCCGTGCCTCAGCTGGTCACTTAAGGTTACTTATAATTGATATTCAATGGATATTGAGCATCTTCCATTGAAATACCGGTGGAATAAGGACAGCATTCCCACCTGACGTCTGCGCCCCAAAGATTACAATAGTTACAATTCTAAACAGAGGCAAAATGTTTTTTCAGGTATTGTGGGGCTCCAGACCAGAGGTGGCTGCCAAAATCAACAGTGATTTGCAAAAGGTAAGCGGAGGTTGAAAGAAGATGGGAAGGGGATGGGGAAGAGGAAGGTTGGGGAATTATCCGACTATTCAATGTTTTTCACTCGAGAGTGCCATATAGCGACATGCGATGGGCACGCGATATCTCACGACGGCTCTCTCGTAGGTAGTGCGATGAACACCTCACGTGTTTGCCGCCATCTTGATACGTAGGAAGTGATCCGAGATACGATTAACTGGACGAGATACCCGGCTAATTGCACGGTCATTATCGGCGCGACCGCAGTTAGCGACTCATTTACCAATGAAGCCAATCGCGAGAAGACGGGAATACACAGAAGGAAGCTGCATGAAAATATTTTCGGATAACTATTGTTAGAAAAATATTTAAAAAATATTGTTCCTAATTTTTAAACTGTTAATTCGTAGTGGAACTCCATTTAATTTTAAAAGTTACATAATATATATAAAAATTGAGTCCTGTTAAACTGCTACATAACAGTTTGTTAATAGGATCTTAAAATTAACAATAAAAAATATTAAAAAATTAGGATAAGTGAATATATTACATCATAAGAAAAATAAGCATCAAATTACAAAAAATAAATACACAATAAAATACAAGAAGTTTGTTGCAAAAAAATAAATTAAAAATAGACAAATAAAAGATAATGATTAAATAAAAACAAATTTATAACTTTTTCCACTTTTTTTTTTTTTGACTGGACCGGTTTCAGCCTATAACGGCCATCTTCAGACTAGTACAGGTTGTCCTTATTCTATGGCTTATATACTATTTTTGGGATGTCAGGGGTAGTAAACCATGATTTTACTTTAATTATATTTATCAGGTTTGCTGCATGATTTTACTAGTTACAAGTAACCTTTAGTTTACTATTTTATATTTCTATCTGGTATGAATTTTTATTTTAGATGGGTTACAGTTGTATTTCTCTAAGTATGATTTTACGATGTATTTCTATAATGCGAGGTTGGTGAATAATGATTATTAGTGAGTTTATTTTAGGTTTAGTTAACAAATAAAAAAGTGGAATTAAGTTACAAAATTAGAAATAATAAAAGATAAGTTCAAATAAATATTTTCCACGAAGCCACGCTTTCAGTAAACATCTCCTTCTCAAAATAATTTCTCATTTTTTATTGACACCGGTAACCTTAGATGAATTAAATAATGTAGGTACGTTACTGAGACAACGCGCCTAGTTGCACTAAAGCAAGTCAACGAGACACACCTTCGAAACACGCTTCATATAGCTATCTCTTCCGCACACACATATTCTTTGAATGGCTATCCTTTTCATACGCGGGTGAAACATTTAGTGGTGCAACATTTGTGTTGCTACATTTTACGTAAGATTTGTGTGAACATTGGATTTATAAAATAGGTCGCTCTAATATTCCTAACTACTGTAAAACACCTACCTAAACGTGCATACTTCAATTTTCAATCTATCTTTATCTCTAGGCTTATACAATCCTATTTTTTATTTTCTGCATTAACCTTTACCTAGATCATAAAACATTATAAATGTACCTTATGCACAACCTCTATACTCCCAAACAATATCTATAAAATGTTACCTCCACGTAATAACTTAATTCTAATATTTGTTTAATTTCATCTTTCTCTTCTTCTTTTCCTTTTTCATTAATTTTTACTTTTGTGCACAACCTAAACAATATCTATAAAATGCAACCTCCATGTAATCAAGTTTTTTCTAATTTTCATTTAATTTCATCTTTCATTTCTTTTCTTCTTTCTCATTTTTATTTTATCTTTATTAATATTTACATTTAATATTTTATAATTTATGTACACTACGTCTGTCTCGACACAAGAATTTCATAGTGAGACAGACACGAACCAAACCCATGTATTTTTTTTTGTATTTTAGCAAGAATAAATTTTAAAAATATGACGTGTCTTGTATTTTGTGTTTATGGCCATATAGCCATAATATAGAACGAACAGCCAATAAATTTACAGAATTTATTGTTCAATAATTAGATACATCGCGTCTGTGTTTAAATACAGCTTTGTTTAAGATTAATGATTTCAATAATACCAATTTTTCAACTTTATTCTACCAAAAGCGAAATGCCATCTGAATTTTTTGTCCCAGACATCTAAGGGGAAATCTACAAATGATATTACCCCGTTGTGTAATAAATATTAATATACCTTCTACAAAATACATTAACCAAACAGGGACAGAAAAATCAAAGAGTAAATTCAAAAATAGCCAGCTGTTAAAAATAAAGCTGACAACTATAGATATTATATAATTTAATAATAAAAAAAAAAACAAACGCATCCCATGTAACCCGTCTCTCAGAAGGTAATAAAACTACCCGATTTTATTTTTTAATGTTATTGTAAAGCCGCCTCTGTCAGCATGAGACTCAATAAGCGCCCATTCCGGACACAAATAGTTTAATATGCCATAGATTTACTTTAAATTGTACCAGTCTAAAGATGCCCGTCATAAGGTGAAACCGGTCAGGTCTTAAATAAAAAAAATAGCGGAATAAAGTTTTCAAAATGTTATTATTAAAATCACTTAAAAAATACACTAAAAATATTTTTCGTTTGCCTAATATCTTCTCTTAGCGTCACCCCGATAAATGTGATAAGTTTTAAAAGTTGCTTTAAATGGCTTTAGCTTTGTTTAATACATGACCAAATTTAAACAACCTGCTCCTTAAGAGTTATCAAATGAATTCAAATAGTTGTAAGCCAGTCACACTCCAAATGTTGACATTTTTTTAATTTTTTTTTACGTGAATACCGCACAGAGTCTCAACTGCTCCCAACCGTCTAGAGTCAGTGAGACTATGGCATCTCCAATAGGGAGTATTTTGTGAGGCTGAAGGTAGTGGGGAGGGAAAAGAGATGAGGAAGGGGAAGGATGAGAAGTATCTGGCTATTCAGATCTGGTCACCAAACACGGCTAAAAACATTTCAAGCAACGTTTCAATTCTGAATGGTGGTCTTTCACCGGGGCGATACTTAGAGTATCTACCACTCTGGAACGTGCTGCAAACATACCATATTTCATATCAATTGAATGTTTAATGAAACATATTAATTGAATAAAATTTATTTGCGCACGCCGGGTTCAAACCCGCGACCTCTGGATTCGTAGTCGAGCGTCATACCACTCGACCATGCAGTCCGTCTTGAAATGGTATTAGGCGTTTCGGTATTATGAATAGGCCTCTCTGACGGCCTCCGTAGTCGAGTGGTAAGACGTGGTTGACACTACGAATCCAGAGGTCGCGGCCTCATTCCCGGCGTGCGCATAAATTTTTATTTAATTAATATGTGTCATAACATATTTGATTCATATAAAATAAAGTATGGTATATATGTGGTACTTTTTACAGTGGTGGATACTCTAAGTATCGCCCTGGTGAAAGACCACCATTCAAAATCGAAATGTTGCTTGAAATGGCTTTAGCCGTGTTTGGTGGCCAGATTTGAATAGACAGGTACTTCTCAACCTTCGTCTTCCTCATCCCCTTCTCCTCCCATGTCTTGCAACCTCACTACATACCCTGATTGGGGATGCCATAGTCTCACTGGCTCTAGACGGTTGGGAGCAGTTGAGACTATTGTGCGATATTCACTATTAAAAATAAAATAAAACCGTTTTTGATGACCAGATCTGAATGGCCAGATACTTCCAAACCTTCATCTTTACCATCTCCCTCCCTTTCATACTACCTTCAGCCTCACAACCCACCCCAATTAGGGATGCCATAGTTCCACTGGCTCCAGACAGTAGAGAGTCTTGTGCGGTATCACATTTAAAAATATTACAATGGTACGTCTCTATTTTTATGGTGGTTATATTGTTACATCTTATGTAAACATATTTTTTCGTTTTAAAATTGAGATCTACTAGAAATATTAAAGATTATTTGTAATTAAATATTTACCAAGTATGTTTACAAGAGACGGAAAGGCTGATAAGGATATTAAAAAAGGGTGAATGCAGGAAACTCCATTAATGGAGGACTGAACGCTGATGGGGCAAACAAGAAATTGTCCAAAGAAGCGAAGCTAGCAGTCCACAATGGAGTGCTTATACCAACCCTGATGTATGGCAGTGAGGCATGGAACTGGCAGAGGAAGGATGAAAGAAGACTGAATGCTGTGGAAATGAGATCTTTGAGACGGATGTGCGGTAAAACCATGTATGACCGTATTACAAATGTGGATATCCGGAAAGAATGCAAGGCTGATTATGAGCGTAATGGATAGGATCAAGAAAGGGACGCTTAGATGGTTTGGGCATGTAGAGCGAATGAACGAAGAAAGGAGTGTGAAAAGAATATATGATGCGAAAGTGAATGGAAGAAAAAGTCGAGGACGCCCGAGAAAGACATGGCACGATCAAGTAAATCAAATACTTGAATCGGGTCATGTGAAGAGTCAGAATAACAGAAGAGTATGTATGAGACGATGTATGAATGTAAATGAAGCAAGAAGTGTGTGCCAAGACAGAGTTGTATAGCGGTCCGTCCTCTCTGCCTACCCCTGCGGGGAAATGGCGTGATGGTTAGATAGTTACTAAGTATTAATCATTAATTAAAGGACTTCCAACTAGAACACATATTGGCCTAAAGTTTTTTAACCATCATCTTCCGTAGAGTTTTTGTATTTAAATATCTACTAGTAGCGACGCCCCGACTGCAAAGTTAAGTGTGTCGATATGTAGTTCACTCAGGTGAATACTTCAAATCGTTGACATTTTAAAATAACTTTATGCGGGCTTAAAAAATTCTAAATAATAAAAACGCATAATTTATACTGGTAGCGATAGATAGCTACAAATGTTGTTTTTTTAACAATGTTTTTAAATTCATACAAAGTTTTTGAACGCTGCGTAACTGTTAGTTCTTTGAAATGTGAACATTCAATTGCTACGAACTCGGTTTCGCCCGAGATTTTTTTTCTCCTTATCGAAAAACACATTAATAATATAAATAATAAAAGTCATGTTTAAATTTCGTTCGAGAGTTTCAGTGAGACGAACAAACAATTTTTCCGCTTTACAGTTTGTTAATAATAATTTTAAATTTCTTTCTTTCTCGGGCAAAAAACAATTCACGCCCAAGAAAGACATGGCACGATCAAGTAAATCAAATACTTGAATCAAGGCCATGTGAAGAGTCAGAATAACAGAAGAGTATGTATGAGACGATAAATGAATGTGAATAAAGCAAGGAATGTGTACCAAGACAGAATTATATGGCGGTCCGTCCTCTCTGCCTACCCCTGCGGTGAAACGGCGTGATGGTTAGTTAGTTAGTTATAAATTTATGTCAAAAGAAAGAAATTAACAGGATTGAAAAAGATTTTATGTCTAACTAATTAACTAACTAACCATCACGCCGTTTCTCCGCAGGGGTAGGCAGAGAGGACGGACCGCCATATAACTCTGTCTTGGCACACACTCCTTGTCACATTTACAATTATACACCGTCTCATACATACTCTTGTGTTATTCTGACTCTTCACATGACCCGATTCAAGTATTTGATTTACTTGATAGTGCCATGTCTTCCTCGGGCGTCCTCGACTTCTTCTTCCATTCGCTTTCGCATCATATATTATTTTCACACTCCTTTCTTCGTTCGTTCGCTCTACATGCCCAAACCATCTAAGCGTCCCTTTCTTGATCCTATTCACTACGCTTATATCAGCTTTGCATTCTTTCCGGATATCCACATTCTTAATACGGTCACACATGGTTTTACCGCACATACATCTCAAAGATCTCATTTTAATGTCAACTCTGAAATTCAGTTAAAGATCTTGTTTATAAATCGAAAACAAGCAAAAATTCACTTGTTAGGTTAGGTTAGGTTAGGTTGTTTAGTTGTAAGAACATATTTGAATATAATTTCGCGTCTAGTTCAAATTTCCCTCTACAAGAATGGCGTTAGTAAACATAGATTGGGAGTAATTGGTCTGATGCATTAGTGCATTTCCGTTTTACCCGAGTGCAGTGCAAGTTGTGATGCACACGAGTAACTTGAACTTGCAAAGGAAGCCGGTATAATTGAAGACAAGGTCAGGAAAGGCAGGTGCCCCTCTCGTGAAATGGCGGATATTGTAGAAGGAGGATATCGTAGTAAATTATAATTGTGATATAAAATAAAAACTCGAATACGACAAGGGGTTAAAGATGATATGAAGCATTGATCGGTCAGTTGCTTGGGGTGACAATGTATGGAGAGAGAGCTAATTATTTTTTACCCAACCTATACAAACTTGCGATAAATCACTTTCTCCGGGTTTTCACGTCGTACACCGTGAGAGAGAATGAGACAACAAATATAATACACCGCTTCTATGTATTGTCGCGATGATCTTGGGCTCCCTGGGTCACCGCGGTACTCCTTTTTATTATGCCACTAAACTTGACGCAACCAAACGGTTTTTTAGATTATATGCTTTATTTTTGTTGATAACAATACTGTGAAAAAGTGGTTTTAACGAATAAACAACACCATTATGTCGATATGTGCCATGAATGGATGTATAAATACCCTAGCCTTAGTCTTAGCCACGCCCAGATCCGCCGAGTTCGGTAAAAATCATCAAAAACTGACCACACTGCCTTGGATAGGTTCCACTCTATATACTCTTAGGTCAGTTGGTTGAGTGGTATAAAGCTATGAGTTCCCACTCGGGCGTTTTATGGGTTCAATCCCCTGCTGGCTTAGTTCTCCATCATTGCACAAGTAATATTTTTCGGCTTATAATAAGGGTAGTAGAAGGAATTCAAACATTGTCAGGTTATTCTTAAAAAAATAACACGATATTTTTAAACGCTCATTTCTAACATTACGGAAGATCTACAGTTTCTCGTGTCTAGGATGAACCAAGTATGTATGCAGAACGAGTCAATGATGAATGTAAGTAAGTCCAAAGTCACGATGTTTGAAAGAGAGAGTACGAGAGCTGCGTGCAATATAGTTGTGAATGATGAATACTTGGAGCAAGTGGATGAGTTTGTGTATTTGGGAAGTATGTTCTAGAGAGACGGAAGGGCTGATGAAGATATTGAAAGAAGGGTGAATGCAGGAAACTCCATCAATGGAGAACTGAACGCGGTTGTTGATAGTAAAAAAAAGTGTCCGAAGAAGGAAAATTAGCAGTCCATAACGGAGTGCTGATATCAACCCTGATGTATGGCAGTGAGTCATGGAACTGGCAGAGAAATAATGAAAGTTGACTGAATGCTGTCAAAAATGTGGAAATCCAGTAAGAATGCAAGGCTACTGCTCTAGCCAGTGAGGCTATGGCTTCCCCAATTGTGGTATATTGTGAGACTGAAGGTAGTGGGAAAAGGATATGAGGAAGAGGAAGATTGGGACGTACCTGACAAACGCGTCGGATGCCCACCCCGGCGTTGTGGGTTTAATTCACCTGTTGGTTAAGTCCTCCATCATTGCACAGACAACATTTCCGCTTATTATGATAGCAGTGGCAAAGTAGCAAAATATTGTCAGGTTATTTGTAACCCGGGAATGTTTGTCTTTCTTTATATTCCTAAGAAAGTGGGGTTTGGTTATTTTAAAATACAAACTGACAGGTGACAGAAAAGACGGAAGTAAACCCAATGTTGGATTACTGGACAAAGTTAACTAATCGATAGGAATATAAATATTAATTTGAATGGCTTTTTTTATTTCTAGTGCTTCTAAATTGTTTAATCTGTTGCCATGACCATTTTTACGGAGAGTATCAGTACTTTAAGGAAGGTGTGATCTTTGTTAATAATTTTTTATTTATTAATTTTCTTGTATTTTTAAGAAGTAACAATATATGGAGGGATAGCTAATTTGTTTTACCCAACCCATCCGAAATTGTAATAAATCACTTTTTCCGCTTTTTTACATCGTACACCATGAGAGAGAAAGAGACAACAAATTTCTTGGACCGCTTCTATATACTGTCGCAATGATCTTAAGCTGGCTATCTTCGCTGGTTAACGGCGGGACTCCGCCCACATTTTTTATTTTGCCACTAAACTTGACACAACTAAACGGTTTTTAGGTTATATGCTATATTTTTGTTGATAAAAATACTATGAAAAAGTGGCTATACGAATACACAAAAACATTATGTCGATATGTGATATGAATGGATGTATAAATACCGTAGCCTTAGTCTTAGCCGCGCCCATTTGCGCCGAGTCATGTTAAAATCATCAAAAACAAGTCCAAAACTGACTTCACTGCCTTGGCTTGGGCTACCTCTTGTATACTCTAAGGTTGTGACCGCTCCGTGCGAACTACTTCATTTTGCGGCAGTTCAAACTTCATTCATTTCTCACTGAACAAATACTTCAATTGAAGTTGGTAGTTCCGCTCGCACGATCGCACCATCAACTTCAGTTTTAGTTCTTCGTTCGTTCGAACGATTGTAGTATCGCACCATCCACAGTTCAATTTCAGTTTACTTCAATTGTAGTTATTCGTTAGCTAGCACAATCCACAGTTCGACGTATTTTGATGTGTTTTTTTTTTCATGATTTTATACGGGAATATTGTTGTGATATTTTTTGTTGGATTTTGGTGACAGTTGCTTTTAATAATTTTCTAAAACAATTACAAACTTTTATTTCTCTGCTTGTTTTGTCTGGTGAGGGACACTAGTTTTTCCGAGTGCTGTTTTATTCATAATATAATATTCAATGTTTTTAATAATAATTGTCATTTTTTTAACTTTTATAACAAAAATAAAATTATTTATATATTTAATAATAGTTGTTATACTTTTACATTTCCCAATAGATGGCGCTAATACAGTTTACAAATCTCATACGGCCGCTTCTAACGGGTTTATATAAAACTTGGGCTGACTTGAATTCAAAATTTCAGTGGTACTTCAATTAGAGATGGTCGATATCAGAATTGGGTGTACCTGCGGTTCCAGTTACTGGTGACCGGCGAGGAACCGGTTATTTATCCGGTTCTTTTTGGAACTGGTTCCTAGTGCCAGAAAAGTTCCACGAAGGAGATTTTAATTTTTAAATCGAAAAGAACTAGCGAATCAACAAAAAATCCTCTCCGAAGAAAAAACACTAGTCGGTAGACATTTGAAATCGAAAAGTACTAGCAAATCGACCAAAGTTCCTTCCTAATAAAGTACTAGCAAATCAACAAAAACATAGAACTGTGGAACCGGTTCCTCGGAGAAATGATATCGACGGTTCCAGTGACCGGCTTGAAACCGGTTCCTTTTAACCAGGAAAGGAATATCGACCATCTCTAACTTCAATTGAAGGGTTCATTTCAAAGAACTAGCAGTTCCCGAAGCGTTCACAAAACTTTGAAGTTTTTCCCAACGCTATTGTTTTAAAATTCAAATTGATGGGTAACAGAAAAGACGGAAAATACGAGAGTGAGATATTATGAATTCCGACTATTTTTAGAAACAATTGCGGAAATGGGCCAACTGTCCAAATAAAGATTAGCAAAGACATTTGGCCGGGGACATTGTTATACCACAGAGGGAGTGTGAATCCGAGGGCGGAAGTGCCAATAATGGCGACTTTATAAACCTGCGAATGTTTGCGCGTCTGCTGGAATATTTTTATTATTTTTTATTGCGCAATTTTAACGAGAAGTGAAAATAAAATGGGACTCTTCAAGGTGAACGAAATATTTTATTTTACGAATAATTATAATATGTTAATTATTGAAATGATATCAATGATTTTAGATAAACCATGAAACAAAAAAAAGAAGCAGTAAAAATGTTAAGTTGCGACCGAGACTCGATCTCGGAATCTCTATTCTATCCGGGAGTAACGTATCTGCCAATTAAGCTTGTTTTTATTGGTATTTTTTTTAATAATAATATTTTAATATTATATTTATATATACATGGCCTGTTCAAAAGAAAAGGTGAATTTTGAATTTTCGCGGGCTGTGTACGTTCGATTTTCGTTTTTTTGTTGTTGTTATGTTGGTACACATATGTTTATCATATGTTAGAATTATCAGCCATTTTGGATAAGTGGTTTGTTTTCGACAACTGGAAAGGTTAGTCACGTTTTTGTGTGTTCTTCGATTTTTACTTTTGAAAAAAATGAATATTTTTTATATTTTATATTCACTATATATATATAGTGAATACCGCACAAGAGTTACGGTAAGTAAGTTATTCTTTTGTTTATTCATTGTTTACCACTTTTTCAGAGTATTGTTATCAACAAATATATAACATGTAACCTAATAAACCGTTGAGTTATGTCAATTTATTTCGCGTATCAAAACGTGTGGGCGGAGTCAACGGAGACGCGGGACACGAAGAACATTCTAACAATACTTTAAAGCGGTGTGATAATTCTAGAAAATTTGCTGTCTCTTTCTTTCTCCTGGTGTACGACGTAAAAACCCGGAGAAAGTGATTTATCCCAAATCTGTATAGGTTGAGTAAAAAGAATTAGCTCTCTCTCCATATATTGTTACTTCAAGGTTGGTATTTATTGGTAGATTTTAGGGCATGAGAGCAAATTTAATAATGGCCTTTCTGAATTTGTAGTACAGTGCACAGGGATTTGATTAAATCAAAGCATAAAACTTAATAAGTCAATTCGAATTATCTAAAAGATGTATTTTAAAGCGTAGATAGTGCTTCGTGAAATATGAATAATTCATACAATTTCAATAATATTCAAATAATATGCATCGGAAAAATATTCAAAACAGATTTTGTTGTAAATTGGATTAAAAATTAATCATTAATATGGAAATTATTATTGTCAATAAATGTTTATTGCTAAATATCTATATAAATAGCCAGCGATTTGTTTTAGAATTATAGCTAAGTAATAAAGTAATAATTTTAAAAACCAATAGCTCAATTTTTATTATTAATGATTAATAGATACCTTAGGGTTGTTCACTTTTTTATTATTCGTATTAATCATTTACAATTAACTACACCTAGATATCATATTAAACATTAAAATAATATTAATTTTGATATTTGAATTTATGAATCTATTGATACAAGTGAATTTAGTTATTCATGGTACAAGTAGGTACTTTTAAATCACAGTACATTTTATAAATACACTTTTAAGATTCTTAATTAATTAAATTTACACTGTGGTATTGAAACCAAAAATATTTATTGGTAACTGTATTTAAATTATAACTTATTTCCGCTGGAAAGGCAAAAGAGCTTATGCGACACTTTGGTAAAAAATGAGTTAAAATGCAGTTTTGATCAGTTATTTTTTTGCATCGAATGCTCTGACTCTCGTTTGATTCTGAAGACTTTTGTGGCCCTTCAGGCATCTGAAATATATTTACCATTTGCGAGAAGGCTTGACTCGAGCGACACAAGTTTAGAACGTTTTGTCGCTTCGGGTAACTCAGTGAGAGCATCGAGTTACATGAAATAACTTTTTTTTCAAAATCCAACCAAGTACTAAAGACTTTAAATTAAAAAAAACTTAAAGTGCGCTGGTGTAAACTTTCCAAAGTGGCGCTTCAGCCCTTTTGCCTTTTTGACGACGATATATGAGAATAATAAAAAAAAACAATACGTTTAATGCGAATAGTAAATATAAGATTTTCAAATTAGTTTTTATTTATCCAATTACCACTTAGAGATTTTTATCTAAATTAAACTTGAAAAAAAAATAACATCAAATTTTGATCAGTAAAATATTTAACAAAGAACAAATTAATTTTTGCATTGCCTTTTTTTAATGATATCGTTTTTCTTTCAATAATTTTTATACCCGAGACGCGCATTCAAAAGCATAAAAAATAATAAATGTTAAATTGTTTTATATATATTAGCGTAATTTTTAAATTTATTTAGGAAACAGACAGTTGTTAATTTGAAAAGTATTAACATTGTAAAAAAGCACATATTTTTAAGCAATCAATTCCATTAATTAAACATTTAATACTTTAATGATTTAATGCACTTTAACATATTGTTGGTTCCACATTAAAACCTTTATAAATCCGGCGACATACTAATTAAATAGCTAGTAATGATAAGTATGTCTTATGTCTAAATCGCTTTCAAGTCTAAGTATAATGTCTGAAGTATTTTTATGGCAGTGTAAACTGTAACTTAAATTTATTTACCAACTATACAAAACGCCGAGGAAATCTAAAATGATTATTATATTACAAATTTATTTATGAACAAAAAAATTGAAACTATACAATGTATTGGAATATTTTTGGTCGGAAACAATATTTAATACTACAAATTCGACTGTCCTAAAATGGTTTTTTTTTTCAAAAATTCTCAAATGTAATGCGTCCTATTTTGAAAAAAAAAATAAAGTATTTGAACAAACAACCATCGAAATTATCAACAAATGCCTTTACCGAGTATCATCAAAATTAACAATTAGGTATTGTGAACAGATTATATAATAGAAGAAGAAGTCGAGGACGCCCGAGAAAGACATTTCACGATCAAGTAAATCAAAAACTTGAATCGGGTCATGTGAAGAGTCAGAATAACAGAAGAGTATGTATGAGACGATGTATGAATGTAAATGAAGAAGTGTGTGCCAAGACAGAGTTATATGGCGGTCCGTCCTCTCTACCTACCCCTGCGGGGAAACGGCGTGATGGTTAGTTAGTTAGTTTTTTTTTTAAATAATTAGGTATCAGCTAAAAAATATAGTGTTTTTAATATCTAGTTATTGGTGTAATTTTTCATTAAAAAAACAGCGCTATAAAAAATATCCAAACGTGTAGATGAATACTCACTAGAAAAGAAGTTGTCGTTCTTCATTTTGGCGAGAAGAAAAAAAACATGCAAAATTTAAATCAATCACAAAACATCACTTTCAATATTTCGATGCACAAAAATAATTTCGAAAGAATCACTGACAGCGAAATGGACACAAAATTATTAAGTTTATAATTAAATATCAATAATAGTTAACACTAATAAGTTTTTTTTACAACAATTTAACAGAATTGTTAAACGCTTGTGACTGTCACTTATTTTGGAATTTTGGAATTCGCTCGTTTTTTTTTTTCAGAATTCGAAACGGACAACTGTTCCAAATTCAAATGTGACAGTTGTGTCAAGATGGCGCGTCGGTTAGAACGTTCCGCCGCGATTCGTCGACCGTTTTGGCTGCGATTTTGCAAGCGACTGATTTGAAATCCCAAGAAGCGGAAAATTATATACCTACACCTTGATAACGTTTCGAGTGCTGTGACAGTTGCAACTATGGCCGATAGATAAATACGTTCGCCGCCACCGAATGGAAAATCCCTAGAAGCTGATATACGATCACAAACCGTCGTCAACGCGAAAATACCTCCCGTGTGTCAGAAGCGTAATTGTTCAGGAGGAAATTAAAAACGGTTTTTTTAAGAATTACAGACATAGACATAAAATACAAGACATGTCATAATTATACACATTTTACAAAAAAAAAATAAAATAATAATAGGTACACATCGGGGTACTATCATTTGTAGCTTTGGGAAAAACTTCAATGTTTTGTGAATGCTTCACGAATCGCTAGTTCTTTAAAATGAACCCTTCGCGGTGAACACTTTAATTGAAGTCGAACCTCGCAAAAAAGAGATTTGATTTTTTTCTTTTTAAAGAAAGACAAACATTCCCGGGCTTACGAATAACCTGACAATATTTGAAAAACTCCTACTGCCATCACAAGAAGCGGAAGATGTTGCTTGTCCAATGATGGAGGACTTGGCCAGCAGAGGAATTGAACGCCCGACGCCCGGGTGGGAATCCGACGCGTTTGTCCACTCAGCTACCGACCGGTCGGTTATCTCTTCAGTTCTTTTAGTCGGTAGAAATTTGAAAGTGAAAACAACTGGAACCGGTTCCTTGCCAAAATAAAAAGTACTAGTCGGTAGATATTTCAAATTGAAAAGAACTGAAACCGGTTCCTCGCCAAAATAAAAATCACGTTCCTGAAAATCGAAGTACTTTGAAGTCGGACTTCAATTAAAGCACTTCTTTATAGGCTTTAAAGTTCACCTTCAAACTGTACTGCTGCAAATTAAAGTAGTTCTTTGTAATCTAACTTCCATTGAAGTATTTGTTCAATGAAATGAAGTTAGTGAAATGAATGAACGCTAAAATGAACTACCAATTTCAATTGAAGTATTTGTTCAATGAAATGAAGTTAGTGAAATGAATGAACGCTAAAATGAACTACCAATTTCAATTGAAGTATTTGTTCAATGAAATGAAGTTAATGAAATGAATGAACGCTAAAATGAACTACCAATTTCAATTGAAGTATTTGTTCAATGAAATGAAGATAATGAAATGAATGAACGCTAAAATGAACTACCAATTTCAATTGAAGTATTTGTTCAATGAAATGAAGATAATGAAATGAATGAACGCTAAAATGAACTACCAATTTCAATTGAAGTATTTGTTCAATGAAATGAAGATAATGAAATGAATGAACGCTAAAATGAACTACCAATTTCAATTGAAGTATTTGTTCAATGAAATGAAGTTAGTGAAATGAATGAACGCTAAAATGAACTACCAATTTCAATTGAAGTATTTGTTCAATGAAATGAAGTTAGTGAAATGAATGAACGCTAAAATGAACTACCAATTTCAATTGAAGTATTTGTTCAATGAAATGAAGATAATGAAATGAATGAACGCTAAAATGAACTACCAATTTCAATTGAAGTATTTGTTCAATGAAATGAAGTTAGTGAAATGAATGAACGCTAAAATGAACTACCAATTTCAATTGAAGTATTTGTTCAATGAAATGAAGATAATGAAATGAATGAACGCTAAAATGAACTACCAATTTAAATTGAAGTGTTTGTTTAATGAACAATGAATGAAGTAGGAACTGTTGCCAAAAGAAGTAGTTCTTTGAAGTAGTTCTTTCAAAGCGGTCACAACGCTACTGCAAATCATTGACAGTCGAGCTGATGAACACAAGAACCAGTTGTAGAACGTGCGGTAGACACTCTAACCCGCCGAAAGACCACCATTCAGAATCGAAACGTTGTTTTAAATGGCTTCAGTCGTGTTTGGTGACCAGATCTGAATAGTCAGCCCCGATTGGGGATGCCATAGTCCCACTGGCCCTGACAGTTGGGAATATTGTGCGGTATTCACTTTTTTTTTAATATATGGAAGCAACACGTTATCATGTATCGAATGGCAACGGTGTACAAATGTTGTGCTCGCGTTTGGCGAGTTTCCTGACTATGCACCGGTGCCGAAGGGATCAATGACGCAAGTTCCTCGGAGCATCTTCCATCGAAATACCTGTAGAACAAGGACAGCATTCCCACCCTCAGGTGCAATCCGTTCGTTAAGATAGGAGAATCTATCAAACAAACCGTGCGTTTCGGCACACAGTCTAGGTAAAGTTTTTTCCGGTATTTCGGGGCTCCAGACCAGAGGTGGCTGCCAAATTCAACAGCGCCAAGTATTTTAATTTTTTTAATTTTAATCAATCTCGCCAGATGTGAGGAAAAATTCAACAAACTTCAGGCACACTGACACGCCCACGCAACAATTCTAGCCGCTTATCTCCTCAGTGTCGATAGATAAAGACGTTCATGACGCTTTTCATGTACCGAAGTCCGTCTTACATGGGTTGGCTCGTTGAGCCAGAGCGCAGGTGAGGGACAACCAATACCGCACAAAAGTCCTGCCTGCTCCCAACCGTCTAGAGCCAGTGAGACTGGCTTCTAGAGATGGTCGAAATCAGAATTGGTGTACCTACGGTTCCAGTTACCGGTGACCGGCGAGGAACCAGTTATTTATACAGTTCTTTTTGGAACCGGTTCCTGGTGTCAGAAAAGTTCCACGAAGGAGATTTTTATATTCATACAGAAAAGTACTAGCAAATCGACAAAAGGTTCATCAAAAAAAATCACTAGTCAGTAGATTTGAAATCAAAAAGTACTAGCAAATCGACAAAAGTTCCTCCCCAAAAAAGAGTACTAGCAAATCAACAACAGCAAAAAACAGTTCCTCGGACAAATGATATCGATTTTTATTTTCCAAAAAAGGAACCGGTTCCTCACAGAAATAATATCGACAGTTCCAGTGACCGGCTTGGAACCGGTTCCTTTTAACCGGGACAGGAATGTCGACCATCTCTAATGGCTTCCTCAATCGAGGTATGTTGTGAGGTTGAAGGTAGTGCAGAGGGTCAAGGAGATGAGGTTGAGAAGTACCTGGCTATTCAGATCTGGTCACTAAACACGGCTAAAGCCATTTCAAGGAACGTTTCGATTCTGAATGGTGGTCTTTCACCAGGGCGATACTTGGAGTATCTACCACTCTGGAACGGTTAATCTATCGGAAGTTAACCCTTTGCCTGCCAAACAACGAAATATCGTTGTTCACATCTGCGTGAGAGATCGTTGTTTGAGAAATTAAAATGGTTAAAGAACATGTCTCTCGGTTTAAATCGCATTTTATTATTTACAGTGAATCTACGGCATCCTAAATTGGAGCCGCAAATATACTATATATTATTTTATATGAATTAAATGTGTTATGACACGTATAAATTGAATGAAATTCAATTGCGCATTCATTGCCGGGTTTGAACCCGCGACCTCTGGATTCGTAGTCGAGCATCTTACCCCTCGACCATGGATTCCGTCAAATATAACCGCATATACTCGTATATAATCGCACACATATATAACCGCATACTTTGTATCTTTACCACTCGACCACAAAGGCCGGCAGGTGATGATCGATCTATTAAAATCGGCGAAGTGGAATCGATTTTTGATGAAATATTTTCAAAAATCGACAAATGCTTCTTGGGGCAGATAATCAATTTGGCCAGCCCGTATGGGGCCTAGGAGTCAAAAGGTCTCGCGCAAGATGGTGACATAATTTTTCTCTCGAATCGGCGCAGATTATACTTCTAGGTATCATGCGTTCAGTGGTAGTTACCGATTGCACTAAAATCAATTTATGCATTGATACGCATACTGTTGGTTTATTGTCAATTTTTTTAATATTTATTAGTAAATATGTTTATTTTTTTAAGTCTTTAATGAAAGACAATCTTCATGGCCAAAGTGTTAAGATGTTCAACTCCGGATCCGGAGGTTATGGATTTGCTACCCGGCGTGCGCAAAGATTAAAAATATATATGTTCACATACGCTTTTTCACACATAATTAAAACAAAATAATATGTTTTATTTTTTCGGCACGTTCCAGAGTGGAAGATACTCTTAGTATCGCCCTGGTAAATGCCCACCTTTCAGAATAAAAACTTTTGCTTGAAATTGCTTTAGCCGTGTTCGGTGACCAGATCTGAATAGACAGGTATTAGTGATGCAGTTGGAACATTGGTGCGTTATCCACACTAAAAGAGTACAATAAATAGAGTATCAAAATAAATGTATAGGTAAGGTTAAAAGGAACATGTACAATACGATCGTGGGCATGTCGATACGGCCATGCAAAAACTTGTGGTATAATTTTAGGTTGTAATTTGCGTATAACTTACTTTTTCATTGTATTTTGTGCATAACTTTCTTTTTTATTGAATTTTACACATATCTTTCTTTTATATTGTATTTTGAACATTTCTTTCTGTTTATTCTAGGTATTTTGCGTATAACTTTCTTTTTATTGTATTTTCCACACAACTTTTCTTTTCATTGTATTTTGCGCATAACTTCCTTTTATATTGTATTTGGCACACAACTTTCTTTTTCATTGTATTTTGCACAAAACTTTCTTTTTACATTGTATTTTACACACAACTTTTCTTTTTATTGTATTTTGCACATGTCTTTCTTTTATATTGTATCTTGAACATAACTTTCCTTTTTATTATATTATCCACATAACTTTCCTTTTTATATTGTATTTTGCACATAACTTTCTGAAAATTGTAGGTATTTTGCACATAACGTTCTATTTATTGTATTTTGCACATCATTTTTTTTTAAATTGTATTTTGCACACAACTTTCCTTTTTATTGTATTTTGCACATGTCTTTCTTTTATATTGTATCTTGAACATAACTCTCCTTTTTATTATATTATGCACATAACTTTCCTTTTTATATTGTATTTTGCACATAACTTTCTTTTTTATTGTATTTTGAACATAGTTTTCTTTTTTATTGTATTTTGCATATAACTTTCTTTTATGTTGTATTTTGCACAGATTTTTTAAAATTGATCTATGTTAAATGTGATGGAAAAATTAAACGCCCCGACTTAAGTATTATCATTATAGTATTATTAATTTTTAATATTATTTTTTAAATATTCAAATGAAATTATTTTTATTGATTACCAAGAATAACAAGTGACTTTTTTGGTTAACTTTTATAATTTTATAAAATAATATAATTTTAATGATGCCAACTGGTTTCGTCGCATTTTCGTGACATCTTCGGGAGCAAGTGGAGAAAATCCAAAATTAAAAGCACACATTTAACACAACACATAATAATCTCTTATTATTAGAAACTATTTTCCTCTTAGGGTGAGCCTCTGATTTTGCTGGCGCGAATCCGGGTCACTAAAACATTATTCTTTAAAGATATTATTCCAGTGAAAGAGTATGTGTTACTCAAAATATTTTAAAACTTAGTGCAAGATGAAAATTTTTGATTTGGTGCAAAAAATAATAATGCACAGGGCGATTTAACTTTTTGATGAAATGAAATTTTAACAGTCTTTTATATCTAACATTTTAAATTAAGAACATAAAGTTTATGAGCTATATAAAATATTTTTATTAACATTTCGATACTTTATATATAGTGACGTGATGATAAAACAAATATACGTTAAAAACATAACATAAAAAATCCATTGCGAAAAAAGTCAACATATTTGCTGTATATGATTTCATAACCTAAAAAATGTGTTTGTCCATATAATTGAAATTTTCCGCTCTAACCATACAAACGGTAGATACTCTGAGTATCGCCCTGGTGAAAGTTCACAAAACTGAACGATAAGATGTATTGTTGTTTTTTTAAATATTTTTTATAGTTAAAACCGCACAAGAGTCCCAACTGCTATCAACCGTCTAAAGCCAGTGAGGCTAAGATATCCCCAGATTGGGGATGCCATGGTCTCACTGGCTCTAGACGGCAGGGAGCGGTTGGAAGGTTGGGAAGTGGCTATTCAGATCTGGTCACTAAAAAAATCTAAACAATTTGAAGGCAAGATTTGGGCACACAAACACGCTCAAAACAAACATCCACGGGTTTGTCTATTCATTGTTTACAATCATGCGTAACAATGTATGGAATTAAAATTATTTTTACCCAACCTATACAAACTGGCGATAAATCACATTCTCCGATTTTTGCGTCGTACACCATGAGAAAGAAAGAGACAACAAATATAATACACCGCTTTTATGTACTGTCACGACTCCTGGACTCCGCCCACATTTTTTAAGACTTTTGCCACTAAACTTGACAAAAACTAAAGTTGTTTTTTAAATTATATGCCATATAAGTGTAGATACTCCAAGCATCGCCCTGGTGAAAAAGACCACCATTCAGAATCGAAAAGTTGTTTGAAATGGCTTTAGCCGTGTTTAATGATAACTAACTAACCATCACGCCGGCAGGGGTAGGCAGAGAGGACGGACCGCCATACAACTCTGTCTTGGTACACACCACTTCTTCATTTACATTCATACATCGTCTCATACATACTTTTTCTGTTATTCTGACTCTTCACAAGGATTCAAGTGGTTAATTTACTTGATCGTGCCACTCGGGCGTCCTCGACTTCTTTTCTTCCATTCACTTTCGCATCATATATTCTTTTCACACTCCTTTCTTCGTTCATTCGCTCTACATGCCCAAACCGTCCCCTTTCTTGATCCTATCCATTACGCTCATATCAGCCTTGCATCCTTTCCGGATATCCACATTTGTAATACGGTCATACATGGTTTTACCGCACATCCGTCTCAAAGATCTCATTTCCACAGCATTCAGTTTACTTTCATCCTTTCTCTGCCAGTTCCATGCCTCACTGCCATACATCAGGGTTGGTATACTTTGGACAATTTTTTTAATGATCAGATATGAATAGCCAGGTACTTCCCAACCTTCCTTTTTCCCATCTACTTCCTCTTCCCACTACATTCAGGCTCACAACACACCCCAATCGGGGACGCCATGGTCTCACTGGCTCTAGACGGTTGGGAGCAGTTGTGACTCCACTATAAAAATGTCTAAGCAATTTGTAAGCACGATTCAGGCACACAAACACGCCCACAGCAAACATCCACGGGTTTGTCTATTCATTGTTTACAATCATGCGTAACAATGTATGGAGAGAGAGCTAATTATTTTTACCCAACCTATACAAACTGGCGATAAATCACATTCTCCGATTTTTTACGTCGTACACCATGAGAAAGAAAGAGACAACAAATATAATACACCGCTTTTATGTACTGTCACGACTCCTGGACTCCGCCCACATTTTTACTATGCCACTAAACTTGACAAAACTAAACGGTTTCTTAAATTATATGCCATATATTTGTTGATAACAATACTGTGAAAAAGTAATTACACGAATAAACAAAAACATTATGTCGATAGGTGCTATGAATGGATGTATAAATACCCTAACCTTAGTATTAGCCACGCCCAGGTCCGCCGAGTCCGGTAAAAATCATCAAAAACTGACAACACTGCCTTGGATAGATACCACTCTATATACTCTAAGTGCGCAAATAAATGGTTGACAAACTATCAGCAGTCCGATAAATTATTATAATTAATCAAAAACTTGCCACTTCTTTTTCTAGCAGAGTGGGGGTCCATGGCTTCGGCGGGGAGCTGCGAGATCGCTGGGCGAGTCCCAGACTGTGAGAAAACAGTGTCAAGAACATCGTTTTCACATTGAGTTCGCGTTGCCACATTATTTTTGTGACAATATCGTTGCCAGTCGGGATCGGCCGACGGGACAACGCGCGTCCGAGCACGTCCGGCTATTGACGTGAACTGAACCCATTAAACAACCTAATAATTAGTATATTTACCTGCACACCCCATGACAACAACAACTTTTTCTCGCATAGTATTTTTTTTACAGGAGACAACATGCCACATAATTTAACACACATTGAATATTAGAGTAGCTCTATCAATAGGGAACAGCAGAATACCTTTGCCTACAGAATCTGACAACGATCAGTCGACATACAATAATAAGTCTATAATTTTTAACATAAAAAATTACTATTTTTTTTAATTGAGTATTTATTTATTTATTTAATTATATACGCCCTCATGGGCTTTTACATAACATATGATATAAAACATAAAATAACAGTGACATAAAAAATAACAATGATTAGCACCCATAAACATGATTAAGTTGATAGAAATATTATAATGCAAATTAACAATAGTATTTTTGAAAGAGGTATGCTATTATAGCCTTCTTGTAACTAGAATCAGTTATCATTTGACATATATACATCAGTCATTATTTGGAATATATATTGATGCGAAGAGAATGGAAGAATAAGTCGGGGACGCCCGAGGAAGACATGGCACGATAAAGTAAATCAAACACTTGAATCGGGTCATGTGAAGAGTCAGAATAACAGAGGAGTATGTATGAGACGATGTATGAATGTAAACGGAGCAAGGAGTGTGTGCCAAGACAGAGTTGTATGGCAGTCCGTTCTCTCTGCCTACCCCTGCGGGGAAACGGCGCGATGGTTAGTTAGTTAGTTATAAATTTCTTTCAAAAGAAAAAAATTAACAGGATTAAAAAAGATTTTATGTGAACTCTGAAATTCAGTTAAAGATCTTGTTTATAAATCGAAAATAAGCAAAAATTCGCTTGTTAGGTTAGGTTAGGTTGGGTTAGGTTAGGTTGTTTAGGTGTAGTTAGATAGTTACATCTTAAATTCGAATGTATACTTATTTTTTCAAATATTGAATACCGTACGAGAGTCTCAACTGCTCCAAACCGTCTAGCGCCAGTGAGACTATGGCATCCCCAAAAAGGGTATGTTGTGAGGCTGAAGGTAGTGGGAGGGGAAAGTGATGGGAGAAGGAAGGTTTGGAAGTACCTGGCTATTCAGGTCTGGTCACCAATCATCATAAATTCTTTATTTTTTTAATAGTGAATATCGCATAAGATTCCCAACTGCTCCCGATCATCTGGAGCCAGTGAGACTATGGCATCCCCAATTGTTGTATTTTGTGAAGTTGAAGGTAGTGGGGGACGACATTATATAGGAAAGAGGAAGGTTGGGCAGTGCCTGGCTATTCAGATCTGGTCACCAAACACAGCTTAAGCTATTTCAAGCAACGTTTCAATTCTGAACGGGGGCAAAAAATACTAGACTTTCTAAAAAGTCGATGGTTCTTCGTAAATAATAATAGGTAGTTTTAATCAAGATATCATCAATGTGTGCAATTGTGTTCGGGTATAGCTTTGCATACAATTACACAGATGCCTGTCAATATCGGAAAACCTAAATTGAAAAGTAGCATTAATAATTATTCACTAAAACAATATCAATAATTTTCAACTGTGAAACAGAAGAAGAAAAATAAAATAAAAAGATTAGGTTGCGTCCGAGATTCGAACACGGAACCTCTACTATATCCGAGAGTGACGTCTCTGCCATTTGAGCTACCGAAACCTCTTTACAGAGTCATTTTTTATCAATTTCTACAAAAATTTTTTTTTTTCAGGTAGAGTTCGAATTTGATAATTTGGTAAAATCATTTTATCTTTGTTTTTATAATATTATTGGCACAAAATATTATGACAGCGCGAACTCAAAGTAGAAATTTTTTTTTGTTAAAGCAAATAATGGGCAAATAAAATCAAATTAAATTGTTACGAGGGCAATTCACGTGCTGTCGATTCTCACGGTGTAATTAATCACCGTAAAATATTTTTAAATAATATTATTTATGGGGTCACTGACACTATTTTGGCCATAATTAAATACTTAGTCATTTTGCTGTATGCTGACAACGTAATAACGTGCTTTTAGGTCGAGGTGTTGTGACTGGTTATTTAAGTGGTACCAATTTGAATTCAAATTTGGAATGCCGTTCCAACACTAAAGTTACGTCGAAACAAATTTAAACAATTTTTCAAACACGGATTCACATATAATCTCTGGGAGCTTACAATATTGACAAACCCCGTGACTGAGCGGTTGAGATCCTCGGCTCCGGATCTAGAAACCATGGGTTTCGAAACCTGGCGTGCGCAAATAAAATGCATTCAGTTGAAACATTTTTGTTTTCAGAGTCCTAGCTGCTTCCGACCGTCTAGAGCCGGCGAGCCTAGCAACCCCAGTTGGGGTATGGTGTGAGGTTGAAGGTAGCTGGAAGGGGAAGGAGATGAGGAAGAGGAAGGCTGGAAAGTACCTGGCTATTCAGATCTGGTTTGATCTGACCAAACACGGCTAAAGCCATTTCAAACAACGTTTCGACTCTGAATGGTGGTCTTTCACCAGGACAATACTTGTGGTACCTACCACTTTGGAACGTGCCGCAAATATACTATATATAATTTTATATGAATTAAATGCGTTATGACACATGTCAATTCAATAAAATGTATTTGCGCACGCCGGGTTCGAACCCGCTACCTTTGGATTCGCAGTCAAGCGTCTTACCACTCGACCACGGAGGCCGTCATGATATGTTCGTTATTGTTCTCGCGAAAGGCGTCTGTGACGTCACACGATGACAGTTGTGTCAGCAAACAGTGGCGGTTTCTATGTCATAGTCAGATTCACACCGTATGGGAATTGCCGATTTTAAGGAGTTATTACTCTTGGGGTAAGAATAATCTCGTCGAATTTAATGTTTCAAAGACCCAATCATGTCTGATTACGACTAAAAGGGATCCAAATGATAATTTAGTCTCCTTCAACGGAAGTAATCTTCCCAACAAACCTTCCATTGAGATGCTTGATGTAACCTTAAGTGACCAGTTAAGGCATCGGGGCTCCATCGAAGCCAGAGTAAAGTTAGCCTCTCAGAAGTTGGGCGTGTTGTACAGGGCCCGCAGATACTTCAATAGTACACAACTGCTGACCTTGTACAAATCGCAAGTACGCCCCACTGTTGAATTTGGCAGCCACCTCTGGTCTGGAGCCCCTAAATCCCTAAAAAAACCCTTGACTCTGTGCAGAAACGGGCGGCCCGTTTGATAGATTCTCCTATCTTAACAAACGGATTGCAAACTTTGGAGCACAGACGTCAGGTGGGAATGCTGTTCTTGTTCTACAGGTATTTCAATGGAAGATGCTCCGAGAACTTGCGTCATTGATCCCTTCGGCACCGGTGCATAGTCGGGAAACTCGCCAAACGCGCGCCCAACATTTGTACACGGTTGACATTCAATACATGAGAATGGGTCGCTTTTACGACTCGTTCTTATGTTCAACAGCTCGGCTATGGAACGATTTGCCGGCCTCTGTGTTTCCTCTCTCCTTCAACATGGGCCTCTTCAAGACCCAAGTTCACTCCTTCCTTTCCTCAAAAAAACCCTCCACACAGCATCCCCAAAGATCACATAGGCCCTGAGGGAATTTTTTTTTCCTCAAGGCCTCCCGTGTGGAGTTATTGTAAAAATAAAAAATAAAAATTACTTTCTAAAAAATACAATAATCAGAAAAAATATCCTTAAATGGTCCTTACGTTTATTTAACAGTATTTATTTATTATTAGTATCTTGCTAACATACATAGCAATCCCGATGAGTTATAAAAACTCACTCTGGGACAAGGGGTTATTAAAGAAATACATGACTTACAACAAAATACAGAGATCAAACTAACATAAATCAAACAATATAATACGATATAACATAATTAGAAATGCAGTGTAAAAAATTATGGTACTTTGTATTAATAAAAGATACAACTAAATTATAATGAAACCAACGGAGAAAAAAATAACCCTGAAGTGCAGTAAATGAGGATGTTTTTACGCTACCGGGAAAAGAAAACTGATTTGGAAATTAGGTATTTTCATCTTTAAACAAGTTGACTATTTTTATATTTATCTGGAAGCGAGTTATATAGTGTATAGGCAATATATTCCAAAGATTTTATCCTATATTTGTGGTGTGTGTAAGTGGAAAGTGAATTTTATTGTTATTTGGTGTGTTATGTTGGTTGTAAAGGAGTTTGATGTTATTGTGCGTTGTTTCTGAAAATACCTCTTTATTTCGATCGCACATTAATTAATTCTGTCGCCAATGTAAAACATGCTCCAAACAATAGTTCGAATAACAATAATGATATCTCCGCCTGCTTTATATGTATCAGGCGATTATCATCTAGATATTATAACTGTTTGGGATGCTGCAAAAGTTTTAAGAAGTAAGAAGAAATGCCCACCTTTTTTACGTTAACTCCACACGGAGGCCTTGGGGAAAATAATTTCACTCGGGGCCTTTTGAGGAAAGAAAGGAGTGAACCTGGGTCTTGAAGAAGCCCATATTTGAAGAAGGGAGGAAACAAACAGGCCGACAAATCTTTCCATAGTCGAGCTGTTGAACATAGGAACGAGTCGTAAAAGCGATCCGTTCTCGACTAACTAACTAACAAACTATTGTCCAATTACAAAAAAAACAACACGTAATGTGAAAAAAGAGCAAGAGAGAAAAAACAGCACATACGTGATATTATAATGAAGCAATTACAAAAATAGGACAAAATACAAATTATAAAAAACATTCAGATTGTAAAGAATGACAAAATTCTTTAGACTTTTGTCGAAAATTTCAAGACCATGGCTTCAGTTAACAAATCTCTACAATCTGGACAGTGGAAAATGATACCCATAATTGGTAAGAGTGATGATTGAGGATCAGCAATTCATTGTTTCTGAGCCTACGGCAAGCAATGTTGAACCGGATGAGTTGAAACAAAGTAGGTGAGTAAATAATACAATTAATGATTTTGAAAATGCAAATTAAATCAAAGTCTTTCCTGCGCTTTTCTAATGATGATTTTTTTAATGTTTGTTCAATTTTATTATGAATAATGGTTTTTAAAGAGATCGAGGTTTTATGCTGATCTAACTTAACCTAACCTTACCGGTATATCCCGTAATATAAAGAGAGTTTTTTATATTTAAAAAAAATACATTTTGGCTTAATAACAAGGACGTAAGAAATGTAACACGTCCTCCATAATTCTTGTGTACATATTTTCAAAGATTGCACAGTTAGTAGCGTGCCGCGTGCGATTATCGTATTTGCACAAGATGAAGATAGGGACTCTTGGCGTGTAATAAAGTCAGTGCTAGTAGCTACCCAGTGATAACGGACATACCTACTCAAATACACTATTATAAAAACGCTTGTAAATATCATAAAAACATTTCTATTAAATAACGATTGTAATTTTTTAATTCATTTTTATTTATTTATAAACATTTTTAATATATCTTCGTTGGAAAGGCAAAAGGGCCTAAGCGATACTTTGGTCAAAAACGAGTTAAATATGCAATTTTAATCAGTTCTTTTTCTGCATCGGATGCTCTGACTCTTGTCTAATTCTGAAGACTTTTGTGGCCCTTCACCCATCTAAAATATATTTACCATTTGGAAGAAGGCTTGACTCAAACGACACAAGTTTGGGACTTTTTGTTCAAAAACGAGTTAAATATGCAATTTTAATCAGTTCTTTTTTCTGCATCGGATGCTCTATCTCTGGTTTGATTTTGAAGACTTTTGTGGCCCTTCAGCCATCTAAAATATATTTACCATTTGGAAGAAGGCTTGACTCAAACGACACAAGTTTGGGACTTTTTGGTCAAAAACGAGTTAAATATGCAATTTTCAGTTCTTTTTTCTGCATCGGAAGCTCTTTTTTCTAATTCTTTTGTGGCCCTTCAAAAAATATATTTACCATTTGGAAGAAGGCTTAAATATCCTTTTTGGTAAAAAACGAATTAAATATGCAATTTTAATCAGTTCTTTTTTCTGCATCGGATGCTCTATCTCTAGTTTGATTCTGAAGACTTTTGTGGCCCTTCAGCCATCTAAAATATATTTACCATTTGGTAGAAGGCTTGACTCAAGCGACACAAGTTTGGGACTTTTTGGTCAAAAACGAACTAAATATGCAATTTTAATCGTTTTTGGATGCTCTGTCTCTAGTTTGATTTTGAAGACTTCACCATTTTTTACCATATTTACTCGACTCATTTGGAAAACGAGTTAAATATAAAAGTGCAAGCGACACTCAAAGTTTGGGACTTTTTGTGGCCCTTCACCCATCTAAAATATATTTACCATTTGGAAGAAGGCTTGACTCAAACGACACAAGTTTGGGACTTTTTGTTCAAAAACGAGTTAAATATGCAATTTTAATCAGTTCTTTTTTCTGCATCGGAAGCTCTGACTTTTGTGGCCCTTCAGACCAGGCTTTGAAGGGACTTTTTGGTCAAAAAACGAATTAAATAAATCAGTTCTTTTTTCTGCATCGGATTTCTTCAGCCATCTAAAATATATTTACCATTTGAAGAAGGCTTGACTCAAGCGACTCAGACTTTTGTTCAAAAACGAGTTAAATATGTTTGTTAGTTCTTTTCTGCATCGGAAGCTCTGACTCTAGTTTGATTCTGAAAACTTTTGTGGCCCTTTAGCCATCTAAAATATATTCACCATTTGGGAAAAGGCTTGACTCAAGCGACACAAGTTTGGGACTTTTTTTAGCTTTTGTCGCTGCAGGTAACTCAGTGGGAGCATTCAGTTATCTGAGTTAACTTTTTTTTTTTTAAATCTAACCAGGCTCAGAAGACTTGCGAATTTCTTGACTAACTCTGGTGTGAACATCAGACTTCTTGCGCTTCAGACCTTTTGCCTTTCCAGCGACAAAGCGGTTGTTCAAAACGACAGTAAATATCATTCTTGGTTTATTAAAAGTGCTTTAGTTTTGAAGGTACTTCAAAAATCTTCACATTTTTTCAGCTTAAAATAATACTGACCGCCTTAGAAATTCTTCATAAACCGTTAAAATACATTTACAAAATTACAATTTGACGGCCTCCATGGTCGAGTGGTAAGACGACGCTCAACTGCGAATCCAAAGGTCGCGGGTTCAAACCCGGCGTGCGCCAATAACTTTAATTTATGAATATGTGTCATAACACATTTAATTCATGTAAAATATATAAAATATATATATTTGCGGCACGTTCCAGAGTGGTAGATACTCCAAGCATCGCCCTTGTGAAAGACCACCATTCAGAATCGAAACGTTGCTTGAAATGGCTTTAGCCGTGTTTAGTGACCAGATCTGAATAGCCAGGTACTTCCCGCCCTTCCTCTTCCCAATCTCCTTCCCCTCCCTACTACCTTCAGCCTCATAACATACCCTATTTGGGGATACCATAGTCTCACTGGCTCTAGACGGTTGGGAGCAGTTGAGACTCTTGTGCGGTATTCACGAAAACAAAAAAAAAAACAATGTACCTTACACAAAATACAGTTTTTTCCCACTTGCCATCATGACAGCCACTTTCGCCAATCAAACTAAGCGGCCGTTAAGTTAAATTTGACTCAAAGGTGTAATTTTGATGAAACCCACGCGGTTTAGCGTAATTTTTGCCAGTTAAGAGCAGTTAAGTCATAGATTTCTATGAATTAACCTCCGCTATGTGTTGAACTGTCAAAATAAGTTTTTTGGCCAGCCAAAATAATACGTTTATTTACCGCCTAGTGGATAAATGCATCAGGTTCCCATTCCGACGTGGTTAGCTAAGTCCTCCTTCATTGCACAAGCAACATTTTCCGCTTATTATGATGAAATTAGAAGGAATTCAAGTATAGTCAGGTTATGACATATACAATATCATACACGATATGTCACCGTGGTTGTTCAATTGTACATGGATAATTGTATGCAAGAATTGAAAGGTGTGGGCTTGGGCGCGAAAATGAACAATCTGAAAGTATATTGCCTATTGTATGCGGATAGTGCGGTGCTGATTGCTGACACTACGGAAGATCTACAGTTCCTCGTGTCTGGGATGAACCAAGTATGTATGCAGAATGAGTTGATGAATCTAGTAAGTAAGTAAGTCCAAAGTCATGGTGTTTGAAAGAGAGAGAGCGAGAACAGCTTGCAATATAGTTGTGAATGGTGAATACTTGGAGCAAATGGATAAGTTTGTGTATTAAGGAAGTATGTTTACGAGAGATGGAAAGGCCGATAAGGATATTGAAAGAAGGGTGAATGCAGGAAACTCCATTAATGGAGGACTGAACGCTGTTGGCGCAAATAAGAAATTGTCCAAAGAAGCGAAGCTATCAGTTCACAATTGAGCGCTTATACTAACCCTGATGTATGGCAGTGAGGCATGAAACTGGCAGAGGAAGGATGAAATTAGACTGAACGCTGTAGAAATGACACCCCTAAAGCGTATGTGCGGTAAAACCATGTATGACCGTGTTAAAAATGTGGATATCCGGAAATAATGCAAGGCTGATTTCATTCGCTCTTCATGCCCAAACCATCTTAGCGTCCCTTTCTTGATCCCATTCATTACGCTCACATCAGCCTTGCATTCTCTTCGGATATCCACATTTTTGAATACGGTCATTCATGGTTTTACCGCACATACGTCTCAAGGATCTCATTTAAGAGTGATAAGTATAAAATATCATTATATAATACTGACTTGAAACCATTGCAATTATTTACCACAAAAACAAATAATAAAGTCTCGCTTCTTAGGTCGGGTTGTTTCAAACTGTCGTCACATTAACACACCAACACACTCACACTACAAGAACAAAAACCTTAAATAAAATCAACATTCCAAGATTGAACAAATCTTTTGGACAGAAAAACCACAAGTTCCATGCTGCCAAATTATATAATGCTCTCCCAAAACATATAAAAGATGCCACGGAGATGCAAATGTTCAAGAGCAACATAAAAATGTGGATCAATAACCATGAAGACGAGGAAATTATGAAGATTTTGCAGTAATCGTAGAACCAGCGACACCAACGCGGCAACCTACAGTCCCCCTCGGAACAGGAATCCCTAGTGAGGAGGACTGTGAATAAAATATTATTTGTTTTTCAACATATCTGTTTTTCATCATATATTTTTTCAAAATGTTATATTGTAATTAATAAAAAATAAAAAAATTTGACATCGTCACATGTCGAGACTTGTCAACTCAAGCCACGGTCTTGAAATTTTTGGTACCAGTCTAAATGATTTTTGTCATTCTTTACGACTCTACCAGTGTTTGTCCAGGCTTTGACTTGAATGTTCTTTCAAATGTATAATTATGTCTTATTTTTATCATTTATAATTAAATTGCTATGTATGTGCTGTTATTTTTACTTCTGTGACTAGATCTGAATAGCCAGTTACTTCCTAACCTTTCTCTTACTCTTCTCCTTCTTCTCGCCCCTCCCTTCGGGCACACAATATACTTATTTGAAGAAGCCATAGTCCCACTAGTTCTGGGAAGTTGGAACTACTGAGCTGAATTCACACACAAAAGGTAATTTATTTACAGCCTTAATGCCATTAACCTTGTAAGAAACCCATCATTCGCAAAATCCAATCTACTTCCCCTCTCCACTACCTTCAGCCTCACAACATACCCCGTTTGGGGATGCCATAGTCCAACTGGCTATTTACGATTGGAAGCCGTTGGGACTCGCGCGGTATTCACTATAAAAAAAAATATAAAAAATAATAATAAAAAAATAACAAAAAAATTGATAAAAAAATACATATTTATAATAATAAAAAAAATAAATAAATAAAAATAAAAAATAAAAAAAAAAAAATAAAAAAAAAAATAAAATTGAATCATTTTTCTGAATATGAGTTTTTTAAGGCGGTACTGAAAAGCATCCTAAAATGTACACTATATCTATACAAAAGTCTATTCTCCTAGAAATAATTGGTTTTCTAAAATTACAAAGATGTATTTTCGGCATTCGATAAAATGTAATCGATTAAATCTTAAAAATAGCACTGAAGCCAGCCGACGTTCAACTCGTGTTAGTTTACGTGTCGGATCACTGCGGGAGATTCGTAATCAGATCAGGATGGCCAGATTTCCAGCATCGGCACGTGAACGTACCAATGTATATATATCTTTTATTTGGAATGTACATTGAGATGAAATCTCTAAAAAAACGTGAGTAATTCTCGTAAATTTCAATGGCGAATCAATTTGCAACGATCGATGGAATTGAAAAGACCGAGGTCAATTTAAGATCTCCTTGGTAGGCAGAAAAGATGGACCGCCTTACGACTCTGTCTCAACACACACTCCTTGCTTCATTCACATTTACACATCGTCTCATACATACTCTTCTGTTATTCTGACTCTTGACATGGCTTGACTCAAGTATTAGATTGACTTTATCGTGCCATGTCTTCCTCGGGCGTTACCGACTTCTTCTTTCATTTACTTTCGTGTCATGTATTTGCCGGAAAGGCAAGGGACTGAAGCGCCATTTTGGGAAGCTTACACCAGGGCACTTTAAAGTTTTCGTTTTGTTTTGCTGTTTGCTTTTTGTTGTAAACTGTGTCAATCGAGTCGAGCTTTCTCCCAGAAGGTAAATATATTTTAGACAGCCACAAAATTCTTCAGTATCAAACGAGAGTCAGAGCATTTGACGGCCTGTATAGTCGAGTGGTAAGACGCTCGACTACGAATCCAAAAGGCCGCGGTTTCGCACCCGGCGTGCGCAAATAAATTTTATTTAATTAATATGTGTCATATCATATTTAATTGATATAAAATAAAATATAGTATATTTGCGGCACGTTCCAGAGTGGTAGATACTCTAAGTATCTCCCTGATGAAAGACCACCATTCAGAATTGAAACGTTGCTTGAAATGGCTTTAGCCGTGTTTGGTGACCAGATCTGGTACTTCCCAACCTTCCCCTTCCTCATCTCCTACCCCTTCCCACTACCTTCAGCCTCACTGTATACCCTACTTGGGGATGCCTTAATCTCACTGGCTCTAGACGGTTGGGAGCAGTTGAGACTCATGTGCGGTATTCATTAAAAAAAAAAATCATATTGAAAAAAGAACTGATTAAAGCTGCATATTTTACTAGTTTTTGACCAAAGTGTCACTTAGGCCTTTTTACCTTTCCAGCGACGAATATTCTTTTTACACTTCTCTCTTCTTTCATTCGCTCTACATGCCTCAACTATCAAAGCGCCCTATTCTTATCGCTATTCATTACGCTTACATCATCCTTGCATTCTTTCCGGATATCCACATCTTTAACACGAACATAAGTGGTTTTGCCGCACATACGCTTCAAGGATCTCATTCCCACAGCAGTCAGTCTACTTTCATCCTTCCTCTGCCAGCTCCATGCCTCGCTGCCATACATCAGGGTTGGTATAAGCACTCCATTGTGGACTGCTAGCTTCGCTTCTTTGGACATTTTTTTATTTGTGTCAACAGCGTATATTGCAGTTTTTTTTTTTTTTTATGTGAATACCGCACAAGAGTCTCAACTGCCCCGAACCGTCTAGAGCCAGTGAGATTATGGCATCCCCAAAAGGGGTATGTTGTGAGGCCAAAGGAAGTGGGGAGGGAATGAGATGAGAAAGGGGAAGGTTGGGAAGTACCTGGCTGTTCAGATCTGGTCACCAAACACGGCTAAAGCCATTTCAAGCAACGTTTCAATTCTGAATGGTGGTCTTTCACCAGGGCGATACTTAGAGTATCTACCACTCTGGAACGTCCCGCAAATATACTTAACTAACTAACTAACCATCACGCCGTTTCGCCGCAGGGGTAGGCAGAGAGGACGGACCGCCATATAACTATAAGTAATATATGGCAAATATACTTTATTTTATTTTATATGAATTGAATGTGTTATGACACATATCTTAACGCTGTCGAAATGGACTCCCTATTGATGGCGTTCTGCAGAAATGAGGCCTTATATCCTCCATTAATATTTTTTACTTGTATTTTTAATTTTTTTTCTCATTAATTTCTATTCATTTTTT